>VZTY01020526.1:13369-61493 GCA_013400935.1 Turnix velox
CCACTGTCCATATCTCCTACGAAGATGTTAAATAGCACTGGTCCCAGTACTGATCCTTGGGGAACACCACTCGTCACTGGTTTCCACTTGGACAATGAGCCATTGACTGCAACTCTTTGAGTTCGACCATTCAACCAGCTCCTTATCCAGCGAGTGGTCCATCCATCAAACCCATTCACTACATGCTTTCTTGTTTCCTTTACTTCATCTTTTTATTTTTATCTGTTGTTATAAGCTACAGAAGGAACAGTTTTAATACAATGAAAACCAAAGCATTTTCAGAGATTAAGTACAAACCAGGAAAAAAAGAACATATAAAGAGTTTCTTTCAGCCTTTCTCAATGCAAACTTAAAGCAGGTAAGACTCTGCCGACTAACACACTGCATTGCTGTAGGTCAGCAAGATCTAATGTCTGACTGTACTGAGAAACAAATAAAATAATTCATTGTATGCTTCTGTGAACAGTGATAGCAAATAAATCAAATGTAAGTAATGGAAAGTAGTGCAGAATAAGCAAATAAAACAGAATTACAACTTTGTCATACATCTCTAACAATTACAGCTTCAATGTATGTGGAATTCATACCTGAAACACCATCCAAGTGCCTCTCTACTACTCCTACCACTTCTCTTGATGTCAGAAAACCTTCTAAATTTGTAGCATGATATTCTTTACACTAGTGAGGTACACTAACAAGGTACACTTCATTTGGCTGTGATGAAGTTGGTTTTTCTCCACAGCTGTACTTTAGACTTGTGGCCAAAAATATTTTGGCTACTGATAAACAGCACAAGCACAGCATCAAGGCTTTCTCTTTTTCCCATTTTGTCCCTGCTCCCAGCATAGGATGGCAAAAAGTCAGGAGAAAAAACAGCCAGGATAGCTGATCCAAAGAAGTCAAAGAGATATTCCACACTATGTAACATAATGTTCCTCAACAAGAACTGGTAGAGAAGAAGATGAAGTGGGGTGAGGAGCTGCCTCCCATAGTGGCTGATGCTTGGCAAATGGCTGGAAATCAATCTGCTTGTAGGAAGTGATAAGTGATTTATTTTGCATTGTTTGTTTCCTTTTTTTCTCTTTTATTTATCTATTAAATTGCCTTTACCCCAACCCATGAATTTTCTCATTTTGTTTTTCTCATTTCCTCCTTCTTTCTGGATGGGAGGTCTGAACAGCTGGGTGGGTACTTAACTACTGGCTGGGGTCAAGTCATCACACAAGGCTATGTAAAAAAAGCTTTATTTTAAAGATTATATATCTTTATTATATATCCTTATGCTGCTCTAGAGAGTACCCACACGCACTATTATATATTACAGCGCTTTTATAATATTCTATTTATGGAACAGAGCTGAAGATCAAACACAATTGTGCAATACAAATTTCCAATAGATTTCACCTTTTGTTTCAAAGAATATTAGTAGGTTTACTACAAACTTCTTAAGAACTTCATCACCCAAGAGCATATCAGCCCTCCTTCCCCTAAAGGAAGTAATGCATTCTATGGATAAGATTTCTTTAAAACTGGGATTTATGTTAGTTGCTCAGTAATTGTCACAAAATTGAAATTAACAGTAACCAGATCATTATCAGATTGGGATTTTTGTGTTTGCCTGTTGTCTGTTTTCCTTTTCTTTGAAGGGTGCTATTTCACCTGTCATTGCAGTTATTCTTGTATGTCAATTCAGAGAAAACAGACATACTTCAAATATCACAGGATATATGGGTTTCATCCCCATAGAACTGCAACATCTGTGTTACCTGGTAGAAGGAAAGGCATGGGAGGTCTGCAATACTGAGACTAGCACAGAATCACAAAATATCAGGGAAGGGACCTCAAAGGATCATCTAGCCCAATCCCTCTAGGAACACCTAGATCAGGTCACACAGGAACACATCCAGGCATGTTCTAAATACCTCCAGAGAAGGAGACTCCACCTTTCTGGGCAGTCTGTTCCAGTGTTCTGTCACCCTCACTGCAAAAAAGTTTTTTCTTCCATTTCTGTGGAACCTCCCGTGTTCCAGTTTTCACCCATTGCCCCTTGTCCCATCATAGAATATGACTGAGAAGAGCCAGGCTCCATCCTCCTGACACTCACCCTTTACATATTTATAGACATTAATCTTTAATAAATTTAACTGAACTGAAGAAGTCCACAAAAACTAAGCTGCTGTTCACAGTTTTGTGGTCATGTGTGTACTTTGCTGTACTTGCAGCTATATTTATATCAGTTGTATCAGCACAATGTCACTTCAGACATTCCCTGCTCCCTTCTTTACTTCTCCCTTCTTCTCCTCTCTTCCAACAGGTAAACATCACTTAAAAATTCCAAATTAAAAAGCAGCCAGGCAATCAACATCAGATACTCACTTCCTCAGTGACACCCTGTTGAATTTGATAGCTACACACATCTTTGAGGAAAAATAAGAACCTTGCCTCAATCCACCATACAGTTTCACCCACAACGCCAAATTACTTTCACGTAAGTAATTTCTTAAACCATTACTTCTTCCGGTACTGGAATGAATTGCTCTTTTCTGCCCGACCAGTTAAGTCCTTGCAGTTCAGCAATGGAGTGAATTTGGCTTTGACTAAATTCAGAAGTAGTTGGTACAGCGGGAAAAGTGTCTCACAGAACCAATTTCTCTCAACAAAGGATTTTAAGGTTTGTTAGATACATTCTTCTCACAGATGTACATTCAAATATTCAAATAACCATTGCATATTTTCAGAAAGTATCTACACTGGTTAGTGAGTGGAAATGCTGAACAACTTCATATAGTTTTAGTGAAAAACTATGAACGACTACTTGGCACAAGCATTACTTCAGCTTTATTACTTGACCAATGCTAGGTCTGAGTTATGCACCTGTTGCTTGATCTCAATATAAGTCTCATCATGACTGCTTTGCTAAAATATATATCCCTGTTTAGAAAAAACCCGAAGTATCTGTTAGTCTTATATTCAGAAGCACCAAATTGCTACCATTATTTACCTGCAACTATGTACAAAACAAGCAAGAGAGTGCAATATGAATCACTGTAATCACATAAAGAGGATAATACTTGCAGCAGTAATGAGACATATGATAAGAAACAATAGGAATTGTGATTTTACTTGGGGAAAAATCTAATAAAACAGTCTCATAGATTTAAATTACAGTCTATTACATAGCACAGAGCTTTTCAAAATTGCAAAACTGCTGTCTTCATTTTATTGTTCACCCTGAAGTTGCATCTCTCATAAACTTTCCAAATTCAATTGCTCTTACCCCAGCCCAATTTTCCCATCTGATTTGTATTAATCCAATCACAGCACTGAATAGCTCCCTTGTGAGAAAGCAAGCCCTTAAGAGAAAAGGCTAGATGCAGTTAAGGTACTTAACAAAGACATCATGCTTTTACTATAGAGATAAAATTAATAAACTAGAACACTTTACCTTATTATGGTCCAATTTTAGTAAATATTTCTATGTTTTAGTGTTTTTCAAGTTGGTAGACTTTATTAATAGACTGTAACAGTAAACGGAAACTCAAATCAGTATTCATTTTATAAATTCCTATAGATTTCTAGTACTTGATGTGCCTAGAAAAGTTATAAATAGCAATGCAAAAACCAGCCAGGCCCCTGAGTGAAGCCTACACATAAATGTACATGAGGACAGGAACCGTCTTGGCTAAAGTGGTAGACCACTAAGACACACAGCTAGGGAGGCAGCAGTTGTCTGAGGCTGACTACTTCATCACCCCACAGTGAAGAACTTCATCTTCAGAACTTAAACTCTGATATATTTTGCCAAGAATTATTCAACCACCACTGTCGGTTTTTTCTTCTTCTTCCTTCACTACTACAGTGAACTTGTAGAGCATGTGGTAGATGGAGGTAGAATTTGCACAAAGAATAGCTGTCCCTTTTTGAAGCAGGCAGTAGTTTAATCTAGAAAAAAAGTGTCCTGAGCACATCTCACCAAAGTTTCCCTTTCAAACTTGAGGGTTTAGGGCACCTGTGAATGCAAAGCAGCTGCAAAATTCTGAAAATTCTTGAGGCAGCCCATGGGTCAGATTAGGCTGTTGTTCAGGTAAAGAATACTGAATGAACTCCCAGGGATGAACAGCAACATGTTCAACTTAATTTTTTTACTGTTTTCAGACTATTCTGCCATCTTGAGAGTCACAAAGAACATGTGAGTAGTGACTGAAAAAACAAAAAATACTCTAGTAATCAGAAATTTCACACCATTTTGGATATACCAGTAGTTAGGCCAGAATCCCCCACAGGATAAGAAGCTTCCATAGCTCAATTCCAAGAGAAAAAACAGAGAAAGAAGAGATACTTTATCTTCATAGATTCTTCCCATTCTGACTTCACATTTTGAATTGGAATGGCATTTCACACAGCCATCAACGATGATCTTCATTAAGAATTGAATTTAATTGAATTCAATTTAAGTTTAGGAAAAATGAGACTTATTATTTGCTGCTTGTTTGTATGGAATGAATAACCACAATCCTTCCTGGAACCATTTAATAAATTTAATGAGCGCATCTGTGAGTACTGGACCTACTGCTTGTATGCCTGTATCATCATCCTGAGGAGAGCTGTAGCAAAGAATATACTGTAGAAGCAACATATAAGTGCTGTGGCAGCACAGTGGACTTAGTCAGTCTCTAAATTCTTTATACAATTACCACATAAAATAAGATCCTGGAAAGAACCTAAAACTTCAGGAAAAGTTTAGCTTTTTTAAAAAGCATGTTTCAACTCCAGTTAATAAATCTCCTGAAATCTTGAGGAAAAAAAAGTAAGAACAGATCAACTGGGACAAGATACAAGAACTCATGAAGTGACAGAATGGAAAACATAGTCAGCATAGCTGTACACATTAGTTCAAAAGGAAAATTCCAATATATTTTTTATTTTGTGAGTAATAATACTTCAGTATGTCATTTCTGTTTCTGTCTGGTGCTGAAGTAAGTATATTGTGGTAACTAATAAGCAAACAGATATATGCTTAGGATCAAGCATCATCACCTGAGTGGTAAAATGACAAAATTCTTTTATTATTATTATTATTGTTCTGGCATATTTTATTTTTGGTGTGAAATTCTGCAGATGTAAGGGCAGACTCAGTAGTGGTTTAAGTAATAAATTATCACAAGAAATACGTATCTTAACCCACTAAAATGTCCTGTAGTCTTTCTATGCCAAAAATCCTTTTAGTCCCATAAATCCTTCATCTAACAGTACCTATGGAGAAAATATAAGATGAATCAGTGGAAAAAAAAGAAGGGTGAAAAGCGTAATGGAAAAGAAAAAGGATAATTATTCTGAAGTGATTTAAAGGGTATCATTCTTGGCAAATTTTCTCCCTTGTGCAGCCATTAAAATTCCTAATGGTATAGGGAATGAATGATCCAATTATTACAATCACACAAAATGAGCAGAAGAGAAAAAAGGAAACACTCAAATATCATGTTCCTATCTGAGTTAGAGCAGCATAAAGTTTCAAAAAGGCAGATCTGACCAACTGTTTTTCTGTTACATTTACTTTTCCTTCCCTTGGAAGCTTTCAATAGCAAGGACCTCCAGGCATTTCTAACTTAAACACACATGATGTTAATTACTACAACTTGACTCTATCACTGCTAACAGATCTAGGCATGCATGTGTATGCCTAAAGGACAACAGCTTGCTATTCCAAGTCATCATTTGTGGTCTGGGTCCACTGATATTAAATGCAATTCTTACTTTAAGCCATTTTGAATGAATTGCTTTAAGAAATAAAGAGTGAAAAAAACAACAGCCAGACAAAAACTCAAATAAAATAAACAAAACCCCAAAACCTCTCTCCAAAATGGAGAGAATAAGAGAGGGAAAGAAAAACTTTTTAATTTATACTGAATTATACACACACTATTTTGAGGCCTTTCAAATCAGAATTAATATAGCTCAGAAATCGTATCTCAAACCAGAAAATGCTTATGTCTGAACTAGGCCAAAAATATTATGATGTATTCTTCACGTCACGTTTACAATTCTTTTATTATCTGCCATTTTCCAATTAATTAATTAACTATATTATTAAAAAATTCTAAAAGACTTTTTTTTTTTCCAATTACGAGAAAGGAAGCAAAGAAATCAAAGGAAAGATTAAGTATTCTGTTCCTCCTGAAGTTTGGGTATCTGTACAAATGCCTGGGTGCCTGCCCATGCAAGTCACTACCTATGTGTGAATGAGCATATTTGGTGTGGGAAGAGCTCTTAAAAATATGCTTTTAAGGAGTGAGCTGAAAAGAAATAAATGATCAAGCAAATGACAAACAGGCAATACTGTCAGTCAGCCCTCTAGGTTCAAATAACTTAAAGCACATGATGATTCTTAATGACTGGTTTTCCTTGGCAAAAAAATTAAATAATTGTTCAAGTCCCAAAGGGATCCATGATTCTCAATGCTTTAAAGCTTTTTAATCTGGATTTGTTGAATTATACACAGACTTGAGGACTTAATAATCTTCAAGCAGGAGGATTAATCAGTTAATACCTAGCATGACTATACTGAAGCGTAGGCATGACAGTTCATGGACTGTTTTAATAAAAAAAAAAACAAAACAAGCCCAAACAAAACTGAGGAAGAAAGATAATTTACAGAAAAACATACCTTAAAAATATCTCTGACATAAGTAATGAGTAATAAAATGCACACCAATTTAATCAAAATGTTCTTGATAACTAGGTACTTCTGAAAGCTCAGTTAAATGTCCCTTAAAATTACATATCCAAAAGCTCAAACAAAATGCCAGCAGCAAAAAAAAATGCTGCTTATTATAATACAGCATCCAACCCCAAAGTACTGTATCATGTCTTTGTAAATTGCTTACATATGCTTACCATGCTATTTGCTGTGCTGCTCAATGAAATAAGTGGTGCAGTTACAGTGACGGTAACAGCCTCTACAAATAGCCCCAGCAGCATATACCCAGATTTAGGGCCACACTGTGCCATAATGCAGTATCTCATCTAAATGGTTTCACAGTTACTTCAGAAGCAAGCGGCCATAGGATCTATGCCACATCAATATCAGAGTAAGGCTTTATAAGTTACTTTATGTTTTAAAGCAAGATCCATTCCCTGGCTCAAATCTGCCTGAGGAAGAAAGTGCTCAAAAATATAGGTCAGATTTTTCAAGACGTAAAGTTATGACACAAGAAAAAGTCCTTATGACACAAGAAAAAAACCATTAAGGCAAGAAAAAACCCCACAGACTACGAGTAATGGATGCAAATTAGAAGGGGGTAGAATTAGGCTGGATAAAAGAAAGAAATTCCTTACTGTCAGGGTGGTGAGACAGTGGAACAGGTTGCCCAGAGAGGTTGTGGATGCTCCCTTAATCCCAGGAGGAGTTTAAGGCCAGACTGGATGAGGCACTGAGCAGCCTGTTCTAGTGGGAGATGTCCCTGTCTATGGCAGGAGGGGTGGAATTGCATGATCTTTAAGGTCCTTCCAACCCAAATTATTCTATAATTCTATGACTTCAGAACAACCTGTTTATGTCTGAAAGTGTGCAACCTTCTTCACCTTAGGGGTAATTAATCTCTTTAATCTCACTTAAGGGACTACCCTTACTTCCAAAATTAGAATTGTTTTCACCTGTCAACCTGCTGTTTTCCTAATGATGACAGCTTCCTTTTTCTTTGCTCAGTTTTAGAGATTTAAGATCAGAAATTAATTATATTTCTACCTATGAGTGCAAAAGGACAAAGAACACTTCAATTAATCTCTGACACAGAGATGCCAAAAGTAGCAATACTTGTATTTCTCAAGAATACGATGATAGCCAAATGTCACATAAAGACTAGTTCACACTATAGGAGATACAGTTCAACTGAAAAAAGACATAAAAAAAACATAACGAAGGAGAAGCTGTGCTTTAGAAAAAAGGGTTTCTGTTATTCTCACTTAACTCAAAACAAGCCCATCAGTTTTGTGCTCCTTATAGGCACACACACTTCTATTACCCAGTTACTTTCTCAAGAGAGATACTTCTGAAGGAAAAGAAGCAGCAGAGGGAAAAGGAATGGGAAACATTACAGTATCTGATCTTCAAAGACTTCTGAGTAAGCACTTTTCATCTATCATTAAGAATGGGAAATGGTATTAATACTGAGTTGGCACAGAATGTATTTCTTCTACACAGGAAATTTTGGGTCGAAATGAAGGCGAATCTTAAGTTCTAATAACAGCATTTTGATAAATGTTATTGATTACAACAGGGAAATTAATAGGACTTCATTTTTTTTATGCGTCTATCTCTTTTCTGATTTAGTAGTGCATTTTGCCACTTGCATATACATGCCATTACACTGTGAAATTTTTTTTTTATTTAAAATAAATGGTATGAGGCCCTCGAGAAATATCATAATGGGTTTCAAAGCCAGAAAAATCCAATATAATATTCAGTGATCCGATATAATATTCAGTGAACCAAGCATCAGTGTATTTCAATTTTAATGACAGTATCCTCATATTTCATACATGTCCTTCCTTAATTAGTGAATTTCAGGTAGTTGCCTAGAAAGTAGTTTGAATAAAATGAGTATTTGTTGAATAACATAATTGCCTGGCACATAAAAGTGCACTTATATAATCAAAACCTGCTGCATTATTCATGTTTGTCTGTATTGTTAGTATTCCCCAATTCTGGTGTATTTTACTCTTAAGATCAATCTATTCATGTTTTTACTTTTAGGAAAAATCCCAGCCATCTAATTTTCATTCAAATTCACAACAACAGGAACCTTCCAGTGCTAGGATTGTGTTTAATTGCCATTTGTACCCAAACCAAGAGTCTTCATTTTCTGACAACAGGTTTTTTATGTAGAAACATTAATATGAAGTTGAGTACTGGCATATCATTGTAGAAATCAGTTGGCCTGAATACTGAATGAATGTTAGGAGGCTTGCTAGAAATGTTTGTTAGTGGGTTGGGTTCTTTTACTCTGTAACTTATCATTAAATATTTTGTCACACTTTAAAGTACATATTATAACATAGGTCCTTGTAGTTAAAAGCAGAATAAAAAAAGAAAACTGAAAC
The DNA here is from genome assembly GCA_013400935.1 of Turnix velox. Classification (NCBI taxonomy): domain Eukaryota; kingdom Metazoa; phylum Chordata; class Aves; order Charadriiformes; family Turnicidae; genus Turnix; species Turnix velox. The sequence continues at coordinate 22,469 of VZTY01020526.1, forward strand.
AAAACAAAAACACAACTGAAACAAAAAAATCCCACAACTGAAACTTCTTCCATTGCTACAAACACCATAAATAAGGTCTTAGTGTTCTGTTATTAAAAATTATAGAAGTTGTCTGAAATGTGTGCCTAAACATCAAACAGATGCCTTTATTCCTAGTTTTAATTTTTACTTTCTCTGATATGTTGCAATTGATTGTAAAGAAAAAATCAGTATTAGATAATTTGGCTAAAATGATTTACTTTTTAATTAATTATGTCATAAAATCTTATTTTCATATTACCTTTTTTTTTTTTTCCAAACAATAAAGTTGCTATGTTTATGCTACCTTGAAATACATATGAATCAATAAAATCAACCCAGGACTCTAGTTAAATATCCCACAATGAGTTGCTACACTAATATACAAATACAAAAGTGATGTTACAACCTGTACCTAAAGAATTAATTAGAAACTGAAGCATAGAACACACACTCCCAGGCACAATATAAAAGAGATGTTTTTCTGATTTTAGAAATAACTTTTCATAACAAACTTAATATCGGAGCTTTCTGCCCTAAGATAAATCACAGTTCCCTTTTTGCAGTCAGTGGCTTGCAGTTCATTCACTCTAGTTCTCAAACACTAAGAGGAAAAAAATCCTTAATATAATCATAGTATTTCAATTGTGACCTTCATGGCCTAATAAGAATGTGCATCTGAAACTTTTCATCAATATTATTATTAAATATTTTCTTGCTATCAAGGTATCACTCAAGGTATCGAGTTACACTCGATCTATGATGCAAATGATACAGAAGAGATTGTTTTATTAAAAAACATATTTAGAATCTAGAATAACAACAAATCGAAAATGGTGAGCAAATACTAAATTTCAGGAGTTCAAAACTGGAGTTCTTCTAAAATAGTCAGTAAATTTATTAATCATAATGCTGTAAATCGACATTTTCATCATTATATGCACCATCGGATTTGTATATACTATAGAAAAGTCTAATTTAAGCTAACTTCTGTAAAGATCTTATATTTTCTAAAGCAAAGAACACATTTATAATGTGAAAATGTACAAATATCAAGTATTTAGTACACCTGGAATTCTACTGGCTTTTTCATGAGTAGTATAAACAATTAAATAGGCCTAAAGTACTTCATCTAACTATGACATCAGTGGCATAATCCCCTAAACAGATTTTTCTCCCCAGGAGGATAAATTTTAATTGCATTTTTTTGTCAGTATGAAGAGTTATGGAAAAATATTCACAGTTACAATGGCTCTATAGACTAGTAGGAAAATATATACATTCCCAAATGTGAATAGTGGACCAGATGTTTTGGAAAGGGCTTAATTTCACAATTAAAAAGACAACCAACATATTATATTGCTAATTAGCATATACATCTGTTCATTAGAAGGAACTGAGATGGCCCTATTAGTATGTTTATTGACTGATTTTTTTGTGCTTACAGCTATGCATACAAATTAATTCCTCTACTTGAAGATTTGGTGAGGGTTTACATAAGCTCAAACCTCCCCATTTTTTGACAGGAATGTTCATGCTGTTACTACTGCTACTAACCAGTTTTAGTCTTGTTAAAGATACAAGGCATGTTCCATCTTGTTTAACTCACATCATCTCTATTTCACTGATGAAAAATAATATAGGAAGATGAACTCATGACTTTAATCATCATGAACATGGCATAAAACACTCAACATAGGCTTTAGGGTAATTCCTGGAGTAATTAACAAGGAAAATGGAGATGAAATACTACATACTTCTGGTCAAGAAAGTGGGGAATCCATTAAAGATCCATTGAGAAGTCTGGATAAAAAGAAAGAAAAAACTGAGGAAGTAACTCAGACTTGCCATAGAGGTCCTACATCACTCTCATCCAAAGGTTACTTTTAAAATGACACATTGCTCTATTAGTATCAAGGAGAGCAATTTAATATTAAACAGTATTATAATAAATGGAATTTCTAGTGTAAAATGCCCATTTCATTCCTGTTCTGTCAGCATCCTTGCTCTTCTCAGGGCAACCTACCCATGCTAAAAAAATGTTAATTCGCACATGAATGCATCACTAAATGAAAATTACTCCCATTTTCAACAGAAAAAAAAATCACATGTTCAGCTACTAATACAGTTGCTATCAATGTTAGCCCTACCCTCCCACCTTCAAAGCACACCTTGATGACATTAATCCAGAATTATTTAATCTGCAGCTAGGGATAAGCTTAACATAATGGAACCTTTCTGAAGTCAGGTTGATTAAAGCAGCTCTATGAATGCAAACCAAGCTAAAAATAGGTATTAAATTATTTTAATCTTGTTACTGAATAGAAACAAAACATCACAAAATGAAACCAATTTATCTCACACGAATTGGTTTCTCTACTCTGAAAGATCAAAAGAAACAGCAGCACACTTTTATGAGTGTGGGGGGAGGAAGAGAGTTTCAACACACGAAGACTTGTTTCATACAGCTGTGCATTTTAAAGAATGTGCATTTAACAGGTGTTAAAAAAGATTCCTGCAAACAAAGCCTAGAGATTTTTAAGATTTATATTAGATTCTGCTGAAAAAGCTGGAAAACATCAGCTTTAACCCTAAAGAACATTAAGAGTTAAAATTATTGCATGCCCAGGCTCACCCACCCTTGTTAAAAGCATTGCAAGCAAATGACATACAGTGCATGCCTAGAAATGATGCCTGGCAGGTGGACACTTCTTCACATTCAGCATCCAGTGGCACCCTCAGCAAAGACCACTCTATCCAATTCACAGCATGATATCATGAGGAAACAGGCATTACTCCAGTACACAGTAGTATGACAGTGACAATGTATTAACAAATACACAGTCAAAGCTGCTCAAGAACTGGTCTTTTCTCCCCTGGACTGCTGAAACACTGTACAGAAGGACAGGAGCATATACATCATCTGTCATTCTCCTTGAATAAACTGCTTAGTGCTCAAAGTTTTCAACATATAGACACAAATACAAGTTATTTACTGCACAACTGAGCCACATCAGTTACACACAGCACACATACTCACTACAAACCATTTTCTAGCCAACAGTTTTTGCAAATTGTCATTGATTTTCTATGCTGTAGGACCTTTAAAAGTCTATCAGAACTCAGAACGTAGGGTTGGGCAAGGACCCTAATACCAATTCCTCCATGTAAAATCCTTTTTCCTGCCAGTCCTGAGGTCACAAAATCCATTGTACAGGAAGAGTAACCTGTACTCCTTCCTGCAGGACCACAAATCCTGGTCTGGAAAAATTCCTTGTGAAGATTCAACTTAATATTAGATCACATATAAAGATACTTTTCTCCTTTCAGTGCTTTACTACCCCAGATACAGGGAAGTCTGCCCAGCAATCCTTCATTTCAGTGTGTGCCACACCAATGAGCAGAAGACGGATAGTGAAATAGGATGTGAAAGTAGAACTCAATGTCAAATTGCTCCACATTAATTCACAAGCTTTAAGGAAAATACAAAAGCTTCCATATAGTCAATACAGATTTCAGGAGGACTTTAAGCCTCCTAAGAATTAAAAGCACTGATAATGTATGCCATAAACACAAAGAGATTGTTCAAAGGCCTTTTACACATAAATTGGTGAAGCGAAATGCTTGAGGACTAAATAATCTTCAAGGCAATGCAAGATAACACTGAATTCAAGAATGCAAGTGCATTGCACACATTAACATACTTTAACCCATATGATTTGAATTTTCACAGTGTTATTTAGGAAGCTCTTAGTTTCAGCCTTCTGTGAGAAGATAACCATGCACACCTGCACTTCTGATAAGAAGATGAAAGACTGAGTGGCACAAGGAAGGAAAATCCTATACAACTAAAGCACTTGAGGCATCAAACCCTTACTAAACAAGTGTGGCTGTCATATTGCAATGACCAGTCATTGTTATCATTCTGAAATACCACATTAGTCTAGATTATACCTAAGTAAGATTAAAATGGCTAAAATCCTTTGGACTGAAGTCAGGACCTTCCTTTTTTATTGGCATCTCTCTCCATGCCACGAACCGGTTCTGTCACTCCAGAGCCAAATTCTCTGCATCAATCTTGAGAAAAACTGTAAAATATACATACGGGAAGTTTCTGTCATAGCACATACATAAAATTTTCAAATCAGTATGACACCTTGTTATTGCTGTGACTGACAATTCAGAAATACTTCAAATAGGTGAAGCCCTCACTATGTCCCCTACATGTAGCCTCCTAAGCAGACTTGCAGAAACACATCTTGGAGAATTTTTCACATCAATTAAATTGCATTTGACAATTTGTCTAAAGTAATTTCAGTGAAATGAAACCTATTCCTTTACTCTTGCTGCTACTCTGTCATCTCTCTCCTGACCTAAATGCACAGCTATTATAGTAAGTAACTTGACAGTTTTGGGGGAAAACATTTTACCTGAAACATCAGGTATGATTCTTTCCAATTATGACTTCACTACTCATGCAGTTCCTTTTACATTATCAATAAAGAGAAATATTCAGTTTAAATTAACCATAAAATATAATGAAATCTGCCTACCAAATTAATTTAAGAGGGATGATTATCAAGACAAACAGACTTACACAGACTTCTAGCTTAGAAGCAAAATCTGTATGAACTTATAAACCTTCTCAATATCTATTCAGTCTGAGGTTTTAGTGCTGCTGTCAGTCAATCTCCTGTTTGCCTTCTCATCAGTATAGCATCACTGAAGAAAAGGTTCTTAACATTCAAAAATGTTAAGAAATACATAGTAATTTTTTTCTGAGCAGATACATTATCTTGAAGAGAGGACACAAAGTGAGATATTCAATCAAATCACTGATTCTGAATTCCATAAATAAATTTTTACACTTATCATGTGTTTCTACACTTAAAAAGATCTTAGCATTCTTTTTCTCTTCATGGCATGCGTTACCTTCTACTTCCGCATTTAACTAACATCAGTGTCCTTATTCAGTTATGATAATACTCATGATTATAGCAGCACATAGCAGCAAATCAATCCATGTGTTAAAGCCCTTATAGGTTTGCAATGAGAAGTGAGTCACCAGAATACTGTCCAAAGAGTTTAAAACATTTAAACTCTGAAACTGCTGAGAAAGTAGCATGTAAAAACTTCTCAAAACTGATAAGCTATGGAAACAAAGCATCCTGTTGAGACTGCAAGAGCTTTTATGATCTCTCACATCACTGAGAGCCTGCTGAAATGACAAGGCCATGGACAAACACAAACATCAAGAACAGGTTGAACAAGCTGGATCCCATTCAAGAAGGCAGTGGCTGGCACACACAAACACTACAGCATCATTTGCAGACCTGACGAGGGAAAAGGTCCCTTGAAGTTCTTCAATACCTATTTAATTACTGGCTCCTAGGATGCCAGCACATAAATAAATCTTCTGCATGTATTGTTATCTGCTAATAATAATAATGGCTTGATTTACTTAACAGTAATAGTTTAATGAGTAAAAGCTGTCCTAGGCAATATTAATTACGATTTTTGCATCCCCTCAGCTTATTCTTCTACTAAGAAAAAGGGAGTAAAGACATTGACAAAGTGCTAGTAGACTGACTGACTGTGGAGATGAAACCAAAAGAAGTTATATCTTAAACAGCTATGGTCTTCCAGGTCTCCAGGAGAGAAGGTATTAACCAAGAGCAAAGCTTGAACAGTGTGCTGGCATGCATTGAACTCCAAGCAAAATGCTCTTGCTGCCAAATACAATTTTCCCAGCTGCCAGTAAGGCTCAGTAAGTCCAGAGTCCCGTGACCTTGGACAGAAATTAAACCCTTACAGACACAAGGGTACATTTCTATCAGAGGAAAGGGTGAAGAACAGAAGTAAAACAAAAGGATATTATGTTGACAGAAGCTTCTTTTGTGGGGCAAAAAAACTCAGAAAAGCAGTTTTCCAGAGTTTTGATTATTGGAACTGAAATAAGTTGCTGACTCAATAGCACTGGCAGCAGATGCATATAACAGGGAAAAGGTCCAGAGCGTTTGAGAGTAAAATAGAAAATGTAGCTGCTTATTTTCTATTGTTGATCACAGATGGCTGCTGAATTGTCTCGGTGTTAGGGGATAAGGTGCCATTCAAAACCTGAAATATGAACCTACCTTCTCCCCTCTTCCCCTTTTATATCTATCCCAGACACATATGATTAGCATCGCTAAACTGGATGCATCCAGGCTGCTTTATCTTCTTTGAAAATAAAAACTGAAAACATGTCTTTAGTTATGTTATCAAATATGACCAGTCAAGTGCCTCAAATTTCACAGTTCATTTTTTTCCCATCATGGCAATAATATTTTATTAACTCCGACAGCTACAAGAAAGTAAATTTAAAAGGCTGATATAGCCAAAGACTTAAAATTTAAACCACTGCATTGCAATGCAAGTGCTCATCTATTATCATATTTGTACATGGCATCATATTAATATGCAATTAAAGAGCTTCACAATAAGAAATCATATAGAACCTTCTGTCCTGCAGGAATACCTCTTCCACACAAAGCTAGGGAGTACTGTTGCTTGAAACTTCTATTATAACAAGCAATGCTAGAAATGCTCTATTTTTAACTATAGAACTATATTAATTATATTTCTTTATTTCTCATTTTAAAATTGTTTGCCATATACTAAATTGGCTGTTTCTGAAGTCTTCTTAATTTTCTTATTCTGAAATTTTTTACTTCTGTTTCACGTCTTTTTTTCTGCTTGCTTAGCACTTCAACACTGTCCCAAATCTTTGAAATAAATTGTTTTTTCATTTTATTTCTTCTTTTTTTTTTTTGCTTCCTTACTCTTTTTTGTTTGTTTGTTTTTTGTTTTTGCTTCCTGGATTGTATGCATTCATCCACAGAGAACCTGGGCACATTTTTCAGGGTAGTAGGAGTTCTATTTGCTTAATTCAGATCTCTTCCCTAAAACTTTATGTGATAGAAATCAATTCTTCCCTGTAATTCTGTTCAGCTGTAACAAATGTCAGCAACAAACAGTGAAGAATACACCGGACAAGTAGACAAAAATTTTTGAAAGGAATTGAGGAACCAACTGGAATGCAAACATGATAATATTTTTCTTCCCTTTATCTTTTTTATTATTATATTAAAATTATACTGCTTAACTATCACATTAAGAATAAAGTGAGGATCACTCAGTTGAAGAACTAAACTTTTAAAAATTCAAATGCACCAGTACACCGTGCACTTTGCAAACAGCAAAGCTGTTGTGATATTCAGAAACCTGAATGACATGACAGCTTAGTGAATAAATTTTTATATTAAAGTTGAATTTTAATATTAGGAGGATACTACTACTGGTATCTACCGATGCAGATAATCTTCAGCTTGTAGGCACAACTGGCATTTCCTCTTTAAAAGATAGAATGAAATCCTACACACCTTGATGCAATAAAAATGTAATAGTTGCATCTGTTCTTCTCCAGGAGACAAAAAGTTCTATACTTAAGCATGATGTAAATCACTGAGGTGAACATCCAGCCATGAATTCACCTATTGGCTTATTTCAATACTAGCTGCATAACGTATCACTCAAATGCATTTTGTTAGCTTGAAAGGGGAAATCTAATGATGCCACGTGTTGAAATACTTCATCATCATTTGGTGGCACAGAAAAGCCTGCTGTTTGTCCTCACACTCTCTGCGCAAGTGCAACTGTTTTTCTCTAGTTAACAAATTTTAGCTTGCATTAAACCTTATCAGTAAACATAGCAGTACTGCAAAATCAGCAATTAAGGCCTCAATAGCTTCTCCCAATTAGAGCTGTTGTGTGCCAAGAGCTACAGCAGAGACAGATTGTGCGGCAGGTTTACTAACTCATTCTTTTTGCAGTGGAACAGCTAAGTGCCTCTTTTCTGGCCACATTAAAGTGGATATAGTTGTTTCACAGAGACATACTCCTCTGCCTTAAAAAACAAAACCAACCCCCCAGCACGCTGTGAATTTTTCATTTGGGAGCTTTCACATATACATCAAAGTGAGTACTATCTCTCTAAGTGAAGTGCAACCAAAGCATTACTATACTTGTTGCCACACAAGCAGCACTTCTGCTCTTCAGCTTTGAACCATCTAAACCAAACTAGATTTCCAACTCTGTGCTGTCACACTCAACCAGTGACTTGCCTGATGCCAAGAAAACTGCATAATACATGTTCTCTGATGGGCACTTTATTCACATTTGTGACTGAGTATTCATCAGTTTGTGGGAGATGGAAATCTTTACAATCAAGCTTTAGAAATTCATTTGCATAGACATAGGCTCAAACAGATGATAAATTTGGATGCAAAGAAACCTTTTACTGGAATGAAAAAAAATAACATGAGTCTTTGAAGGGTAGCTTTGACATTTCAGATGTTAAGAGGGGAAGCTCTTTCAGGCAGAACTGCAAAGTTGTTAGCCAATTCTATGCTCCCCAGAACAGTTCAATAAAGATGAATTTGCACTGCAGCGCTAGAAATCACTAACAATTATAAGCTGTGGTCTTCCAAAGCCCTGCATATCTTCAGCACCTTTTTAATTTAAATGCAGATAAAAGGCAGGCCTACAAGAAAACCTATTATGAAAGTCAAATTTCCTTCAGAAAAAGAATACACATTCTACATGTTAGAAAATGTCACACACTGCATCTGTCAGGATAAGCAGAATGCAATATTAACAGCAATTCACATAACAGAGTGAATTTAATATGATCATTAATATTTCAGACTGATTTTGAAACAAAGGAAAAAAGCAGAAACCAAGATGCGTATGTAACAAAATTTATATTTCATGAACCTTAATTGCTGTAACTAGGGCACAGGGATTAAAGGCCTCTGCCTGAGGCATCTGGTCCTGAGGACAAAACAGTCTAGAAGCATTTCAATTTTTGGTTTCAGAAATTAAGATTTTTTTAACCTTCCTGGTTCTGAAGAAAAGATGAAATATGAAATCCAAACAAAATCCAATTGCACGGGATATATTCCCAAAATTATTTATCTACCTGAAAAAAAGAATTTAGTAAACAAGGAACTTCTCTATAAGCTTAGTTCCAAATAGCATTTTCTGGGATTGACTGACCTTTAAAGTGCTGAAACATAAGATGGAATAAAATTCCATCAAAAGTTTTGCTGATATTGCGAGTCCTGTGTCTGGGCATGTAGCACCTGCAAATACATGCACTTTCAGAGACATTTTTTTGAGATGGTTTTTGTCCATGTTGGGTTGTTGGTAGAACTAGATGATCACAAAGGTCCCTTCCAACCTAGTCAGTTCCATGATTTGCCCACTCAGATGTAGATCTGAGCCTCTTCATTGGAGATGTTCCTCTTTATTTGGATAAAAATTCACTATAAGTCTAACTTAATGAACAAACACTTACGACGATTTAAAACAAAAAAAAAAAAAGAATTACTTGGTAATTACATATTGCTAGTTGAGCTTCTGTTTTCACTATTTCAGTCATGATCATCCTAAAAGCTCTACAGGCAGCTAGACTTTTTATAACACATCTCTAAAGTTGACTTCAAAGGGTAGCAACAGCATTTCCCATTGCAAATCTCCTGGTTTAACTCAGTTCATTTATTGTACATTCAACTCAGCCACGAACATCCGCAAGAGCACAGCTGTAGCACTGCTGCGGGTTAGCTCAGGTCAATTAAAATTGATGTAATTTACAACTTTTTACATTTTCCTAGACTGAAAAGCCTGACACAGCCAAAGGAGAATGTATTTCATCACATGCTTTTTCTATTGGCAAGCAGATATTTGGCCCATTAGCTCAGCCCATTTTAATTAGTGCAAGTAAATCAGCTAGGTACATTAGAAAGTTTATCTGTCTGTTTAAATGAGAACAGGTATTTATTATTTCTAGTATTTTCCATATTGGAAAATGGAAAAATAGTAATTTTGCTATCAGAAGATCAATTATTTATCTACAGGCTTGTCTCAGAAATGTTTCAGGCAAGGTGTGTGTGTGGGTGGTGATGTGAAGAAAAAAGTTTCTAGAGAACTGAAGAAGAAGAATCACTTCATAAGAGCGTTAAACTCTCATCTGCAAGATAGCAATATTGCTGAGGATTTACTTAGAATATTTATTTTTTAGGAGAAATTACTATAAGTCACAGAACAGCATCACACAGTAACAGAGGAGAAAAATAATCAAAGGATCTGCAGCAAATATATTATTTTCTGACATCAAGTGTTTGACATCAAGAGTCCTGGAAAATACTCCTCCAAAACCATCTTGAAATGTATTTAACCTCTGGGTTCTCTTAGTACATAAACTGCATTATGACAGGATTGTGTCAAAATAATGTGTTAAAATCATGTCAAAAATATTTTGAAGTCTATAAAATACAAACGTTTGCTTTTCCATTTTCTCCTTTAGTTCAAGAAGTCCCAAAGCAATACATCTAAACACTGTAGGCATATTATAGCATAAAAAGCTGTTAAGAGTAACACTTATCAAGTATGTACAGCATGATCCCTACCAGTATAAATTTTCCTCTTATTCCACATAAATCTTATCTAACTCTGTTCTGTGGCTTCTTCACAGATTTCTCCCTATGTCTCATTGCACGGCTTCAGTTTTTGAAGCACTTCAGACACCTAATTTTGATGGTTCAGCTGATGTTCTCCACTGGTTGCTAAGCTGTTTTGATCAGATGTAGCCCCATTTCATGATTTCTAAGTATTGTCCTCATCCCAAATGATTAGGAAGCATTTGAAATTGTCACCAACCACAAACCTATACAAGGATTCAGACCTAATTCTCCAGCATAGCCTTAATCTTTTGAAGTGGTAGTCAGCTGTATCTTGTTTGCCCTCTAGATCTTGGACCAAGCCCTGTATCACATAATGACTAATATGTAGAAATAGAGCTTCTGGATTAACATATCTATTTTACTTCTAAAACACTGCGGACTTCTACTTTACTAAGAAATCTGTGATCATAAAAATAAATTAATTCCTGCAATGATATCATAAAAGAACAGCCTGCTTCCTTTCTATTGTTCCTTCTGCTATATTTTTTGTTTTTATTTAACACATCTCACACCATTATTCAGAATAACCATTGTCAGACATCCTGTTCCAATAGGTGAAGACAGATCTTTGAATTTGTCATGCTGCATCTTCTAAATCTGAAATTTATGTGCAGATGCAAATTTACTGCTGCAGAATCTTGCACCTGTTGCTTTTCCTGCAAAAACTTTTGCTCTTACCACTTCCCAGAAGGAATTAAAAATACAACCAGAAAGAATAGTCAGATCTAATGAACATAATGATTATGTACACCAGAAACAGCTTATCTAGTTCATCTACATGCTTGTATTTACAGCGAATAGTAGTATATTTGTCTATTCTTAACATTTCCATTTATCTTACTATTTTTGTGGATGAGTCTACATGAGAGTTTTCATTAATGAAGAGTCTGCCACAAGACTATGTCTTGTGGAAGAATATGTCCTTTATAAAATTTGTAGATGAGAAAATTCTGGTATCTTCTCAAACTCTGACCAGTGATTCAGTGCACTGGCAAAGTAAAAAGATTTTGTTTAACATGCCTAAACCTTCCCCTTTCTTAAAATAAGACTGTATTATTGTAAGACATGCATTTGACAAAGCTAGTTCCTGCATATCTAGGGTCAAAAATTTATATCCACTGCTGCAGACTTGCAACTCTCAGCTCTTGTCTCATGGACCATATTCAGCTTTCAGGATTGTTCTGTCACTTAGGATGTGAATCATTGTACCTTTAACATTTAAAATATCTACTTCGAAAAGTTAAATCACTCAAGACTTTGTTCCGATTCTCACAATTAAGGCAAAAGTAAGGCAAATGAGGTATAAGGCTGAAGGGAAGTAAGAGGTCTGAAGCTCATAAGTTACACCTGTTTCTAAGACAAAAATTGATGAGTAATCACTTCTATCAGTAAGATCTTTGAATGGAGGAGCAAGAGAAAGGGGGAAAAAGCAGATTTACTTTCTCTGCAGAAAACAACTAAAATAACTTAGATATCAGAACAAATTCAACATGACAAAACGGACACTTCCTAGACAAATTCAATTAAATTTGTTTTCAAAACAAAAATAATCAACTTGATACAATATAAAATTGGGTGACCCTGAGTGAGCAGGAAGGCTGGACCACAATCTCCAGAAATCCCATCCAACCTCAAGCATTCCATGGTTCTGTGACTCCAAGTATTACAAATAAATTCTGAATTATTCCAATTATTTTCTGTACAGTGGTAGCACCTAAAAACAATTTTGACCATGAACACTGCTGGTCAAACTATACATCTAAAATAAATTTTCAAGTGGCTGTAGCTGAAGCTGACAAAACAAGAAGTGGTGGATGAAAAGAGATTATACTTGTTTTATAGACAGAAAATTTAAGCTTAGAAAGCCTGTTTCTGATTTATACTAACAGCACTCTTCACTATGCTGACAGTGTAAGGGGTCTTAATGTAGCTTTAAATTTAATTTATGTAGCGTACAGTGGGCTTACTGTAATTGAGAATAAGGCTGGAATTAATCAAAGTGCTCAAGATCACAAGTTACATCCCTGAAAAAGACTAGAATTTAACTCTTCATATATACAGTTCAGCATGTAAGCATAAAGATTTTTGCTTTATAGAAAGAGGCTATTTCTTCAAAAGCAAGAAGCTTCACAAACCTCATTGTAGTTTAAGATTCAAGGATTGAAATAAAAATAGAAAAAACATCAAGGTATCTTTTACTTTACTATCTTGTTACAACTATGGAAAATTAAGCTATCTTCATTGTTAGGATGTTTTATACAGATATATATATATATATATACATACACATCCAGATTTTCCTCCTGAAAGGCAAAAGCATGTAAGTATGTATTTCTCCTCACTCACAAAAATTCTTGCTTTGTGTATTTATATAAGCATCAGTCTTTTTAGAATTACCAGTTCAAAAAACCTTGAGAACAGTAACAGCTCAAATACCTCCTTTACACCATTAAGAAACTTATCCTAATACAAAACTTTAGTCATTTCAGATGAAGACTCTCAGTCTCTCTCAGACATAAGGTAAACACCATGCAACTTCCTTCCTAATATAAGTAAGTACCACAATTACTATTATACAATTTGACAGTTCAACTAAGGCAGTTTTGGGCTCGACATGATACATGGAGAAAATGACATACGTTAAGAATGATACTCTATGAGAAACTGTCAACCTGTTACAGGAGTGGAAGAGATCTGAACTGGATGATCCTGAAGGTCCCTTCCAGCCCAAACCATTCTATGATTCTATGCCTAGCAACTGAACAGCTAGCTATAGCTCGCTTCTGTTGTGCCAAAAGGTCCCTGTTCGTCTGTTCTCAAACTCTGCATTCTGCAGAGAGCCACCATAAAATGGTTAAAAGTACAGTTTCAAAAAGAAAATATTTACCATTCAGGGAAAGTATTACTATTCTAACTGCATCAGCAAAAGTTACTTTCATCAGCAAAACAATTTTATTTTTAAGTACTTCATTATTATCAATTTGGTGAGTAATAATTTAGTATATCAATTTCATTTAAAATGGAAGTCTTCACCATTCTTAGTTAAGCACCACATACTTTTTCACATTCATCACATCTGAACTTGATAAAAAATTTACTACATCAGTTAAATACTTTATCACAGACTGTACTTTCTACAAGTAGCTAAATAAGATCAAAAATTAAAAGTAATTATAATATAAATTATATTTATCATAATAATGCCTAAAGGACAACCACAGATATGGTCTCCTCTTTCCAGGTGCTGCACAAAACAATATTTACGACTTCTCCTTTATTATTTTGCATGATTGCACATATTCTTCTCTCTTGACAGGAAAAACAGATGTTTAAACAAGGAAACAGAATAACCCCTTTTGCTCTGAGGGTAGAGGACACTGGAGCAAGACCATCTAAGTAAATATTCCAAGGACAAAGAGCATAATTTTAGAAGCACCATGAGATCCCTGCACCAAAATGTCCCTATTTGGGTTCTGCAGCTTTGAAAACAAAATTATCAAACTCTGCTATTATTTCTTTTTGAAGGTAGAGGCTGAAGTGCCCTTTCTCTGGTAGGTAGACAGCATGCAACCTTTTTCCCCAGATCAAGTCAATGCCATGTGTTTCTAATTCCTTCCTGACACATTAATAAATACAACCTTTCTAAACTAGTCTAGATAAGCTGGAGATGATGAGGGCCAGTTTGGCAATTGAACAAAATGTGAGAAATAATACTGATCTTTTTAATGGTTTACAAAAATAATTGTATTTCCTATTTATATAAACTGTATTTCCTCTGAAGCTCCAGTTGCATGTTGTTGGCAATAATGGCAATAATAAATTTCACACATTACAGTTGTTAAAAATCTCCAAAATGCTTCCTTTCTGTAAACTCTTCCACAAAATCATTTTTGATCAGTACCTTACACACCTATATTACCCTGCCACCACTCCCCCCTCCCTTAATTTCTAACTAGAATTTAATATTAGCATTCAGCTTCAAAAGTCTTCACAGTTTCAGTCTTAGCTTTCTGATCAAGACTCTGTCCATCCCAGTCTAAAACAGTACAGCTGGAGTCATCAGATCTACTTCTCAATCCAGATGAGAAATCACTATATTTGGAAATCTCCTGATTTGCACCAGGTTCTCAGTTCTAGTGGTTTGCTAACTGCAGTGATCATGCATATTTTCTTTTTTGACATGATGCACTGGTACATCTTATAAATAGTAAAAAAAGAATTTAATATAGAGTATTTACTTGACACAAAAGGGTTACAACACTGTTACAGCAAACACTACTTTCCCTCAGCTCTTATTTATAAGTTTGCTATTTTGTCTTACCGTATACAAACTTTCTCAACAAGGTTAAAATATTTCCATCTTTATCTTTGTTGATCTTACTAAGGAAATTTCACAGTATTTAGAACTGAACTATCTGTTTTTTTCAGGAAGAGTATTTTCAACCAAATGGTAATTAATTACAATAATACACTAGTATCTTGTTAATGCTGAGAGCCACATTTCAAATTGAAGACATTAAAAGCATAAAATGCAGCACACCTACAATTATTTAAACTAGCACTTAAAATTATTGTGTCATTTAAACATTACTTAAAGAATATTTCAATAGTTACAGAGTACAATAAAGTGCCAGCATTTTAGTTCAACAACAAATTACTAATTTAAAGAACAGCGAGGGGTATAAATCAGCATCCATACATATTCAAGTATTTTTCATCTTCAACAAAGAGAATATTTTATATTGCTTTTTATGACTATGCAGAAGTATGTAAATTACATCATGACATTTTTGAAAATCTGCTCAACTAGCAGACCTCTTACATGAGCTAAAATAAAGCCAAACTTTCCAGGGTATCGAAGAACCAAACTCCTTTATAAATTTTTTTGGTTTTATAAAAAGACCATCTCAGCATACTTTTTTAAAAATTTCTCAATAGCATCTATCTAAAATATATTCTCTATGCACAGTCATATGTAAAAATGTATAACTAGCAACTGATTCACATATGCTGTTGCCTGAATATGTTGTTGCCAGGCAACTGCTATAAAGCATTTTGCACTGCTTGCAAAAATCTGAATGAATTATTTGAGGCAAGATCATCCCTAAAAAACTAGGAAGAAAACTCACTACTGGAATGACATGAATAATTCCTTGTATATTTCAAGGATTCATAGAGAATTTTCCCTCCATAATTACCAGTTTGAGAAAGAACAACTCCTTTGAGTAGGATTTGAAGGTCATTTTACAAGAAGGAGATTCATGTTCTATGCTTGCTGTTAATGACACTGCCTGAACCAAAGCCACTGAAGTTAATGGGCTCCCTTAAATTGACTGTAGAGGTCTTTCATGAGGTCTTTAATGTCTATCATAGGACAAAAATTACAGACTCCTAAATGAAAATCCAAAAAGCCATCATGTCACAGGAGATACAAATACACTGTTGAGAAAATTTGGCCTTCTCACAATATGCAAGTGAAAGAAATAAAGTCTACACACACTTTTTTGTGTAATCATCACACAGCTGAGGTATAACCTCACTGAGGCTAATGCTATTATACACAAGAGTAAAAATAGAAGCATCTATAATCCATTGATTACATGGAATTGATATGCTATCTACTAAAGAGAAACTATCTGTCCCTATAAATGCCATCCACTACAAAATTAACAGACTAACAGATCTCTTGAGAATTAAGGTGGAAAAGCACATCAAGAAAAGCAACTGGGAAAAACAGCAACTCCAAAGTGCTTACCACAAGCCTTACACACAAATTCCTTAAAATGCAAACGTCAGCATAAAAAAAAAAATCTATGGATTTCTTGCCTTTGTTTACAATGGCTGCAAGGCATTTCTTTCCATTTCCTGCACAATATGCTTGATCAATAGGAAATGGTCAAAAGTGCAGAATTATTGTTATTTCCATAATAATCACATTGAAAATCTATACATTTCCCATTTAATTCTGCAAATCCATTCATGTAACTGTAGCAAGAAAAAGTATTGAAAGCAATAATTATTAGTATTCTAAGTGATACTTTCAGTTTTAAGTAGCAAACATGACTTATTTAATGGATTTCAGTGGAATACTTTTAATTCCATGTCTCATGATGTCTTGCACCAGGGTGAAAAAGGAACTCCTTTACACAGAAGGAATTCAGCATCTAAACCCCGTCGTTCTGGAGTTCTACTAAAATAAATTCATTATAAGTGGGAATTCAATTTTTAAAGTCTTATTTTAATTATTTTCATGTTATGAGACGTAATTCATAGTTGAGGTCATCTTTCAGGATGAAGTAATAAATGGCAATCTCTGTGCTTTAAAAAAGGCTGAGCAGACTTGCATAAATAATAACATAAAATAATCTATGGAAAGGATACATACCATAGGCTGCACTCTCTGCTCGGGCTTTTTCATTTGTTTTTTTCCTCAGAATACGCTATAGCAACTCAAACAAACAGAAGAGCCTCTACTCTGCCCTCTGTATTCATCCTGACCCACTTGCAGAGGTGCTGACATCAATCAGCATAGTCTCAAACTCAGATCATTCTGCAGATCCCTTCACTCCCTTCCCTCTGAATATATGCACAAGATCAATTAAGCATTAGAATTTTGAGAGACAGATACTGCACTACTTCAAGAGGAACCAAGCTGCAGTCAGAGGTTCATATTCATACCATTGATAGTGTTGATGGATTTTGAACAGCAGAAAGAGAAACACTATGCTCATTTCCAGAAGTACCTGTACTGATCTAAAAGTATGGTTAAAAATAGGGGGGTTTATATGACAAAACTTTTCATTCGGTGACTAACAGCAACCTGTTATTTATTACTCTATCAAGCCTGACTGGCAGGTACAATTTTCTCTTTGGGTAGCAGTATTACAGTATAAGCTGAACTACTCAGGAAATAATTCTACTCAATATGTGGAAACACATAAAAATAAGTATTTATTCACCAAGAGGGACAAAATTTCCTTTAGAGAGGATTTTCTTGTTCTGTGGACAAGGTGTGCCAAAAAAAAGATTCTGACTTTGAAGTTTGATATGGGTCAAAACAAGACTATCAAAGTGACACAACATTCATTTTTAATTAGACCTCTTAATGTGACATCAAATTGTTTCTCTCATAAGAAACAGCACTTCAACAAGGCATGAAATCCTCACAGCTTAGTTTGTTAGGAGGCAACAAAGGGATTCCAATCTGCTACTAGAAAGTTGCAGTCTATGAGCACAGCCAGCACTGTATAAAATTGTGTCATATGAATTTTAATGCAACAAAAGTATGAAAGATTACAAAAGAACAAAGGCAGCACAGTCCTGTTCCACACTATACAAATGACCTAATCTGATCTGAACAGCACACCACATTACAATCAAATTTGTTTCAAAGGAGGGTCATGCAGGTCAAATGAGGTATTTCCTTTATCTAATATTAGAGAAAAGCAAAATATCAAACAGTGCAGGAATGCCAGAGCACTGAAGAGAAAGGCATATTCAGACTGCAGGGAAACAGATTTCTGAAAAGATGCTCCAATTACAGTCATCCTCACTGACAACAGTTTTCTAAGACTCAAAGATACTTCAATGAAGAGGTCATGTGTACATGTGAGACACTCTACAACATAAGCCTTAATGTATATATCAAATTTCAGGGCACCATAGGAATGCTTTATACACAGCTCATGCTTAACTAAAGTAAGGAGATAGGGTAAGTGGTCTAACTGGATGGATGTCTCTTCATGGCCTGACACCTCTGTGGCAGAAAGCACAAAACTCCCAATGGAGGTAGCTGCCAGATCTACCAACACAGAAGTTGATAAAGCTCCTTATTTTGTCAAGCTCAGTAGCCACCCTTATGTCAAAAGAAGCTACTTTAACAAGAAAAAGACATGAGAACAATGGCATCTACTTGAAAATGCTTGACTGCAAGAAAATATACAAAAATCCATTAAGATGTAAAGCTATTGGTAGAAGAGTACTTGAGGATTGCATTGAATAAAAGGCAAACTGATGACTAGGTATTGCTAAATAAAATCTCACAGTACTCTCTGCCAAGTCTTTCCATGAAGAGTTAGCCTTGTCTTGGACTTCAGATAAACTTTCTGAACAGAATAAGTTATCGGGAGCCTGATTGTGTGGTTCAGAATAAGCATATGTCCATCTTTCCTGAGTGGAGATGGCACCCACACGTACTGTGAAACCAGTTTGCAAATACATGGAGAGCAGGAATCTAGGGAACAAGAGTTTGAAGCAAGGAATGAATAGCTGTAAGAAGTCAGAGGTAAACATATGATACCTTGTTAAAAAAAAAATAAAAATCATAAAGCGTTTATGTTTGACAAAGTACAAAAATCAATAAAAAGAGGCAATCCGAAGACAAAATTCATGGAAGACTAAATTCTACCAGGTAGTTTACCCCAAGTCAAAGGTCTTTGCTGGGTTTCTTCAATAAAATGAAACAGTATTGGTAACTGATTTTGCTCTATGGTATTATGTCACTCAGCATCACCTGAAACTTTACAAGTTACATTCTATTTAAGTAACTTTTTTGACTTCCACCCAGGGCTCCTTCAGTCACAAAACAAGTCAGAATAAAAGCTGCACTGGAGGAATTTCTGTAATGAGTTGGCTACCAGCCCAAAAGTTAGAATTAGTTTTATTGCCCAAGTCGAGCACTAAAATTGGTATTAGTCACTTCAGCTCTCAAACTTCTCAACAATCTACTTTCCAGGAGACATCAAAATATTCAATGGATGTAGACTATTATGAAAAAGAAAAAAAAAAATTAAAAAATCAGTAAATCCCAAAGTATTCAAATGAAACATAAACATCAGAAGATGTAATTCTATTCACATATTCCAAAAGGATCTTAGCCTTAGTTTCCAGAACCCAGAGCTCTCTTCCTTCCTTTCAATATTTTTGGAGACTAAAAGCATTCATTTCTTAACAGAATTTATATGCCTGGAAACTGATGTATTCACCTACATTATGACAGTTCTAGTGCAATTCATTAAGGCTTGGACTTGGAAATAGACATAACGGAAAAAAGTACAAGCTTTTAATGTTTCAGTTGGTGAATAAAAATTGCATTAATTTAGAAATTCAGTCACAAGGATCCAATTAGCTATGGATATATACACGCATATTCATACTTTTCAACCATTGGTCTCATTTGAATTTTGATGCTATTTTCTATAAAATATAATCCATTTTACATTGTACTTAGTAGATTTATTCAGATGTGCATCCCCCGTATGTCATATTTAAGCTTATACTACCACCTGCCTGAGGCTGTGTAGTCTGAATCATCACCCCCACACACCTCTTCCCTTCAGAAGAAAATCCTTAGATGCTGTATGAACTGTTCCACTTCTGCTTAGTGTACAAGTATGATTGCTCTGACCATGAATGACACTCACTCCAAAAAATATATGACCCCTCTCAAAAAATTAACCTAATGTCTTTAAATCACAATATTCAAACTACTTAAGATATTCTGCAATGCAACTTCATTGTCTTCATTGTTTCATTTTTAGAAAGTATCTTCCAAGATTACTGTAATATGAACTGTAATATTCCAAGATTACTGTAATATGAACACGACACATAATGGTATATAAAAGTATCCACATACACAGAGATACATCTTTGGATCATTCCACAGAAATGTAGATTTGCAAATCAAACAGATAGACTCTGCTTCCAACTACCAACATCAATGTGACGCGATGCCATCATCTCACTGCTTTGTGTTGGGCCTGTCTAATAACACTGCTGAGCTGGGAAAAAACTAACGGCAAAGGTTAAGCAGAGGACTGCCATAAACAAACTACAGCTTAGAAATTGCTTCTGTACATAAACTAATGCTTGACTGATGCATGGAGTGACTCTGAGGCTGCAATAGGAGCATCCGTTCTCTTCAGATTTACACCACCCCTCAAACAGTTCGAATTGGGGCTATTAAGGATTCTGACCTAAACCCTCTGTGCTCTTTTGGCATTAGCAGCCCAGCCCTACCAAGGCACCCAAGGTCAATTCTGCGATTAGTCTCTCACTGTCCAGAACACCGTGTCTGCAAGCACAACATCTGTGGGGAAGGGAGAAGGGGAAAGGAGGAGGAGATAAATATTAGCATTGTGATAAGATAAAAAAGAGCAACTTGGAGGAGGGCAGATTTCACATGACCCCCACTTTGTTAGGTGGGGGAAGCAGAGAGAGGGAGGAGAGAGCAGGTAGGGACCCTGCACTTTCCTGCAAACCTAGAGGGTAAACCCAAAGAAGAACCCCAGACCTCCTCTCAGCTTTAGAGGCAGTCTCAAGCCCACAGGGACCCTGGTCTTTTGGCATTATTGGCAACATCAGTAGCTGTGCAAACCAGCAGAGGCCTCAGGGCTTAGAGCTCCCCTGAGTCTTCTCGTTCCCACACACACAAAGGGCAGAAGTGAGTCCAAACCGATGAGTCCTGGGACTGACTGAAGTTTCGGTAATCCTGGACCCTGCATGCACTCTGCTCCTACTTCACTGCTTTTTCAAGGCTTGCTGTACCCGGCCAGGAAAAGTGCCCGTGGCCAATCTGATAACGCAGTGTTGTCTTCAGCCACCCGAGCATCCCGGCGGTGGCCAGCCACCCTCAGCTTAGAGGCCAGCCTTAGGTTTTGATCAGCCAGACCCTGCATCTGCCATTACCTCCATACGACTGTCCCCCACTTCCCTTCCTACCCTTCCCGTCCGCCCGCTGTGGGCTCCCCTTCCCCAGCCCCTCATACCCTCAAGCATCAACCTCCTTACTGCTTTTCCCACTCACAAACCGGTTGCTCTGGTACCAGCTTTCAATAATTTGGGACTTTGCCATGAAGACCTCCCTTTTCTAACATGGGAGGGAAAATTTGTGCACAAAGTTTCCACAGACCCTGTCTGCGCCTTACTCCCCACGCCCAAGTCCCCGATGGAGGCAGCAGCACGGCGAGTGCCATCCAAGACGGGTGTCAGCCCCGGAATGGGCTGTGGGACTCGGGGACGGGGCGAAGCTTCCCGAGGACAGTGACCGGGGAAGGCGGTCGCTGAGAAGGGAGGGAGGAGCGGCGCCCTCCCGGAGCAGGAGAGGGAAGAAGGCAATTCCCTTCGTGGAGCAATGGCAGCGCATCTCCACCGACCCCTACGGGGAAGGGAGCAAAGTCCGGGCGGCGGCAGCAGCAGGTCGCCGCGCCCCGAGCTGGCGGCCCTGTCCCGGGGCACCGCCGCTCCCCTAGACCTGGCGAAGCGGCCGCCGGCGCCTCACCACCACCCCGGGTAGAGCCGGCGACAGGAGAGCTCACTTACCCCCAGCTTCCTGCTGCGGATTTTCACGTAGCCCTGCTTTACTATATCGTTAAAGTTGGAGGCCATGGCCAGCGCTGTCTGCTGCCTCGCCTCGGTGCTCGCAGTCCTCCTCCGCTGCTGCCTCCTCCGCCGCCGCTGCCTCCTCTTCCCGGCCCTCCCTGATGCCGCCGGTCGCCGGCTCCTGAGGCGTCTCTGGCATCCAGACAGAGGCAGGCGCCGCGCTGTGCTCCGCCCGCTCCGCGCTCCTCCCGCGAATGTCGCCTTCGGCTTCGCGCAGCCCCGGCTGGCGGCCGCTCTCCTCCGCTCCTCTCCTGTCTTCCACCAGCCCCTTCGCGTGCTCTCACGCCGCCACCGACCTCACTCCCCTCCGCACCGCTCCGCCCGGCGGCAGCTCCGCGGATGCCCGCGCCTACGGGCGGGGAGGCGGGCGGGGCGGCGGGCGGAGCGGAGCGCGGACACCGCCCCCGGCAGTGGAATCCGCCTTCAGCGCCGGCCCTGCCCGCCACCGGTGGTCAGGATCGCCCGGGATGATGTCCCCTGAGTCGCTGTGTGGGTCTTGGGAGCACGGTGGGGGCGTGAACAAACGCGGCCCCCGTCCTATCGCAGAGCAGGGGCTGGATGCTTTCCGGGGCCTCGGCGATTTTCCCCACTTCTCTCCAGGCTGAGAGATCGCCCCGGCCGCGGCATCCCCCGCCCGTGTGGCAGGTCCCTTGGAAAATAAGGCCCTGGAGGGCATCTTGCATGGACGCCCACAGCCGAACGCTGACATATTGTGCCAATACCAGCTAACTGAACCAAGCAAACTTCTGAACTACAAAAGTAAAACAACAAAAAACTAACGGCACAAGTCCATCAGAACGTGGAAAATGACGTGTCACACATAAGCGTTCTGTGCCTTCCGCACTGATGAGCATATCTTTTATTGCTCATTGAGGGATCTAACAAAAAGAAATACTTGGGAGAAAAACAGATCTGTAGAAGAGATCGGGAAGCAAAAGGAATTGTAATTGTTGGTGTTACTTTTATGCAAAACAGGAATGGACAAGAATGTATCTAAACTGCTTGAGAAGGAAAAACTACAAATATAGGAGACCATCACTTCATAATTGCATTCTTTCAGTGAAAAATATTTGATTGTTATGACAAGTTAATTAAAGTTTCATAAGCTCTTTTCCTAGATAACTGCGTTCTGATGCACCATTGACCTGAAGTTTTATGAATCAGGAATTTGCAGCATACTGTGTGCCACAAAATGGGGCAAAGGAATGAAAGTTGACAATCTGTAAAAATCATTTCAGATTTTCAAAATTGATGGACAATGTTCTTACCCAATGAGTTATGAAGTTTTCTATAACTTAGTTGTTTTTGTGCATCTGATCTTCTGCAAATTAGACTTTCTCCATAAAACTCTTTTGAGCTTACATCTAGAGATTAACCTTACAGTAAATAAAAAAGATACAATCTAGTTTTGGGTAGTTTCACTCTATATAACTATATAGGGGAAATGGGAGATAAAATTGAAATTCTGATGTTTCTGATTTCTAAAACATTTTAACTGTGCTGTGTTATTACTACCACACCACAAACAAGGTATAAAATGCCATATTTTAAAAAACAAAATCAAAACAACTAAGATCTAAACACTCCTGCATTTTCATTGATTACTGTTGGATTTGCATCCAAGTCTGAAAAATGTACAGATTCTTACAATAAACCTTATTATTTTATTTGGCTGAATTTTCTTGCCATAATCAATTAGTAAGTAGTGGAGCAGATGAAAGTTTACCCGCCTTTTTATTTTCTAGCAACTTAAATCACAATTATATGAATTTTGAAACATCTACTAGCAGTAAGATTCTGCATTATTTTTATTGGGACAAAAACTTCTATGTAATTATGCAATCATTTATAGAAGATTTTATTATAAAAAGGGAAAAATACTTAGCCAGTAAAAAATTGTGGCTTCCTGTGTATTTCCAGTGAAATGTGAAACATGTATCTTAGATATGAACTTCTACTTTAGGCAGAATATGACTTTTTTCTTAATTTCCGTTTTAATGATGTATCAAATTGGAATATTCTGTGACTTTAGAAAGAAAACCAGGACATGTCTAGAAGATAATTCTTCCAAGACACCTTACAATAAATTAAACATAAAAATAGTTCAAAATGAGACTGGTGATTGTTAAAAGTAAAGAACGCTGTTGAAAGACTTAAAAAAAGAAAGGAAGATTCCCTTTCAATTGCCTGTAAGAAAAATAGAGAACCTTATTCAATTAAATGACAAAGACATTTCCCTTACATATTAACCCTAAAAGATTTGTAGATCTGGTTTACTATGCAGTCCTGCCCCCTTTTCACTGTCTCTCAGCTAAACAAAAATTGACTTGTAGGATCTTTGAAAAACAGGACTTGTTCTCAAATTGAGATAGAATTCATGTTGAGGGGGCTCTGTTTGTTTGTTGGGTTTTGGGTTTTTGGTTTTTTTTTTTTAAAGAAACCAACTTTGTGCTGTTTATCATACATAAGGGGCACAACTTCTGCCCAGAGAAGTTGTGGATGCCCCCTCTCTGGAGGTGTTCAAGACTAGGCTGGACAAGACACTGAGCAGCCTGATCTAGTGGGAGGTGTCCCTGCCTATGGCAGGGGGGTTGGAACTAGATGATCTTTAAGGTCCCTTCCAACCCAAGATATTCTATGATTCTATGATTTTCAGAACATGTAGCATTCCCAGGCATTTTTTAGTTTTTCATTCTCTGCAGCAAGAGGTATCTATAGCAAAACTATATACAGCAGAGGAATGTACAGCAGAACTTGTATCACCTCTCTAGCATGTACATCTTGATGTCAGAATGCTACTGTTTGAAAAATTTCCTGCCAGTGAAAGTGAAGAGGGTAATGCATTTCCAAAGTTAATCAGATATTTATTCTTCATTTATTCTAAAATATGCAGAGAATATGGTTTTGATGGTATAGATAATATTATCTCTTAATAATTTTAAACAGATTTTATACTGTTATTTAATGTTGACATTATTATTCATTATTTCATCACAATAAAAATGCAGTATAAGTAAAATTAGGGTAAAATACAAAACACTTTCATTCTACATTTTGCAAAGTGTAACCTAGCCAACCCAAGCCTATAAGATGATCACTCTGATATTTATTTTCAGCTGCTTTGGATATCACCAGACAGAATGATCAAATATTTATTTGCGTATGGGTCCCATGGGCAGCTTGTGACACAACTGCATATCAGGGCCATTCAGAAACACAAGAATACAGCTGTACTGCCTTGTTACTTCCCCACCAGAACAGAATTTTGTTCATAACACATTCATACATTTTATTTGCTGTGAAAGTCACAACTTAAGAAGGAAGATTTCCCAGAGCAATTACCCCAAATGTCTTACTGTTTTTCTTCAGAAATCTCAGGAAGGCAGATGTTCTCAGAAAATTCAATGGAGTCAGGAAATACATAGTATGATTCCTTCTGAAGAATACATTGGTATGAACTAATGCTTTAAATATTGTGTAAATTACTTTTTTGGATACACCTGTTGATGTGAAATCAGCATTTGGAAAGGAAAATTATACAGGAGGTAATCCAATAAAAATTATTTCAAGCAGAGAAGTTAATATCTAGTCTACCCAACATAAATTCAATCAAATCTCATATGTATTGCCATGTGCCTCTGTCAGAAAGTAATTTGTTTAAATTATATTATCTTCACTTCTGCTTGCTTCAGAAAATGATCAAATTTTGGCAGTATATGTTTTTAAAATTATTTTATATATCCATGAATGATTCTCCAATGCCCATTATCAATGTTTGATATTGTTGATCTGCATGGGCTTTCTCAGTATTTAGCAAAGCTAGCTGTTTCTCCCTCTTCTTCCCTGACCAACACCAGCTGAGTTTAAAGGAGAACCTTTGCTTAAAAGCTTATCAGAGAACTGGCAGTTAGTATTTAATCAAGACATCTGATAAAAAACACGTTCTCACCTGAAGCTGTTTCCAATCCAAAATAAACAGTAATTTTTATTACCATAATAGCAATTTGCATAAGCAATGCCAAGAAAGAAACATTAGGTAATGTATTATTCATGCATTGGAAGCCTACCTTCAGCTAGGCTTCAGACAATTACTTTGCTCCAACCCATAAATCACATACTAACCAGAGTCCTTTGTGAACTGGCATGAAACATAAATCACCAAGATAGACAATATTAAAAAACTATTGTTTTCCATGGGCACTGTAAAAAGCAAAGCTATTAGTTCCTGCTTAAAAACTGTGTGCATATTTATTACTGGCTTGCTATCCAGACCAATAGCACATATTCTTTCATCCCTCACATACAAGGTAGATAGACAGGCTAATATCTTACCCAGCTGTTTCTGACCTGTGTCAGAAAGGTAAATTTTAAAGTGACATCTCCTGGTTCATAAAGTAATACACCATAACTTACATAGTTTAGTCTGTTTGTGGAGATCAGAAAAGGGAACCTTGTCACCTGTGCTTTTCTACCAGAGAGCTGATGAGAGTCAAAACTCTGCTTCTCTGAGACTCTGCCTTTTGATGCAAAACATAATTAATGTTTTTTTGTTATTTGCCCCACAACAAGAAATCCCATGAGCATGGCTGGTGCCACAAAGTCTGTTCTGACTAACTTTATACTGACAGATGTGGTCTCTATGAGGTAACTGCATCACCCTGAGCTGAGTTACTGCTTTCCCCAGATGTCTGCTTCAGTCAGGTTTTGGAGTGTAATGTCCCATAGAATTATACGTATATTGGCTTTGCCATAAAAGGCTTAGATTAATATATTTGACTATGAAGTGCAATATCCAAAAGTAAGACACTTCTGCTTATGGGGGAAATGACGTTTTGAATTGAGGCAGATAAATCTAAGAGAATCCATTAAGCCTAATTCCCTTGGAAAAAAATACAGCTATAAACCAAACAATTTTGGGACTGGTTTCTGCCAATTTCTTAACATGAAACATGGTGAATATTGTGTAACTGCTCTATTTGAAATAATGCATTTTGTTCTTCACATGCAATATTCCAAAACCTTCAGAAACAGATACAGGAAAAATTTAGGGAATTAAATTACATTTTGTGTAGAAAGCATTAATTTCCTTCATATTTCTATTTTAAAATGGAAAGATTCAAACTTAGCAAAGTAGGTTTAAAATCAGACAAACATGAATAGACATTCTTCAAAGTTTTCTACCATGAGAAGTACTGTATTATATTATTCAGCAACTTTCCACATACTCCTTCATATTTGCTATGACTTTCTAGTCTATAAATTGTTGGAATTATCCTCTTAATGAGAAGATCTATAGTGAAACAAAAGGTATCAAATTCATTCTAAGCATATTCTATTACCACAATTCCTTCCTCTCCCACAAGAAAATGCTAATATTTAGTTTTCCAGTTCTGTCCTCAAATGTATCTTTTAAATCCAATCTTGTGACAGTCTCAAAAAGAGACATTTCCTTCCAAACTAAACCATGTGAACATAGAGTTAACATAGGAAAGAGGACTATTCATTTTATGTTTCTTACAAAGAATAAGGTTTTATGAACATATCTCCAGCTATATTCACAAGGAGCAAAGAAACCTAAACCCAAAGATGTGATAATGAATATGTGGGGTAGAAATGCTAGCTGGAGAACCTTAAGAAGGTGAAGGAAAGGGGCTGACTGTAAATCTGCCAGGTGTCTGAATTTCCCAAGCCAAGCCCTACAACGCACAAGTTAAAGCCAGGACAGCCCAGCTTTTGTAACAGAGTTATCTCAAGGTTGACCCTTCCCACCCATTTCCCAAGAACCTGTGAAAATAGTAGAGATCTGTTGTAAATTTTAAGGAGATTGTGGCTTAAGTAGAAAGAGGAGTGGAATCTAGCTGAGATGCTGAGAAGCAAAATTTGGCTGTTGTTAAATATAGTCTTTATCATTTATTTTGTTACCTTTTTTCCTGTATTTGTTGCAACTCTACTGCTGCTGCTCTGAGTGGCTAAATGGCAACTAATGTATTTCATTATCAAAGCTGTGGAGAGCCTATCCTTAAGGCACAGGAACTGCAGTATTTCAATATCCAGCTTCTACCCATACTGCTCAGAAATATCCAGCCTGAAAAGTGTACCTCTACATACATTGCTTAGCCTAGCTATGAGTTGGTGATGTGGAGCTCTGAGGGAACAAAATAACAAGAGTTATGTAGGAAAGCTCTGGATAGGCAGGAAAGTACTGTGAAACATCTCAGGTATCATAATACTTGAAAACATGCTCAGGATCCTCATGAAGATAGACCTAGCAGATAACCCAGTGTGATAAGAGTCAAAATACCTGACAGATGGGTAGTAGATAGAAATTCTGTGAAAACTGATGGCAGGGAAAGGACAAAGAATGGAACTTGTCACATAAGTAAAGGAAGGCAAGTTCATCTATCACATAAAGATAAAACAGTGTCGCTGTTACCTTGTGTCCAATCCCCATGATTCCACTCTGGACTCTATACAGCATGAGTTTCTTATGCCCAGGTGTTGCAGGAAAGAGGAAGTGAGTTGTCATTACTGAGGACATCTACTAGAGAAGAAAAATCACAAATTTCTGTCAGTCTAAAGTTCATTTGTTTTACTTACAAAATGGCTTGTTTGTAATTCAGCTGCACTGACAGTGCACCAACACCTCACACTGTGACAGCCTCAGCAGCCCAAGAAAGGCAACTGGATACATAACTCCTTCATGCACTCACAACCAAAATTTTTACTTTCACTACTTCAAATAGTAGCTCTGCTGGATATCAGATATTTCAGAATCTAAGTGTTACTGATGGTAGTGGCAGGGGTAACTGTCATAAACTCACTGCCTCAGCATCAGACCTCACATTTACTTTAACACTGAACATAATGAAGCACTGAAGAAGTGGATGAAGCACCATCTTCAGGAAGAGTGTACAAACCCACTGTTTTATAAGTGTTCATTCATTCATCTGAGAATGCCCTGGGAAAACCAGAGCCCAGACTGCTATGTGAGTGTTTCTGGACTGAGGCAAGTGAACAGATGGCAAATTTGCAGAGATGTTCTGCTGCTGCTGTCAGTACCTGTAATATTCCCAGGACTAGACTGAGACTCACAAAATCCCAAATAAAATTTGAGCTTGTGGAGAGATCTAATTGTCATGACCTTTTGGGTGGGGTCCAAGAGCTGGGCATTATATTGCACTGTTATGAGTCCTAATGTGAGTGTGCCTTCAAATCCAGTGTGAATCCCAGTACCAACCTTTTAAAGTCTGTAGGAATCCTTGCTGCAGTTTGCATTTTCCCTGGGCTGAGACTGATTTTTTTCTACTCTCTGTGACCCAAACAATTCCAGACCAGGACTTTTTCATGGGTATATGAGGAGCATCAGGAAGAAAAACTTATTTAAGTCCTCACAGCCATGTGCTGTGGAGCACTGGAAATGGAGCACTGTATCATGTTGCTGTTTTTAATGTGTTACCAAGTCATCATTCCTCACCCTCTGCATTATCAGGCAAAGTAGGCTGTATGCACCCCTTCAGGGGATGTACAATGTGAAACAAAAATACTCCCTACTTGTTCAATGTAAAACATAAATACTCCCCTACTTATCTCCAAATGTCTGCGTGTAGGATCTCACAACTTATTTAATCTTAGCTGAATACCTTTCCAGAATGATTCAATGTTAAAAACACCTAACTTTCTGTACTTTTTTAGAAGAAAGGTATTATGTATATAGCTAATTGCCAATCCTTAATCTCTTAAGATTAACACTTAATACTATTTCCTGCAGTTAATGCATTTTTCCTCCAAATAGAACAGTTGAAAACTGCAGCTTGAGAAAATGGAGGAACATTTTTTTGAATTAAAAAAAATAATTTTTTTCTAGGTCAAGTGGTTGGTAAAAATGTTAAAAAAAAAATCAGAGATAATTTTGCTCTGAAACATTGCTCTGAAAGTATTCATAAGAGATCTTCTCAAATATTGATTCATTTGTCTCTAAATGTACATGTGAGCATGTGTTCATACATAAATAACTGTAGGGTCCAAAGTATAATTTATTGTTATCAGTTTTTATGCCCTAACAGTGCAATAAAGCTCTTGTGTATGTCTATAAAATGGAGTTAAACATTTTATGAATGTTTAGAAATCATCCAGGAACCCATCAGCATCTGACGTACCTGAGTGCACTTTTTCTTTTTTTTATAATGCAATAGCTTCTATTTAGCTATACAGATCTGGACACCTAATTCATTCTTTTGTTCCTAAGACAGTAATTTGAAAGGAGTACTTTCTATGAACTTAGCAGTATGGAGCACTAAATGTATTTTCAGACAACCATAATGATCTGATAGAACCTTCTGAGTTGATCATTTGTGACTGTCAGATATGCTATTATTTGCATATAATTTTTATTAGAATGTGATGGCAGCATTTGCTTCATTGCCTGTATTTTTCTTTCTTTTTTTTATCACAGATAAAGGTTTCAGGTTTTACCTTTTAAATATGACAGACTGTTTTAACCAGGAGCAAGAATTATTATTCATTCCCAAGATGAGATAATTACAACTGTTATACGATTTCCAGTAGGTATTACATTTCTTGAAAATTGATTTTTTTTTCTTTCTCCTCTAAATCTGCAAACATTTTTTTAATTTCTTTTTTTTAATGGAAGGCATATTTATGTGGGAAATATTTATTAATTAAAAATTGATACTCTTATATTCCCCAGCTTGCTAACTTCAGAAATAATACATAAATTTACTATAGATCAAATGTTTCTTTCATCCTCTATGAAGGCCATGCCTGTTAAAAATTACAAACACATGGTGATGAAGGTTAGGTATTTGCCAAGATTAAAGAGTCTTCCCTCATCATCTTTCGGCAGAACTTGATAAATTGATATTAATTGTGAGCATGAATGTGGATGATGCTTTCAGAGCCTATTGTGCAGTAGAGCAACCCTAAGTGTGGGTAACATCAGAGCCTTAGCAGTTAGATGCCATTACATTGAAGAGATCCCAATTAACTCTTCATTGTTTTACTAATTCTATTTCTGACTTGTCACATTAATATTATTAAGGAAAGCCACAGGTGAACCAAAACAGAAGGCAAGGGGTTAATTTAACATCCTCTGTCATTAGGATCAAACAATAGTTTGTTTTCTCTGTTAGGGTCACGTGATTACCAAAAATGTCTTTTTGGTTAAAGTTTTGAAGAAAAACATTTACATGTCTCCATTATGGCTTATTTCTTCTAAGGCTTCTTAGGCTAGCCCACCAGATTTACTTGCTACACACATAAAAAGGTGTTTGAAATTTAGATCATCTTTGATTATAATATATACTTCTACTATGGCTGTCTTGCATTTCATTTCCAATTAAAAACATGTCTAAATAACAATGAAAATGTTCTAACTTTGCCAACAACATTAATTTAACTACTAAATTCACTACCATTCACTACCAGGGAACCTAGTACGTAGTACAAGTAATAGAATAATTTTTATAGAATAATGTGTCCACAGCAATATTGCACAATTCTTCTTGTGTCAAGACTACATTTCAGAACATCCTTTCCTGAATAATAGTGGTTTATTACATATAATATATTTAAAATATCTAATGATTTTTAATTTTAAAATTTTTTCAAAATTTTCACATTTCTACTATTTGCCAGACAGTGGGCCTGAAGGGAAGAATGGCAATGTTGATTTTCCCTTTTCATTGAATCACATTCACATTTGACTGAAGGTACCAAGAAAAAAAAAAAAAAGCCTCACCTCTTATCCTCTGTTCCTCAGGAAAAAGTCTCAGCTGTGTGCCCAAATTACCCTGGCAAGTCCCCAGACCAGGTTTACACTACTGCAAAGCAATGTATTAAGAAGGTACATTAAGCTGCATTGAAAGAATTGAAATGTGGATTTGAAATTCAGATTGATTAAATGGTTTTCAAGCCATCTCTTCTGCCTAACAGCCCACTATAACAGCCTTTAGTTACTTGGCATAATGCAAGTTTTGATAGGAAATTGTCCATTTCCTTTAGATGATATGCAAAGACAGATCTAGGACCACACAGGAAGTTATACCTTGCATCAACTTTCAAACAGGGTAACTTCAATAACATGGGGCTTAAACAGAGCAAATAAAAATAAATATTGGTTTATGTTCACCCTTAGAGTCAGCTTTTGAAGAGAAACTCAGAACTAGTGCATTAGGTTTTGATAGAACATTCCCATCTTTTTTGTTTGTTAGTTTTATTGCTTTCTAAGATTTTCTCAGTCATATTTGCCATGAAAAGATGTTCCAAAAAATTCTGTTCTCTTTTTTTTTTGTCTCAATCAGCTCCACAAATAACAAACTGAAAAAAACTCAAAAACTTGCTTCGCTTTCATTTTTCAGTTTTCAGCCAGGTGGACTATGATGGACTCTTTGTACTAAGCAGAACTGCAATGAGAGCCTGATACTTAAATTCAGTGGACCTGAAACAACAAAACTCAGACCCAAAAGAACAATTATTGAAGTATTTTGAATAAAATCAAAACTGGTATTTTATTTTTTTGCTGGTTGGGGAGAGAAAAAAGAGCCATGGCTCTTATATACAATGGCTGTATATAAGTCTATTCAGTTAATTCAGCAACTTGGAGATGGATTCATTATGATTTTTGTCTGGCACAGCTTAAATTCATAACAGACTGCCAAGTGCTGCAAGAGAAAGTATTTATAACACAAAAATAAGACTGGTTATTTTCTTATTCATAAGTGCTGTACTCTCACTTTTTTATTGAAGTGTTTCTACATAGATGATGCAACTGTACAGTCTCTACAGAAGTGCAGACACTGTTTTACATACCAAAGTAAGATGCACAAGCAATGAATGGTATTAAACATTTGTATGGAGGTAAGAGTGATCTTTCAGTATCTTAAATTCAAAAGAGTGGAAGTGTAAAGCTGCCTTTTAGTGCAACTTGTCCTAAGTTGTAGTGGAGCACACTGGTTACCTACAAGCATAGAAAAGCTACGAGCAAGGACACAGAGGAAGACAACAAATGAAAGCTGCAACACTAGACAACATTTGGTATATAATGTTAGGAGAACTTGAATGAGCACATACTCAGGGTGCCTTCAGAGAGCCCCACATTCCCAATTTGTCCGCTGTGTGTCAGTGAGCAGGAAGCCTTTGTACAATAGACGAGACACACTAAACTGCTGCAGTGCAGGTAATGTGCTCTCTGGCAAGATGTGGCAGCATTCAGTCTCAACAGGCCATCATCCAGGTAGTGCCAAGGTAGTTAGAGACTTTCAACAGACCAATGTGGAATAAGAACTAAATGCAAATTTTAGTAGTATTTTTCTGGGTTTTGCACAGACTTCAGCAAAAGCATGCAGTAGACAAGTCATTTTCTATTAAGTTGGATGGACGTTTGGAGGGAGGCATTTTTCGTGCAGTTATTTGTTTTTGTTTCACACAGACTGTGATGCCAGAGGTGTCTGTGACAAGAGGAATGGGCCTTTGCACATAAGTTAATGACAAAGAAGAAAAAGAAATTGCTCAAAGGAGGTTTTCTGGGAGTACTGACTGCAGCTGCTTTCTGGAAGCCAAGTGAATTTCTGAGAAAAGTTGATAGGCCTTGAAAAGTAATTCTTTCTCATTGGACCATCTCCTATAATGTCATGTAACTCATCTACAGAGAACTGTCTGAGAGAAAAGGATTTGATGTATGCCTATGGGAAAAGAGCAGTTGCAGGTTTTGAGTGGGCAAACTAGGCTGGCAAAGCAAGCAACAGAGACAGAAATGACAACTGATTAAAAAGAATACAAAGTAATTTTTTTTTAGGCTTGAGAGGCAACTCAGATCACTTTATTAAGCCATTTAGATTCTTTAGTTCTGTTTTCACCAACAGGACATCAGCACAGCTATGATTCTCTCTATGTAATGTCTATTCCAAGCACATCCTACAAGAAAGTTAAGTCTTATAGACAGTTAAGTGTCCCCACATGACTCTTTCTGGAAGAACCTTGAAGAAAGTTATGGATGAGTACATCAGAGTCCTAAAACCAAGTGATTTTCCAGTTCAGAAGCCACAAACGAAGTGAGGGAGGGGGATATGTGCTTTGAGGTGAAATTAATTAAGGAATAGCAATCGAAGGAACAGAATAGCCCAGCTCCATGTCTAGACTGACTTGCTTGTCCCTCATATATTGTAGGATCAAGAACAAAACATTTCTAAATGGTATCTTTGCAAATTTGCTAAGGTGAACTTTCCATCTTCCATATAGGCAACCTGTTAATTGACTGCATAATATCATAAAGGAGTCTATTGCTTCTAAAGAGTTTAGTCCATTTTATCCAAATAACTTGAATTAGGTAAATATTAAATATCAAAACAAGGACCCAGCAAGTTCACTTTCTTCCTCTTAAGTCTGTTAGATGTGTGATAGACATATTTCTCACAGACTTTCCCATGATACCAATACAAAATATAACTGCTTCACTGAAAAACAGTTGTAAAATACCAAAACCTTGCTTAATATTGTCTTAGAGATTTCAGATTTAGAACAGTAACAAAGGACATAATCAAATGCCTGTTCTCTTCAGGTAGGAAGACCTACATATCTACATATTCTTATCCCATATAGTGAGTATGCTTGTGTGGGGAAAAGAGCTGGTTAGACATCTGGCTATTTGTTAAGAGAAAAAGGAGCTTCGGGGATGAAGCCTGACTTTTAAAATAGTTGTGTTTTTTTATTGGAAAGGTAAATTTTTATGCTTGCCCACCCTCTCCCACATATACATCTGTTTTTGAAAAGCCAGGGTTACTTGACAGCTTCTATGCTAATCAAAAGATAAACTGAGGGAAACCAGAAATACATATTTTGTAATTCATTCATGCCACCTGGTTAAGAGTATCTGAAATCTCATAACCTCTATTCTCATTTAAGGAAAAACAACTGCCCTTCTTGGCTGCCGAGGGGTCATGTCAAGCTGTGGCAGGTGAACCCAGCTGGAGAAGAGAAGGCTCAGAGGGGACCTTATAGTAACTTAGAAACGGATGAGGGGGTCCTACAGAAAGGCAGGGGAAGGAATTTTTAATATGATATTGGATGCGAGTACTAGAAACAATGGATGTAAAATGGAAGGGGGGAGATTTAGACTTGACATAAGAAAGAAACTCTTTACAGTGAGGGGGGTTATACACTGGAACAGGTTGCGCAGGGAGGTTGTGGAGGCCCCCTCTCTGGAGGTGTTCAAGACCAGGCACTGAGCAGCCTGATCTAGTGGGAGGTGTCCCTGCCTATGGCAGGGGGGGTGGAACTCGATGTTCTTTAAGGTCCCTTCCAATCCAAACTATTCTATGATTCTAAGAATGTTCACCTCTGAGGAGAAAGCAATGAGTTTAGTTTCAGATTTAGAAAGATCTCTGCAGGCAGACAGATTGTCTGTTTCTGTGTTGACAATATATCTGACTGATGAAATGGCTGACAGATCTATCCTGATACATACAGACCACCCTGATACTAAAAAGCCACAGTGGCACAGTCTGAAATCATCCCATTCATATCCCCTTGTTTTCTATTTATCAGAACTCAATGCATGTTCAACTTTTATCAGCTCACAAAGGTGATGTAAAATGACAACAGTACACTGAGCTACCACTGTAACACAGAAGATATTCAAAGGAGAAAAAGCAAGAGTGTGTTACCTTTTGTACAGACAAACTGTGAACAGTATCTGCCTTCTCCAGATCTGTGAGCAAAGGAACACCATGCATTTCAAGGGTAATTCAGACTGCATTAAGCACAACTCTAAATCATTCACTGGAAGGAAGGGAAATCTATAATGTTATTTACAATTGCCTCATTGAAATATGAATTAATATCACACTCACCTGCAAATCCATTCCAAAATTAGTATGTGTCTTCTTTACTCAAATCCTCAGCCTTCTCCTGGAAGCTAAAGTCAGTCATTCCTAGTCAAGAGAGGCATAAAGCATGAGGTGAATGGAGAAGATCCAGGTACATTGAAAAGAGTTAGCTATGGTCATACAAAATTAAGTCAAGCCCTTGAAATTCCATCATCATCTTATGTAGGAGTCTACTAAAAGCAGGGTTAGGAAGTCTTTTGCATTGGTCCCCTAGGTGTATTCTCCTTTAAAAAATTACTTTTTCATTGCAAAGGTGTCTTTCAAGCATGATAACATTGTCAGAGGACTTTTTCATAGATTCAAGCTTCCAAACAGTGGCAGGCTGCAGAAGCTCTTATTTTTTTGGATGTAAATACAATAGTGCTGATTTGTACTGTTTCCAAGGTCAGGAAGTTGTTATTAATCCCTTTCCAAAGAGCACATGTAACTCCATTGTCTGCCTAATGTAGCACTAAGACACAACATGATATGCTTTTCAAAAGTGCTAAAATATGCCTCCAGAGCATTTGTAGGTTCAAAGCTTGGACCCACAAATTCTATTAAGCTCTAAGCAAATCTTCCCTTGAAGTCTCATACTGCTATAAATAGATCTCTTTTTTAGTGTAATTTAAATTTTGGAAAGAATATTTCCTTTTTAAGAAATGCATTTATTTCATTGGTGTAGATAGAATTGTGGAGAAAGCAAATACTTTTTCTATAAAACTTCATTGATTCTTAATATATTTTATTATTTTTACTTCAAACTAATAGTCCTGTACTTTTCCACCTGCTGTGACACTCTGTGGTTTGTTTTAAGTTTAGCAGCAAGGCTATTTTTTCTCAGAAATTTTGTTAAAATAAAAACAGCTTCTGGAATTCACACTAAATGCTTTGTCACTGACCTTGAAAGTACTTTGGCAAGCAAGGGATTTCTATGCTTTGCCAAGAAGTAATGGTGATAGAAATTTCAACACAGTTGAAATAATAGTAGTTAGTTTACTGTGTTCTTGGTAGCTTCACCTGTCAGTATCCCCATAGACAATACTGTATTTCCATTGTCAGCTGCCTAGTGTATAATATTGGAAGAATAGGAATTTTAGAGGAACAGCATTAACAGCAGCAGTATGTTTGGTGAAACCCAATATTTAGAAATCCATTTTTTTCTCATGTTTCTCACATCTTTGTGGAAGAATAGTGAAGGAAGCATGAAAATATCTTTTCTCTAAGTTAAGACAAATTTATATAACCAAGTTTCTTTCAGTACAATGAAAATTTACAGATATTTATTTCAGGTGTACTTTAAAATAAATACTGAGTTTTGTTTTGTTATTTTCATCAAAAGCTTTTTTTCACTTTATGTGTCTATTTTAATCTTAAAGATTAAAAAATACAGAGTATTACAGTGTAAGGAAGCTACTCTGCAATGTTCCCTGAAGTAATTAAGCAAGGATAGTCATAAACTTCAACCTGAAATCCTTTGCCACAAACAAAATAGTAAGTCTTGAGGCCAAACATAGTGAGTGGCAAGTACTACTGATATTTAAGTAAATTGAACTTGTCTTTCACTTACATTCTCCCATCTATCCATACAATAATTAAGGCAGTGTACTTGAAACACTTAATTACATATTATGTTTGCAAAGAGTGTCCAGGAAATTTTTTGGTGTTGTTAAGCCCTTTTGCACATGCAGACCTGGTCTGCTGAGTACTGATAACCCACCTGTGAGCAGCACATCAGCACACACAGCTGAGGGCTGAGGTAACCTGGTGCTTTCAAAGGGCCTGTGCTAAAATGAACACTTCAGCAGATAAGAATTGTGGCCATGGCTGCAGGGCTGATGAATTCATACAGTGTGGAAAAACTGGCTCCCTCCCTGAACTTGCAGGCTCTGCTTTTTTTCCCTGTGGGAAACAGAGGAAGAGGAGACATTAGACACTGAACTTTTTCCCCAACACAGAGTGTGGCACCATATCTCCTGTATAAAGAAAGTTTTCAATCAATCAGTCATCAGGGGTTCAAAGAAATGGCCAGTTGCATTCACAAATGCATCACAGTGTTATTCTCAGCTGCACTATAGAAAAAGGTATTTTTTTTTCTGTGAGAACGTTTTTAATGCTGTATATTTGAAAACTGATCAAAGAATAAGTTATTTTCCATTTTGCCTTTAGTATTTCATGGCCTTTTTCCCCTGGATCCAGTAAGTTATAAGGAATCCAGCTGGTATGTTACAAAATTCCTTCAATGCAGTCATTAAATGCTACTTTTTGGGAGCATGATACTCCCACATCCACACCTTTCTGATTCTGGGCTATTGAAATAGTAATAAAACAAAATGTGCCATGTTAACATGAAAAGCCTTCTACAGATATAGCCAGCCATAGCTGACAACTATATTAAGAAAGTGAGAAAGAAAAGGAAGGGACCAATTGTGGCCACCATTTAGTAAAAATATAAAAAGGGTATATACTCATGATGGCTTCATAGCATGACAGCATTTAGCAGTCATCTTTTTCATATATGAAATGGAAATAATCTTAATTGCAAAGTTAATTAAGCTTGACTGTACCTGAATGCATACAACTAGGCACTGGGGACTACTATATACATATATACACATAACCCATTGTCCTAATGTAAGAGCTAGATTGTACACCAATTATATTTAGTCATGTATGCTTAATGGGAAAATGCAGAAAGGATTGAGATAAATCATGCACACAGTAGGTCCTAGGAGATCACACCTAATTCCATCATGCAATGAGCATAATGGATTATCTCACCCCTGAACGATTCTGAGACATTATTATCATCCTGATAATAAGAAAATGCTTGACATTACAGAAACAGGCATTTCTTTTTTTTCTGTAGTGATACCAATTTGTGCAATGGATTTCTCAGAATTTCCAGTCTTACAGGTGAATAATCAGAATTTAGAGGAAAGACCATCATAGAACAAGCTGACAGACAATTCAGATGCGAAAATAATTTAATCTTAAATTCATTCGTAAATTCAGACTGGTCTGAATGTCAGCTGAGACAGCTGCAAACAGTCAAATTGAAGGACACATAAACCTGTAACTCTTCATGTCTCCAAACCCTTTTGTCTATCTATGATACAATAGAAATAAATGATGAAGCTGAACTACGTTTCATACACATTCATGTCACATCTGAAGTTGCAG
>VZTY01020529.1:0-75468 GCA_013400935.1 Turnix velox
CCTCCAACTTCGGACCACTCGTTTCCTTCTTTTAGGATCCTGTCTCTGCCTGCCCAGGGCAGGCTGCAGGGGCGCCACTTGCCTCCTCTCTGACAGGGGCTCCACTTTTTGATTTAAAGTGGTCAGTATCTTGCTCCAAAGGTCTATTTGCGCCTCAGCTTCTCTGAGCGTTTCCCCTTCTTCCCGGAGCTGCCTCCGGCAGGGCGCTAAGCAGATGTTCCCCCTGCTCACAGAGCAGCGGCCTCTCAGAGCTGCCCCTCTGCAGCGAGAGGCTCCGGCAGCACCCGCAGCCGCTCCCCGGGACACGGCCCTTCTCTGGGACAGCGCTCTCTGCGTTCACAAACCCTTTCGGACTGAGCCTTACAGCGCAACCTCCGCCACCCGGAGACCATCGCTAACTGCTCGTTACCTGCCGGTTAATGCCAGGGAACGGCCCCTCCCCGCTTATTTACTCCGTTTTACTCTTGGAAGGCCCCTTTTCTCTGGGGGAGCGGGGCCGCTGGTGAGCTCTCGCCCCGTTTGAAGCTGCCGCCGGGGACAGAGGCTCCGCCCCGAGCTCCCTCACTGGGCACCACCGCCCGGCGCTTGTCAGATTCCTCCGCTTTACAAAAGCCACAAACCCAAGTTTCTTGCCGAATTTTATTGCTGAGATTCCCTTCCCCAGCACGGACTGGCCTCCCTCGGAGCATGTCTCCTCAGGGAGTCACATCCCCTATCGCTGAGAACCTGTGGTACTACTCAGAACCATAGGTTGAGCCGCATTAGCATGCAATAAATATCACAGAATCAAAGAATATCAGAGATTGGAAGGGACTTCAAGAGATCATCTAGTCCAATCCCCCTGCCAGAGCAGGAACACCTAGACCAGGTCACACAGGAACTCATACAGTTGGGTTTTGAATGTCTCCAGAGAAGGAGACTCCACAACCTCTCTGGGCAGTCTGTTCCAGCGTTCCGTTACCCTCACTGTAAAAAAGTTTTTTCTTACATTTTCTTTCATAAATTGCAGTCAAACAGGTTGGGATTGTCCAACACAATCAAGGGGGCTGTATGTTGGAGAGCCATTGTTTAAATGACTGCAAGCATGACCCACTACCAGGATGTCAGATGAGTATAGTCAGCATGTGAGTTTTTGGTCATTTATTATTTGACAGGTTAGCTTTTAAGCACTTTTTTGGCAAAGTTAGAGTGTTTAGCACAGCATCCAGTTCCTGTGTTGCATGCAGCACTAGAGGGCAGAGCTTACAGCTAATGGGAAATTAAGCTTTTCTTAAAGTACAGGCAGCATAACTTGTAATGCAGCTAAACAAACCTTCAGGAAATAAATGGAGAAGGAGACTGAGACACAGAAGCCAAAATATCAGGCATCTGTTAAAATAAAAGGCAAATTAATTGCTGTCCTGGAAGTGCAACAAACACTACAACCATGGCCTTAGAATCATAGAATTCTAAGGTTGGAAGGGAAGGGTTGGAAGGGACCTGGAAGA
The DNA here is from genome assembly GCA_013400935.1 of Turnix velox. Classification (NCBI taxonomy): domain Eukaryota; kingdom Metazoa; phylum Chordata; class Aves; order Charadriiformes; family Turnicidae; genus Turnix; species Turnix velox. The sequence goes on from VZTY01020529.1 coordinate 1,488, forward strand.
TCATCTAGTTCCAAACCCCTGCCATGGGCAGGGACACATCCCACTAGACCAGGTTGCTAAGGGCCTCATCCAGCCTGGCCTTAAACACCTCCAGGTAGGGGAGGGGGCATCCACAACCTCTCTGGGCACCCTCTTCCAGTGTCTCACTACCTTCACAGGAAAAGAATTTCTTTCTTATCTCCAACCCAAATCTCCCCTCTTCCAATTTACATCAGTTATTCCTAGTCCTGCTATCACATATCCTATTAAAAAGTCCTTCCCCTGCCTTTCTGTATCCCCCCTCAGGTACAGAGAAGCTACTCTCAGGTCCCTCCTGGAAGGCTGGAGCCTTCTCTTCTCCAGCCCCAACTTTTTCAGCCTGTCCTAAGATGGGAGGTGCTCCAGTCCTCTCATCATCTTTGTGACCCTCCTCTGGACCTGCTCCAACAGCTCTATGTCCTTCTTATGTTGAGAGCTCCAGAGCTGGATGCAATACCCCATGTGGATTCTCACCAGGGCCCAGTAGAGGGGCAAAGTCACCTCTGTTGACCTGCTGGTCACACTTCTCTTGATGCAGCCCAGGATTGAGTTGGCTTCTGGGCTGGAAGAGCACACTGCTGGCTCATGTTGAGTTTGTCATCCACTGACCCCCCCAAATCCTTCTCTTCAGGGCTGCACACAAGCCACTCTCCACCGAGCCTGTATCTGTGCTTGGGATTGNCGAGTCCACTGCACCACACAACTTGCTGTCATCTGCAGACTTGCTGAGGGTGCACTCAGTACCACTGTCCATGTCTCCAACAAAGACGCTGAACAGCACTGGTGTCTTTGAAACCCAAAACTGAACTGCTGGAGCACAGTTCTTCTGCAGGAGGACAACTCCATACCATACACCAAGTGACACGTGCCAAGGAGGTGGCACCTTACAAATTCCCTGAAGCCAAATTTTCCCAACACAGGCTCTGTACCGCTGCATTATTCCTAGGTTTATATACACAAGGTTCACAGAGGGTTAGAGGGACGGAAGGTAGGAATGGAAGGAGAAGGTATAGGGATACTTCAATAAAATCTGAAGTTCTGCGGTTGCATTTTGGTCTACATTGCTCCTGCCTGTTCAGGTGAAATATATACCTGTTGCAGGTATGGACAGCAGCTTCAGAAGAGACTTCCCATACCACTGGAAAGGGACCATGTAGTGAGAGTGGCTCATCTGCAGGCTGAAGAGGGAAATCCAGGCAAGGTATTAGATTCTGTCTCTATCCTTCTACAGATGTCCACAGACACCAAAGATAAACCATTTGGCTAAACTCGAGTGCTCTTTTACACTGCTATATAATTTTCACCCATTAAACTGCTGCAGGGTTTTAGAAAAAGAAGAAAGTAATAATTATTGCAACCAAATAACACCTGCAACCAAATAACACCAACCACAACCAGCCATATGTTGGGTTTATCTTTGTTTGCCAGGAAGAAAATGGAGTTAATTTTTCCCATTGCTAAAATTGCTGATTTTATGGCCAAATATCTTCCTTTTTTTCTTGAGGCTACTTAGTCTTCAAGAAATGAAGTGTGATTTTTGCATTTTGCATAGCAATGATTTATGTCAGGGTTGTGGCGGTCACGTGACAATTCCCTACCTCACAAAACATGATGTAAGTGTAAGAATCACACTCTTTCTCAAGGTCAGCAACACTATGACACAAGTCCCTGTGTTCAGTGTTTGACACAACCACCCAGACAGTGGAGCATATGACTTTCCCTTTTTTTCTTTTTCCTCAGCTCCCTGAATTACTTTCAGGTAGCTGTGCGCAGTTGTATTTTTTCATTTAATTAGGTGCAAACACTCTATATAAATAAAAGTAAAAGTTCCAAAGTTCCCTGCAGCTAGTAGACTGCTGCAGACTGCCAGACACTGAAAAAAATGTTTGTCTGTGTTACTGTTGCTTAATAACTAACATTTTACAAACAAAGAAATCTTTATCTCTCTCTCTTTTTTTTTTTTCCTATCCCTTTTCCAGTGGCTTTTGGGGGCTTGGAAGCTTGGATACAGCTGCAGAATAAGTTTGGATCCTGGTATACAGTAGGTGTACTATCCATGAATACAGTAGTTGTACAGTACTACCAAGGTTTCCTGCTTGCCTTTCAGCTGCACAGACTTCATATCCACTTGGAGATGTCAGTCATTGTAGTCTTTGTATGTAAATACTATACTATCTCTTCGGTGTTTCAGAGCCCTTTACAAAATGCTTGGCACTCTGAGCCATCATTGTTTATGGCCTCTTTCTATCAGCAGCTCCAGTGGTAGACTTCAGAAGAGCAGGCATCCCCCATGTTAATGATATGATGTTGCAAAGGTGTCCATAAAGAAGCATGTTGATTTACTAAGAGATCATCAGAATCACAAAATGTCAGGGACTGGAAGGGACCTCAAGAGATCATCTAGTCTAATGACCCTGCCAGAGCAATAACTACTACACCAGGTAACACAGGAATTCGTCCAGATGGGTTTTGAGTGTATCAGAAGAAGAAGACCCCCACACCGTCTTTGGGCAGTGTGTTTCAGAGTTCTCACACCCTCACTGTGAAAAAGTTCTTTCTTACATTTCTCTGGAACCTTCTATGTTCCAGCTTGTACCCATTTCCCCTTGTTCCATCATTGGAAGTCACTGAGAAGAGCCTGGCTCCATCGTCCTCACACTCACCCTTTACATATTTATAAACACGAATGAGGTCCCCCTTCAGTCTCCTCTTTTCCAAGCTAAAGAGATGCAGCTCCCTCAGCCTTTCCTCAGAAGGGGGATGATCCAATCCCTTCATCATCTCTGTGGCTCTGTGCTGTACCTTCTCCAGAAGTTCCCTGTCCTTCCTGAACTGAGGGCCCCAGAACTGGACACAATATTCCAGATGTGGTCTCACCAGGGCAGGGTAGAGGGGGAGGAGAACCTCTCTCCACGTACTGACTACACCCCTTTTAATACACCCCAGATGTGTAAAGTTGGTTATCTCCATCTATGTCTGAGGAGAGAGACTGAAGAAGCTGTGCAGACTTCCGAGTTGATGCATTAGTAAACTGCAGAACCCAAATCCTCTTGGTTTCCACAGTTGTCACCCCTGGGTCTTGTGAGAGCCATTGCCAACATGTCTGGCCTGATGAAATAATCTGATATCTGAAAGTTTGGATGCAATAACATCACCAGTGTCATGGATCATCACAAATGGCAATGGAGTTATCCAGTAATGCAATAATTTTTTGGACCCTTTGCAGCTGAAGGTGGTGCACATAGTGAGTTGTTTGCCTCAGTTATTTCTGTATTTATCTCTTTTCAACTTTGCTTGGAGACACTACTTCAGAAGTTCCAAACTGTATGTTAAATTCTAGTAACCATGCTGGTTAGAGCAGTTTAGTCACCACCTTGCTCACATATTAATGTAGGTCTATTAAAAAAAAAAAAGAATTAAAATTTAGGATAACAAGTAAACTTGAAGACTATATTCCCTTTAAATCCGGTTCTTCGTGCCTCATTTTCAGACTGTCAACATCTGAAGCTATTGTATTCTATGAGAAACATGCTAAACATTATGTAATGCTTTAGTGCAAGAGAGGAGAGGTATATTTTTCCAAGCAGAAACTTCATTTCTATTGTGCTTTATTCTGATTTGTGAAAAGTGACCTTTCCTTTAACTTTCCAGTACTCTTCAAAGAGCAGATTCTTTGCCAGCTGCAGCACTTTAACCAATCTGCCAACATCTGCCCAGTTTGGCTTGAGGTAGCAAACTTTTCTGAGACTGTTTGCTCAGGGTGTTAGGATCCTAGGTCCTTACCTTTCAAAGGCTTAAGGTCATGTCTTAGAATTCGTGGAATTGGAGCCCTTACATCTATAATGTTTATAATATTATAAACTTTATATGACAGAAAGTAATTATCCCTAGCAATAGATATGAAGGGATTAAACACAATAACCTCTATTGTATACACACATGTTCCCATTTTCAAATATGTCTTTGTTCATTTATGTTGCTTTGACATGTTTTATTTGGCATTAAAAATCCACTCTAACTCAAATGACATATTCCAGATGTCAATATACATGGATGCTCTTCAGTTACTAGATGTCCAGACCATGGATGTGTGAATCAGAGTGCTTGAGCATTTATTGTGTATTCATTCCTACCTGTATGTCCCCATGTTATGGTCCTTCACATGCCTTACTCCCTTCCGAAAAGTTTGCATATAGTGAAGCCATGTTTTATAAAATAGCAGTGTTGGCACATTCGCTACTTCCTGAAGAGTAGGATTTGGGAGTGTCAGTGGATGAAAAAGTTAACATGAGCCAGCAGTGTGTGCTTCCACCCCAGAAGCCAACTCAGTCCTGAGTTGCATCAAGAGAAGTGTGACCAGCACATCAACAGAGGTGATTTTGCCCCTCTACTGTGCTCTGGTGAGAACCCACCTGGAGTTACTGTTCTGGAGCCCTCAACATAAGGACATCGAGCTGTTGGAGCAGGTCCAGAGGAGGCCACGAAGATGATGAGAGGGCTGGAGCAACTGCCTTCTGAGGACAGGCTGAAGGAGTTGGGGTTGTTCAGTCTGGAGAAGCGAAAGCTCAGGGGAGACCTCAGAGTAGCTTCTCAGTACCTGAAGGGGTCTCCAGAAAGGCAGACGTAGGACTTATTATTAGCATATGTGATGGCAGGACTAGGAATAACTGATGCAAATTGGAAGAGGGGATATTCAGCCTAGGTATAATAAAGAAATTCTTTACAGTGAGGGTGGTGACACACTGGAACAAGTTGCCCAGAGAGGTTGTGGATGCCCCCTTCCTGGAGGTGTTTAAAGCCAGGTTGAACAAGACACTGAGTAACCTGGTCCAGTGGGAGGTACCCCTGCCTATGGCGTTGTGGTTGGAACTAGATGGTCTTGAAGGTCCCTTCCAACCCAAACTATTCTATGATTCTATGAGTTGTGAAAAGCTGCATGTACAATTCAACTTTTGTAATGCATTTACATCATACACTGATTCATGGTTTGACCAGTTTGTGTTACTGTAGCTCTGTGAGTGGCAGAGGTCCTGGGCAAAAGATATAGCTGTTTCCAAGAATCTTAACTTCCAGATCTTACTTGGAGTTTTTGGTTCCAAAAGCCCCAAATCTAAAGGCAGGAGTTTTGCCCAATTGACATTGGCTTCAATGCAAACCAATGTGTGAATCATTTCTGATCAATACCAAATCTTCTTAGCTTTATGTAAATTTTCCAAAATACACCAGGAGTGGGGATTTTCAATGAGAGGAATATTTGATTTCAAGGACAACTCTGTGAGCAAGGTACTTGCCTCCCAGGAGTGAATAATTGCTAAGTGCCCTTGCCTTTCCCCACTTGCTGACTTCCTTTACAGTTGAGAGGGTACTACAAGAAAAGGCCAAATCATTTCACAAACTATTCATGCCTTCCAAAAGGAGCAGATCCTGTGATTTGTTGTCATTCTTTAAAATGAGTAAGATGTTCTAGTCAAGAACATATAGTTAAACTGAGATTTTCCAAGACAGGAGCAATATGCCTTTACATTTATCAACACAAGGAAATTATCTAGTTACAGCAAAAATAACCCAGCAGACCTTCGGAATTATGGAAAGAAATACAAAGGATACTGCTTCTGCTTTGACCTGCTTTGGCCAAACTCATGAGGACAGCAAAGGACCAACAGAGTCATCAGACCTGGGACAAATATCAGGGAAAGCTGGGGCTATTGCTGTGGTCAAATCAAATCTCTTTTTCTGTGTCTTGCTGTAATTTCTTATTCCATATCAAGGAATCTCTTTGCTACCTCATGAAGAGTATGTAGGTTCAACATCTTGCTCATCTTTTTGTGTCCACTGATTTTTAAAAATGGAACTACTGGTGTATCAGAGAATTAAAAGTGCATTTTGGGCCATTGGCTGTGTCAACTGTGAAAGAAACACCAAGAAATTGAATTCCTTTTCTGTCATACTGTGTGTTGATTTCTGTTGCACAGACCACCTGCCTGAATTCACCCAATGCAGGCATTTTTTAAGCTGCCAGAATTTTAGTGTTACTTCCTTCCTTGAGTATTGTGTCTAGAAGTTCCTCAGCTTGAATGATTTTACTCAGGGTTAGGGCTCATCACTACCAGAAAATGCCTACAACTCCCTGCCAGCACCTTGCTGGGACCTCCTCTGATGAGATCTTCCTTCTGTTCCTGGTGGCTCAGAGTTCAGACTGAGTGTTTCTGTTTTTCTTTTTTTTGCCCAGTTTCAAATCTTAAAGGAAAAATTTTAAGAAGCTGAAGTAAAAGCAAAATATGATGGGAATATGAAAACAACATTTCTGAGCCTTGCTCAGTTCCAACAGCAACACAAAATTATTCCATTTATATATTTAGCAAAATAAATTCTGGCATCACCACTGGTGTGTTTTCTCTTCTTTGTGGGGGTTTCTTCTGAGTTGTGTTGAGGCAAATATAGGATGACTGAGAATAAGGGACAGATGTCAGTGCTCTAGTGGGAGCTGGAAACCCTTCGTAATCTGCTTTCACAGAACACAGACCTGACCAGAACCATTCATCTGGAACATAAATGCTGACAGACCAGCTTAAGGACTCCTGCTTTAACTTTCAGCTTCTCATGCCCATCCTGAAATCAGAATCTGAAGCAGCAAAATGAATCTTTCCCAATCTCAGTCTTCAGGGATGCTGAGCAACCGGGTCCCATGCCATCTGTCACCTTACCTGAAGACTGTCACTCTTGCTGCAGCAGCACTGACCTGCAGAACCCTCATCAGAGTGTTGCTGGCTGATTTCATCTTAGAATCGTAGAATGTTTTGGGTTGGAAGGGACCTTAAAGATCATCCCCATGTCCAAAACCATCCCATATGGAGATGCAGAGCTAACTCCACAAACTCCCCTTGTACCAGCATCAGCTATCTAGGCTGCCCTTCTCCTCCCAGTCAGGGATTTCTTCTCGTTGCTAGTCCTTTCCCCCCACTGTCCCCTGTTTTTATCTCACTCCTGGCTTTTACATTTCTTCAGCCATGATTCATTAGGTATTTACTGAGAGGTTAATGTGGCTTTTCACACCGACTCTCTGCATACACTGCCCCACAGTCTGGGCTCGATAAAGCCTCTCCGCAGCCCCAGCTGGCTGGACATCTTCCTCCCCTCTTCTCCTCTCTCACCCCCCCAGCTTCTTCCCCTCCCCTTCACACCAGCCAAGCCAAGGATTAGTCTCTCCCTCCCTCTTTCTTTTTCCACCCCTCCCTCCTGCAGTGTAAACCCAAGACACAGGATCCTGCCGAGGGAAAAGTGCTCCTTGATATCATCACCGCGGACCCGCTGAGAAAGTGGAGAGGAGGAGAGAGGGGAAAAAGCCTCGGCTGCCAGCCTCCCCTGGCAGAAGACATTTCGAACAGGGCAATGGCTTCAGGGTCCCAGAGTTTCTTTCTCACCTTCTTCCAGGGCGTGGGATCTCTATTTTTCATCCTTCAGATCATTTCTGTTCAGGCTGATGGTGAGTAGTGCCCCCCTCCCCCTTTCACTTCGGGCTGAGTTGCTAGGGTTGGAATGAGAGCTGTATGGTGAAATGTGTTATTGAAGGGGAAAAAAAAAAAGAGGAAAAAAAAAGAAAAAAAATCCTTTTTTTTTTTTTTAAAGAAACTTAACTATACTCCCCACATTGGGTTAGAAAACGTCCAACTGAAAGGTTTTTGAGACTGCAAATATCATGGGGTTTAGCAGAGAAGGGAAATAAGATCCCAGAATGCTAAGATTGTTTTATTGACAGGATAGTGACCTTTTCCACAGCAAATAATAATAATTAAACACAGTCAGGACAGCAATAAGAAGACCCAGCTATATTCTAGGAGATCTCTTATAAATTAAGGGGTTTTTTCTCCAGAGAACTTCCACTTCTGCCACTTTCAGATGCTCCCCAACATGAATATATATACAGGTAGATACTTGAGGACTGAAGACAAGGCTTTTACAGCTTGTCCTTTTTGGTACTTCACATGCTGAAGATGCTCTCTCCTCAACTTTCTGCACATGTGTTTCATCTGCACTTCACCGCTGAGGGATGTGATCAGCACAGGAATTTGGCTGAAGCAACTGGTTACTTGAACGTGGTACTTTCTACTCATTGATGATAATCTAGAGTAGTTGCATCCCTTTGAAAACCTCCACTATCTTATTGCCCTTTTAATGACTAAGCCTGTATTATTAGCAACCAACTCACCTTAGCAAAAAACATGATGTATTTTTGAAACAACTCAGTCTTTTCCAGTGAGAGCAATGCTGAATGGCCACTATTTTTTTTTTTTTTAATACTTTCACACCTGGGCTAGATTTAGGTCTGATCTCAGGATTATCCTTTACCACTGATGTTTGCTGTGTTTCCTGAGAACAGGTCTTAAATGATACTGGGCTATTTTTCCTCTTTATCTTGAATTCATTTCACATGACAACGAAGTGTGGCAAAGAAAGGGAGAAAATTAATTTGCCTGTATGTTTCTACTACTCTCTGTAAAATTCCATTTATACAACAGAACCCTGTCTCATAAATTCGAAGAAAATAACTTTTCATTAACTTTAAAGGGAAAGAAATGCCTACACAGTGTTGCAGTAGGCAAAACGGTGATTCTACTTTTAGGAAATACTCCTTCCCTAAAAAAATGCACCTGAAATGAGGGGAAAAAATGCATACCCATGAAAGATGGTTCTCCACAGAATTTAAGAGAAGGGGACAGGAATAATTAATTTCCCACGTTAAGAATGCTTCACTAAATAGCTCTCTTATCTTTTCAAGATCACCTTCCAGTTTCATTATCTCTATTGAATCAGTAACATCTATGTCCCAAATAGACAACCTATAAGAGAGAAAGGGGAAAAAATATTGAAAGTATTTTAAGGCAGAGTGCATGACAGGTTTTAATTGCCATTCAACAGTTTATCAAATTTACTTCACCCATGGTAAAGCAATTTTAAGTAACAAATATCTGAATATCTGAAGGACATTATAGTTGTGGAGCATTATTTCAGTACTGAAGTTTCCATTCTTCTTTAACTTCTAAGTAGCATCTTGAAGAATGTGCAAGCCCTCTATTAACATGCTCTTCAGTGTGTTCTCCTAATATTAATATTCAGGCAAATACCCCAACATTATTTATAAACCTTCTGGCTGGCCCTGCTAGGCAGGGGGGTTGGAACTACATGATCCTTGAGGTCCCTTCCAACCCGGGTCATTCTGTGATTCTGTGATGCATAAGAAAACATGGGCTTTAAAGTCTACCACTTATGTATTTCAGAAAGTCTGAGTGTACCTAACAGGGTTAATACTTTCTTTTATGACAGAGTGTGACCTGATCCAGATGGGAAGCCAACATTTTTGTTAATTTTAGGGGAAAATACAATTGTGATGCTCTCTAATACATGCAGATGTCAACCTAAATGTCAAAGAATGGTTCTGGGTGACATGCACACATGTGTATATTTTTTATTTTTAAATGGCCGAAGGGATTTTGGATTCGCCTTGTAAAAACCCTGTGAAATTCAGACTGGGCTCTATGACACACAAACCTCCAAAACTAGTTACTATATATTTCCCCTAATGAAGACTCCTGCTGTATGATCCAGCTTACAAATAGTGACAGAGAGCAGATATTAAAAGTGGAGCTCATCCTGGTCTGGTGAAGGTGCAAAGCCTCTGAGTTTAACTGTTCTCTTTTGACTAGTATTACTTACCAGAATCCATATTGCTGTAGTGCAGAGCAACTCCAGAGAGACCAAGGTAAATGCTGGAATAAAAAATACCTTTGTTTTGCTTTACAGATATTTTTTTTCTTCTGTGCTTGCTCATGGCTGTTGTGGTCATGGTCAGATGGACAGAAGGTTCCCCAATGCTGGGCCTCAGTGCAAATGCAGGCTTTAGGGAACTTCTTTGCATTTGAGTTGCTACTGGAGAAGAAGGACAAGGCTTCATGACTCCTTCTTTTGGGAGAAGAAAGATTAGGCTTCATGACTCCCTCTTTTGTGTTGTCATAGTGGCTAAAATATCCATGTGTATGGACCACAGTCTTCTGCAGAGATCTTGCTCTGGAATAGAGAGTGTCAGCAGAGAGTGATGGCAATTGCTCTACATCAGCTGACACTCCTGAGTGGAGAAAAAAAACACTGATTTCAAAACTTTCCTCATTGTTCCAGAGTGAAGCTAGTCTGTTGACTAAATCTGGCTTGCTAGTGACTGTAGTCATAATATCTAGTGTCTGCAGGGGTTGGAAATGGAAGGATGCTGACTCCAAAAAGACTGGCACAATTAGGTGAGGAGGTGGGCTGCATACTTCTGACCTAGAACCACATATCTCTGATGTCAAAGGAAGGAGTAAAGACTATTATAGTCCATCCTTTTACTTGTTTTGCACCCTTTTTATAATAGAAAAGTCAAATAGAATGCTTCTCTTCTGCTCTCCCTAGACACATGTTGCAGAAACAAACGCATAATCAATTCCAATTGTTTGATCGTAAAGCCTGTAATAAAATTAAAATCCAATAAAATTCAGCTCAAACTGAATTTAGCAGAGGAGGTGACCTCCCAGTTTTGATCTTTCTCTGATGATGTAATATTTTGAGCAATTTGAATGAAATAAGACATCATTCACTTCGGTTTCTCACAGAAATAATCTCTACATTCGCAAACACCAAGTTGAACTGGTGATTACTCAAATTTCTGCCAGTGATTGTACATTTTTACTAAATCCTCCATACTTTCAATTACAGTCATCGGCACTGTTACACACAGCCATAGAAATGGAAATCAAATTGCTCTTGTAATACAGAAGTGACCTTCCGTTCCTCCTATCTCTTTTACCTCAATTTGGAAGTTTTTAACATTTAAGAGAAAATAAACCAGACCTCAAATTTCAAAGGTTTTGACCATTTTTTATGGTGAAATTAGGTTTTATCCTTTCAACAGGTCAGTATCACAGCATAAAATCAGCACACTGGGCATGCCCTTTGAAGTGCTTTCAGTTTATGTTATTTTTGAGAAACATTTTAATTTCAAAGTATACTGGGGTGTGCAGTTGAATATCTCTTCTTCAAGAATGATGGAAAACCTGGTAAAGACATGGAGAACTTTGCACTGGTATCAGTGGGCTTTGAACTGTGACTGTAAACCTCAGAAGAATTTGGTGTAGCTTCTGCTACTGCATTACAATAAATTAGCTAAACTCTCTTCTTGGTAACCAACAAAATTCTGCTAATTCCACTGAGATTCCCAAAAGTGCAAAGAAGCAGATTGTGGATTAGTTTGACTTTTGAAGATCCTCCTTTTTGTGCTTCCATATATTTGATTGTAGTCATCTTTTCAGTTTTGAAAGCACAATAAGGTCTAGTTGTTAGAAGCTGAGTTTAGCAAAATTTGAAACTGGACATAAGGTGGAGTGGAATAATGAACCACTGGAACACCTTACTCTGAAGTGTGCTGTAAATTCTCTGTTACTTGGCTTTATTGAATCATGACTGGATAACTTTTGAAAAACATGCTTCAGTTCAATCATGAATTTTTGGACTTGATGCTGGAACTACAGGGGGGGAAGATACTGTCTAGTTACGTAGGAATTAAGTAAGGTGATAAAAATGAATCCTAGAAGCCTTGAGGTCTGTGCATCTATTAGTATGTTTTCAGACTATAGATGAAGTCTCTTAAGTGAAAACCACATTCAGTTATTGCTGTTTACAGAGTTCTAGTGACTAAAACAATACAAAGTATTATTTTATTGATATATCAAAAGATAATCAGTGTTCTGTTATAATAGTGATCAGATGGTAGTTGCTACTGTTAAAATATTAAGGAAAGACTGGTTTCAAAGTGAAAATTCTTCTTTTGAGATCTGAGTCCAGCTGTTAATTATCAGTAGGAAGAATTATGTTTTATCATTTATGTTTTACCAGTGAAATTAAAACCTTTCCACTAGTTTCTAAGGAACCTAAAGGGAATGTGACATTCTCATTTACGAACCTGACAAAATCAGGATATGTATTTCTGCCTCCTGGCAAAGGCTACTTTCCATGGATTTTAAGCTTGATCTTGAAACCAAAGGGACTTGAGTCTTTGAAAATGCTTCAGAAAAGAGTATCAAGTTTTGGGAACAAATTTCCACCCTGTCCATCTTATCATTGCACTATGGGAAGCAAATGTTACAGGGCAGAAATGGAGAGTGTTGAGACATAATGGTTGCCCAAATCACCTCAAGTAAAGTATTATGTTCTTCACACAAATAAACACAAAGACATGATCCCTCCAATCTGTGCTTTATGAAAGTATGTCACAGCCTCATATTTAAAACTGCATGTTTAAACTAGAATAACAATAGATCTCTTGATACTATCTAGAAAGAAAACTGATTTCAACAATTCCACACTGTCATAATGTCTGCTCGACATCCCACCTGGAGTTACTGTGTCCCATTCTGAAGCCCTCAACATAAGAGGGACAGCTGTTGGAACGGGTCCAGAGGAGTCCACGCAGATGATTAGAGGGCTGGAGCAAGTGCCTTATGAAGACAGGCTGAAGGAGTTGGGTTTGTTGAGCCTGGAGAAGAGAAGGCTCCAGGGGGATCTCAGAGTAGCTTCTCAGTGCCTGAAGGAGGCTATAGAAAGGCAGGGATAGGACTTTTAAATAGGATACGTGATGGCAGGACTAGGAGTGATGGATTTAATTTGGAAGAGGGGAGATTCAAGCTGGAGATAAGAAAGAAATTCTTTATTGTGAGGGTGATGAGACACTGGAAGGGGTTGCCCAGAGTGGTTGTGGATGCCCCCTTTCTGGAGGTGCTTAAGGCTAGTCTGGATGAGGCACTGAGCAACCTGGTCCAGTGGGAGGTGTCCCTTTCTATGGCAGTAGGGTTGGAACTCAATGACCTTTAAGGTCCCTTCCAACCCAAGCTATTCTATAGGCCTGCTTTTTTCACTGTTCTGTGTAAACTCCGCTGTAGTAATTAAATTTCTTGGTACTGATTAATAGTTGAGAAGCACAAGTTTAGCACTGATCTATGCTTGTAGGTTGCATTCCTTGACGAACTGCTGTTGGCTGCATGAGAAAATCACTCTGGTTACTCAAAATACATGTTTCTTCTCATCACTGCTTACACTGCCTATTTAATTTGCTGTCTGCCCATCAGGAAGACATCTTACTGTGCATGTGCAGAAAGTAGGAAGCTTCATCAGGACACATCTGCACTTGGTAGCTAATGGAAACATACATGACATATTTACTTGAAAGAAACTTTATGGTTTTTTTCTGTAAGGACTGTGGATTAAACTGTGCACGAGTGAGAACATAAAGCTGGGTCACTTTGCTATGCTTAGGATTAAATTCAGATTTAGCAGTTTGCTGAAGCAGTGGGAAGAAGTACTGCGGGGTAGTGGCACTTGGCACAGAATCACTCTGAAGATGTCATGATATTGGTCAATATATCCTATGAGTCGTAAATGCTGGAATCTATGCACTTATATAACCTCTGCCACTAATCTGTGTTTGAAATAACATGAACTAAGTGTTTCCAGGCATTTGCTAAATAAGAAGTGCTTAAAGGTGTTTTTTCCATTGAAAATTCATAAGGTACTCTGAGGAATGGTATCTTCAGAAAGATAATACTTCAGTCACTGCAAACTGATTCATTGCTTATTTCTTTTTTTTGCAGACATCTACCTAGTGTGTTTATTCCAGAACCCAATAACTTCTCAGGCTTTATTGACAAAACCCCAACCGCCCTGTTTCCAGCTGGAAAAACCTCTTAAATTTTACCCCTTAACAGCTTTCTCAGTAATAGATAAAGTAAAATAAACTTGACTGAAAATTTAAATAACACAAGAAATTGTGTTATGCTAAATATATTCTCATGCTCATTCAAAAAAAGCCTTCCATTAAGAAAATATTTCCATCTGTCTTTCCAGCCAGATGTGACAACCAAGCGGCTTTAAGCGTGAGTTGCAGTAGAGATGCATTTTTTGCATTTCAAAGAATGCAATTTGATGAACAAAATAAGAAGTTAAAAGAGTTTTGATAAAATTATTCACTCCAAGAAGTAGGCTGCTCAGTAAAATGAAGCTGGTAGAAGCAGTGAGGCTTTATTTGGTGATAATCTGCAATATTTTGGTATGAGTACAAGGCCGTGATGAGTGACTTGTCCTTTCTTGGTGCCGCAGGGAAAGTGTTTACACTCGAGTCCAAGAACAACTCTCAGGGTCTGGATTTAGCTGAAGCTGAGAAATCTTGTGTTGACCTGAGTGCTCGCTTAGCAACTGCAGAAGAACTGAAAAGGGCTGTTCTGGACTGTTCTTTCTCTGGCTGCACCATGGGATGGCTCGCCGATGGTTCCACTGGGTAAGAGCAACAGCATAGCCCCTCATGAGAAGGATGAATGACAGCAGTTTAGGGAGTTTTCCTCCTTTACTAAGAAAACTGTGGCTCCATATAGCTTATTATACCATTCCCTCCACATAGGCAATTTTGTACAGTGAATATTGCAGGGATGTAGATATTTATCAGCCTCAGATAACCTGTTTCATGGATCTGGAGTAATTTCCTCTTCTTCTTCTGAATTATATTGTGGTTCCTTCCCACCTAATCTATAGCAGTGTGCTGAGCCCTAAAGAAGCTTTCAGGATGAGGATACACCTTGGAGCATCCAGTGATCCTGCCAGTCAGACATTGCTTATTCCAGAAACAGCTCAGGACTTGGGAGTGTTTGCAGCTCAGAGAGACACCATTTCCAGCTTTCTTTGCACCTCCTCCTGTATTCCCAAGGGTCTGTTTTCAAATGGAAGGACTAAACATAGAATCATAGAATAGTTTGGGTTGGATGGGACATCACAGATCATCTAGTTCCAACCCCCCTGCCATGGGCAGGGACACCTCCCACTAGACCAGGTTGCTCAGTGCCTTGTCCAACACCTCTAGAAAGGGGGCATCCACAACCTCTCTGGGTAACATGTTCAGATGCTCCACCACCAGTGAAGAATTTCTTTCTTATATCTAGGCTGATATAGGTCAATGTAGCACCTTCCTTTGGATTACCCTATGTATCATTGTAACCTCATCTTAAGAAACATAGTAAAACCAGTTCAAAAAAGGACTCCAAATTATGAAATGTGTGGAAAAACCTCTAAGACAGAACTTAAAATATTTTGTTAATTTTTGAAATATCTCTACAGGTATATGATGAGTGACAAAATGATAGCAAGGATAACCTAGTAAATACACACTCTCCTTAAGTGATATAATATGAAAAGGGGAAAAAAAAGGCTTCACAGCATGCCCAGAAGGTTAAAGAAATAGGGAGAGTTATTTTAAAGGAAAGGGCTCTTCACTGTTACTCAGCTTAATGGACTTCCACATCTTTAAATGAGATGGCATGTCCCAGGGAGAGAATCCACCTCCCCATGTTTGCTGGTTCAAAACGATTTAGGGCTTTACCAGTTGGATCTAAAACCTTGGTTTCCTCCCAGAGATGACTGTTGTCCAGTACAGACCACAGAGATTTATTCTAATATTCTCCCATATCCTCTTGGACCATGAACATCAGAAGGGAGATGAATAGAAGGGAACACGATAAAAGAAGTTCCTAATTTCAGGGAGAATGCTGTTTGTTTTAGTTATTTGATGCCTGGGAAGTTTCCCAATCCCTCCCCTGAGGAAAGATGTATTAGACATTGGCAGCAGAAGCGAATACAAACAAATTATGTGAGTGAAGTCATTGCAGATTTTCAGACGTGCTTCAGTACTCCTTCTACCACATAGACTTAAAATGGCCAGGAGATCTAGCAGAGATCACACAATCACAGAATATCAGTGGTGGGAAGGGACCTCAAGAGATCATCTAGTCCAATCCCTCTGCCAGAGCAGGAACACCTAGACCAGGTCACACAGGAACTCATCCAAACGAGTTTTGAATGTCTTCAGAGAAGGAGACTCCACATCCTCTCTGGGCAACCCGTTCCAGTGTTTTGTCACCCTCACTATGAAAAAGTTCTTTCTCAGATTCCTGTGGAACTTCCGAGTTCCAGCTTGCACCAATTTCCACTTGTCCTATCACTGGAGGTCACTGAGAAGAGCCTGGCTCCATCCTCCTGACACTCACCCTTTACATAATTCTAAACATGAATGAGACCCCCCTTCAGTGTCCTCTTCTCCAAACTAAAGAAACCCAGCTCCCTCAGCCTTTTCTCATAAGGGAGATGCTCCAATCTCTTCATCATCTCTGTGTCTCTGTGCTGTATCCTCTCCAGCAGTTCCCTGTCCTTCCTGAACAGAGGTCCCCAGAACTGGACACAATACTCCAGACGTGGTCTCACGAGGGCAAAGGAGAGGGGGAGGAGAACCTCTCACCACCTACTGTCTACAACACTTCTGACTACAACCCTACTGACTATACCCCGGGATGCCCTTGGTTTTCTTGGCCACAAGGACAAATTGCTGGCTCATGGTCACCCTGCTGTTCACCAGGTCACTCAGGTCCCTTTCCCCTACACTGCTCTCTAACTGCTCAGTCCCCAGTTTACGGTGATCCATGCAGTTATTCTTTCCCATATGTAGGACCCTACGCTTGCCCTTTTTCATTAAGTTTCTCCCTAGGTCAGTTTTCTAGATTTTATACAAGTGAGCAATTTGTTCACTTCTAATGACTACCTTATGGCCTTAGTAAATAATACCAGGTCCTGGAAATCAATTTCTCCTGGTGTGACTGGGGCATGACCCTGAGTCAGTGTGATCACATTGTTGTTATCTGCTTTCTGGTCTATACCTCTTACATCGGCAAAATGGAGATTTTCGTAAGAAGAAATTACCTAGTGTGTAGCTGTCAAATTTCTTATGACTTGGATGCAAATTGGAAGAGGGGAGATTCAAGCTGGGGAAATTCAATCTCCTTATGGTGAGGGTGATGAAACACTGGAACAGAGAGTTGCCCATAGAGGTTGTGGATGATGCCTCAATCCCTGGAGTTTTTTAAGGCCAGGCTGGATGAGACACTAAGCAACCTGGTCTAGTAGCAGGAGGAGTCCCTGCCCGTAGAAGAGGGGTTGGAACTAGATGATCTTTAAGGTCACTTCCAACCCAAACCATTCTATGATTCTATGAACCCACATGTAAGATTACTAAGATTTTGAGATTATGAGATGTTTGATCCAGCCAAATGATTGCAGCCCAGCTCATTCCATCCTACTTATTACTGACTTGCCATAGTGACGGTTGCCACCTCAGTTATGGTGCTAAAGATGCTCATCTCTCACCAGTTTTAAGTCAGAAGTGAGAAGGGTGGGCAACCAGCTACTAGTTAAGGTGTTAAAAGCCATTGTTCTTTAGAGAGTGTTCTTCTCTAACCCACTGCAGTCCCTGCAAACCAGGTTAGCCCAAGCTGCAGGTCTCAATAAATATGACCCCCTTTGACTGAAGTAGGACAGAAATTACTTAAATATTTCCATTAGCAGGTCCAAAGAGATAATAAACTTGGTTAGTGTTGTGGGCTCCTATTCAATTCATCTACAGTCTCAAACCCAACAGGGCCCTCACTGCAGATGACACCAGTGGGAAATGCAATAATAAGACTCAGAAATGACTTTACTTGAGACCTACTTCCTTTTTATGCCTACTGCATGCACTAGGGGAATAACAACACATCTCTTGGGAAAGAAAGAAGCAATATCCAAGGCATGAAATGAGGGCCAGTCATTGTCACTCCTTGTCACTCCTCTCATCTTTATCCTTAAACCCTTGAATTTGTGGGCTGCATAAAACCCATCCAGGTGTTCATGCTGTAACAGACCCACCTGCCTATTTGTGGAGGAGGAGACTTGATGTGTCAGTCTGGCAAGTTCTTTGTTTCTTATTTCAAGGCTGTGTTCTTTTGTCACAATACAACATACATGGATTTTCTGCCACACACATAGAATCATAGAGTAGTTTGGGTTGGAAGGGACTTAAAGATCATCTAGTTCCAACCCACTTAATTCCCTTGAAGAGGGAAATACAGACGTATCTGACAGGATGTGGTGGGATTCAAATGCTAAAATTACTTATGAAATTTTCTGAGGAGGTCTTGAAATGCCATCATATCACAAACTCTACTCCCATGGCTGGCATCATGCTCTGCTAGACTTTGTCTCCTTGTTGTTCCTTGTCAATCATCTCAGAAAGCTTCATGCAGAGAAAAAACAAAGCAAGTGTGTTTTAAAAAAAAGGGATTTCTACACAAGGCTTAGCCAAGACACTTGGGTTTAATGTATGGATATGACTGCTTTACCCCAAGGAAAAATATCACTGAGCCAATGTGAATATGAGCCACTTCGCATCAGTTTTGGGAGGGATGTAAATCTCTTCTTGGCACAAATTGGGAAAACAGCATGGGCAGAGAATGACAGCTGTGGCTCACACTTTAAAATCTTATTTTTACTGGTTTGTTTTTTTTTAATAAACATTGAGGGTTTCAGTATAGCTTTGGCAAAATAACTTCTGCAAACCTTGTTGCAAAAGGCATGGGTTTACTAGTGAAATTAGAAGCAGTTAATTCCAGAAGGTTAGAGCTAATTGTCAAGCCCAAGAAAAATCAAAATATTGAACAAGAAGGTTCAATAAGCCTGACTTAAGAGATGGAGTGACAGAAATAAAGTGCAGAGTAATAATATTACATGAAGTTTAATACAAATTTCCACCTTGAGCTAGAGAAGGCAGAGCAGGAGAAAGAACAGTAGTCACGAAACACAGGACAGCAGGACACTGTTGTAAAACACTAAAAAAAAAAAAAAGTAAAAAAAGGAAATGCAATTCGCTTGAAAGACATGCAGGATCTCTTCTGAGAGAGAGAGGGCAGTACAGAAGGTCTTCAATTAGAAGGGACTGGTAAGACACCACCTAAAGTAGTGCAATGTAATTCTTGGCATCCAGGCTCAGAAGAGAGAAACTGAGACTAGGATAGGTCTAAGAAGTCACCTCCCTTATCCAGAATGATTGAAGGTGATCGTTTTGTTTAGACTTAGTCAAAAAGGAGATATGCTTACTCTTGGCAAATGCACAAGAGTGACTAAAACCAGGATTTTAACTCATCCATTAGTCCTAGTGAGGTTGATTTTCTAATTTTCAAGAGAGCTTCACCTATTTTGCCCTTTTATTTTTTAATATCCCTGCAGTGTTTTGGCCTTTCTGGAAGCTTTTTGTCCAAGAATGGAGCTTCTTTGTAAATGAATAGCATTCAGCAAAGGTTTTTTTTTTTTTTTGTTAAGCCCTTTGGTGTCTGATCAATAAGATCTGTTCTGAAAGCCATGGCTTAAACTGGAGCCCATAAAATTAAATTGTGTAAAACCATCCTTCTGGTGACACTTGACATGACTTTGAGCACCCAGCTGGTCCAGGAAGCAAAACACTTCTCTTCTACATGCACTAATAATGCTCAAATTATATGTACACAGCAATATTATAGCAAAATGTCCATACAAGATCTTTCATACTAGGCTACAGTATGAAAATCTGCATGAATGGGCCATATTTATTTAATGAACAGAGGCCTTACTATTTCAGTAGTCACATGTACAATTTTAAGCACAAAAGGCTGCATTTTGGATGTATATTTTTAAGAATCTGGAGGATATTGGTAAGACCTCCTTTTGACATTTCTAGTGGCAGTGCTGCTGTTGGAATGTCTTCATGTCACACTTAGGAGCTGCTTTCTTTGGGTCCCATCCAGCCAAAATTAGCCTCTATATTTGCCAGTCAATGGGATTTCCAAAGCCCACCTGCACTCCCCTACATGACTTTTCAGGGAAATTTTCTTCCCTTTGGCAATTGTGAACATGTCATTTATATTTTATTCCTCAGCAAAGCCAGCTTTATAATTTGCAGCTTCCCAGACTGCAGAAATGAAAGACTAAGAATAAAAATTCTCTCCTTTGGCTTCCAGACTACTGATTTCTTTTTCTCTCACCTAGTTACTGAAACATGAATAAAAAAATGTTTAACAGGATGTAAAAGATTTATCTTGACTAAGAAAACTGATGAATCTTTTAACTTCTAATTAGGGTGAGGTTTGTTAGAGCTATAGCATATTTCTATGATTCTGAACCAGAATTTCAAACTGCCTCAGCGAACACACTGTTGATGATGTTCTTCTGAGTATATTCATATGCAAGTTCATACTACTATGAATGAATGTCTTAAGACCATTCTGACTCAGTTCAGTGAATTTAAGGACTAAGCCTTGGCAGATAAAATAGTAACTAAAACACATCCCAGTTCCACCTACTGGTTTTTGTGCTGATGCATCATGCTGTGTCACATAAAATCAGCTTTTAATTGCATATGTTTTCACCTGGCTTTACTGAAAAATTTTCAAGCATTAAGAAATTCCTATGTAATTATCTTAGAATGTAGAAGAGCACTACAAACAAAATGTATAATTCATATATAATATGATGAGTTTATGTTATATATCTTTATAATGCTTGCATAGATACAAAACATAAAATTAGGTATCACTACTATAGCTTGAGTATATAACTATGATATGTTTAATAATTTACTATTATATATTTAAACATATCTTAATATGACATACAGTAATTCTATTCTTTTCTATATTCTATTCTATTCTTAGTGGCATATTATGGCATATTGTGAAATAAAAACTCTGTCAGCTTTTCTGCTATTTCCTTCTTTGAACAGAGGAACTACGAGAAGTACAGAATACATCTTAGTCATTGGTCATTGCATAATAGATTAGAAAATATTTAACCAGTGTGAGAGCAAGCGTAAGGTGCCTGGGGAGTATGGTTCATCCCACATTCTGCTATATATTAAATATTCTCGTGTGTGCACATGATAAATCATGGAATCATAGAATAGTTTGGGTTGGAAGGGACCTTGAAGATCATCTAGTTCCAACACCACTGCCATAGGCAGAGACATCTGTCTCTAGACCAGGTTGCTCAGTGTCTTGTCCAACCTGGCTTTAAACACCTTCAGGGATTGAGGGGGTGTCCACAACCTCTCTGGGCAACCTCTTCCAGTGTCTCACCACCCTCACAGGAAATAATTTCTTTCTTATCTCCAACCTGAATCTCGCCTCTTCCAATTTGCATCAGTTATTCCTACTCCTGCCATCACATATCCTAAATACAATGTCTGCGTCAGGACACAAGAAAAAAATTACCATACAGCAGGAATTAAGATGAGGCTCAACACAGTACCGAGTCTCTGTGGCCTTCTATTTTCTCATTTGAGAGGAGAAGAGGCACCTCTCATTTGAGAGGTGATGTGGACAGCTTCTGGGCTGGTTAGCAGCGGATTGAGAAGATTCTCAGTAGTTTTTGGTGTGGCTTTTCAAAGAGCCCTTAACATAAGAAGGACAGTGAGCTGTTGGAGCAGGTCCAGAGGAGGCCACGAAGATGATGAGAGGGCTGGAGCACCTCCCTTCTGAGGACAGGCTGAATATGTTGGGGTTGTTCAGCCTGAAGAAGAGAAGGCTCAGGGGAGGACCTGATAGGAGCTTCTCAGTACCTGAAGGGGGCTTTTTAATAGGATGTGAACTAAGCTATGAAACCCATCCAGATTAGATTAGGGAGTGATCGCTCAAGTGGCAGGGTAGGTGGGAGGGTGTATCCCTAAAAAACGTACAAACTTTGTGGCAATCTCTCAGCCATGATACAACAATCCAAAATAGTAAAGATTTCCCAAGCATCTCAGAAGTATTCTGGGAAGAGGAGGAAAATGTATGGGATTTTTGCCTCTTATTTCATCACAGCTGAACAAATTTTAAAATAAGTTGAGCTCTGAACTGATAGGCATTTTCCAGCCCTCAAATGAAAAATGAGACAAAGTGAAAACCAGCAAAACCTACCTTTTAGAACTGAGGCAAAACTGCACATATGTATTTAATCTCTAATTAGAAATGAAAAAAGGACTCATTTTAGGACTCAGGGAAACATACCCCTCATCTCATGAACTGGGAGAAAAGGGGCTCTTACTGTATATTTTTAGTCATTCCTACTGGCTGCAGAGAGGCTATTTCTATGCCAGAAGAGCTGCAGGTCTGATCATTAGACCCACTGCTGAGAAATGCAGAGCACTCTTGAAGCTCCTTTCGGCAGCAGTAATAACTCCTCCATGGCAGGGGGCTTGGAACTAGATGATCTTTAAGGTCCTTTCTGACCCAAACCATTCTATGATCTTACTGAAGATTTTTAAAGCTTGGAGGATTGAGCTCAAAGTAGGAAATTACTGATGGAGGAGGAATGTGAGAGATTAAATGATTAAATGAATGTTTGGGTTTTTTACCCCCCCTTCTACTTTTTGTATAAGACAATTCCTTTAATCTCAGAATTATTAGACCAGAAAATCTGCAGTTTTAGTCATATTCATCTTAATATGACAAAAATCTAAATAATTGCCCTAAGTAAAAGACTTGGAACAAGGCAAAGAAATTGAGAAAATTTTCAACTTTGTATAGGAAAAACATTTAGTGAGGAATAAATTTTTAAAATCTCAGTGTAATTTAAAAATATGTAGTGAGAAATAATTTATTAAATCTCAGTGTAATTTAAAACCTTCCTTTGTGTATAATGATAAAACTATATGCATGGAAGTTAGGAATCATTTGATAGCATCAAAGAAACAAACTTTATTAACTATATTCAACTAGAAATTTGTAATTCACTGTACAATGTTAGGAAAAAAGTAAGAAAAACTTGCTCATATTCTATCAGCTACAAACTTGTAATTCTTTGTACAATGTTTGAAAAAAAGGAAGAAAAACTTACTTTTAAAGTACACAACTTTACATGTCAGTCAGATACTAATTTTTGGAGATGACAAGAATATACCAAAGGTGTGTCACCCACAGATAACTTTCTAACCTCTAGAAGAAAAAGTTAAAAAATTGCAATGCTTTGGGCAGAAGCAAAATATATTTGCTAGAAATTGGAATTAGAAATCAGAAAATTAAAGATAAGATTTTTCAAAAGGGATCAGAATTTTAAGATGGCAATAATCTTCAACAGTGTAATGTTTTTAGAGAATCTGGAGTTTTAAGTATAAAATTATGGACAAAAGGCATATGTTTCAAAGGCATTTCAGTATCTATCTACACAGCGTTGCAAGCCATAACTTATCCACATGCCTAAGTGAGTGAGTAATTATTGGGAAAAATTAATGTGGGCAAGGCACTTTTTGAAAGGAGGCAGAACTGTTTTATTCACATAGGTCTTACAAGACCCAGTGAAAAAAATATATGAATACAACTGATGGCCTGATTCTTACAGTCATCTGCTCACTTTGGCAGATCAAGTCACTGTTGTGTGATTGCTGACTTGGATGACTCAGATGTAAAATGCATTAAAATCAATTATAACTTGATTTTAAACTTGCAGGGACAAAAATATTGACACTCCAAAAAGCCTTGCAAAATAAACACTTTTGATAATGAAATCATAAAGGGGCTTTCATTAGGGGATGACATCATGTAGTTTACCCAGAGCAGAAGTGTGGTAAGAACCATTCTGGTATGTGTGCGTGACCACCACCACATGGCTTGTTTCATAGAATCTCGCTTTTGTTTCTTCACCTTAAAAGAACAGTAAAGTTGCATATTCAACTGATCAAAACCTCATACATCCCAGAATGAAAATGGTATGTGGATTCATAATTCACCCCATTTGTGTATATCAATTGTTTTATAGCACTTAACTCCATAATCAAAAAATAGTTTGGGTTGGAAGGGACCTTCAAGATTATCTAGTTTCAACCCCCCCTCTCATGGACATGGTTGCTCAGTTCCCCATCCAGCCTGGACTTAGCTCCAGAGAGAGGGCATCCACAACCTTTCTGGGCAACCTCTTCCAGTGTCTCACCACCCTCACCATAAGGAATTTCCTTCTTATATCCAGCCTAAATCTCCTCTCTTCCAATTACTCCTAGTCCTAATCAAATACCAGGTCTTTTCCATGTTCATTGAATGGTAAATTGAGTGGGGGACTGATGGCAAAATCAGTTCAGCCACTGCACAAGAGAAAATGATAAATTTCCTCCAGTGGAAGGGATTCCTCTGTGAAAAGCATTTTTATAGAATCATAGAATGCTTTGGGTTGGAAGGCACCTTAAAGATCATCTAGTTCCAATTTTTGTCTGGCTTTCACTACACTTCTGCAAGCTTGCTGTCCACACAGAACAAACCCCCACCATTGATATCGAGCTGCAAAGATTTGGGCTGAATTCACTTTCCTAGCCTTTTGTAACCTTCAGTTTAACAGTAAAAGCAGTGTTTTCTACAACAAGCTGTCTTCTATTTGTTCACTTTAGGCAGCCAGTGCAGCTGAGGGAAGAGATAATTTGTAATCCCTCCCTTCATGTCCACGTCCACAGAGTTGTAAAAACAAATGTGGATTTATGACCTTTATTCAAGCCCTTGAAAGGCAACAGGATGGATTAGGCCCAACTGAGTACCTAAGAAACCACAAGAAGAGCAATTTCCACAAAGGTGTGGAATTCCTGCTTAAAAAAAGGAGTTTTTCTTCCAAGAGATAGAGATGAATTTTCTGAGCTTTCCTGTGCTAGCATTTGAACAGTTAAATATGCAACCTTAATGGTCTTTCAATGCAAAATGCTAATAATTTATAACCTTTCAGACCAAATCTTGAGGGTTTTTATTAATTTTTGTGGAGGTACCATTGTTGGGAACCTGAATTGCTGTAAGAACCTAATGGGAACCTGCATTGCATTATAAGAGCAGGATGTAGTCTTAAATACTCTGGTCTGATGCTTAGAATTATCACAGAACATGAGAAGATGAACATTACTGCTTCCTATGCCTACATAGGATCTACATTTTTAATTACATCTAATCACATCTAATTCTTCCTTGGCTTTTTTTCATAGACCTTCCCACGCAGATACCTTCTGTGCCAACAGTTAAGCTGAGGCTACTGTGCTAAAAGATTTCCAAATTTCACCTGCATCTACAGCTAGAGAAGATTTCTGATTTTTTTTTTCTTCTTTATTTTAGGACAATTATATGCAGAAAGACGGGCAGCAAACAGCCGAGCCTGAAAGCCATTGATGTTAAAATTGAAACCCATCCCTTTGTGAATGACCAATATGATGCTTTTTGTGTAAAGGATGAAGGTCAGCACTGATATGTTCTTGAAATCATGCACAGTCATCTCTGTCTTGCAACATTAACACTTTTGCCTTCAATTTTTATGCTGCTGAGTGGCTAAGAGGGACTGCTTAGGAATAAATCCTTATAGTAGTCACCTGCTAAGTGAGACAACTGCTGCAAAGACATTGCAGGAAACTAATTGCACTGTTTTTCACCTTTGCTAGAGTTTAGCAAGTTCAAACCATGCTATTGATGTGGAGGAACCCACTTTGGTGTTTACAGAACATACTTTGTGGAATACAATATATCCAGCACCAATATACTTCAAATGCTTGAAGCATCTCCCATACCATGGGGCTGTAAATGACTTCCAACTGCAAACCACTGTCTTGTTGTGTTGTCTATTGGTAACAACATTTGTAAGCACACAGTTCCATTGCCTTCATAGTATCATAGAATAGTTTGGGTTGAAAAGGACCTTAAAGATCATCTAGTTCCAACCATCCTGCCATGGGCAGGGACACCTTCCACTAGACCAGGTTGCTCAAAGCCTCATCCAACTTGGCCTTAAACACCTCCAGGGAGGGGGAGGAGTTGGGGTTGTTCAGCCTGGAGAAGGGAAGGCTCAGGGGAAACCTCACAGTAGCTTCTCAATACCTCAAGGGGACGACAGAAAGGCAGGGGTAGGACTTTTTAAAGGGATATGTGATGGAAGAACTAGGAATAATGGATGTAAATTGTAAGAGGGGAGATTTAGACTGGATATAAGGAATTCTTTCATGTGAGGGTGATGAGACACTGAAACAGGTTGCCCAGAGAGTTTGTGGATGCCCCTGGTTTGGGTTGGAAGAGACCTTAAATATTATCTAGTTCCAACCCCCCTGTCATATCCATGGACACCTCCCACCTCAACACCTCCACAGCCTCTCTGGGTAACCTCTTCCACTGTTTCACCACCCTCACAATTTTATTTTTGTTCTGTTCTGGTTTACAAGTAGAAACCAGCCTTCTATGGACAGTGGTATGCAATAGATGATTCTGAAAAACAAATTATTACCAATCAAAGACACTGTTTAATGTCTCTGATATTCACATACTGGAATCCACAATCAAAGATGGATTCAGAAGGCAAAAATTAAGCAGTTAGTAACTGGCAAGATTCTGTAGAGAAGTCTGGGAAACCCTGAAATAGGTTGCTGTTGTCCCTAGTGAAGTTTTGCATCCCATTTCCAATCATTTCCAAATCAGAAATACGTGGATGGCATTTAGTGAGAAGTAGTAAGTTCACAACATGGGGGGATATTTTACTAGACAGTCAGTGGCAGCAGTGGGAATGAAAATAGTAAAACACTGGAACAGGTTGCCCAGAGAGGTTGTGGAGGTGTTCAAGGCCAGGCTGGACGAGGCACTGAGCAACCTGATCTAATGGGAGCTGTCCCTACCCATGGCAGGGGGGCTGGAACTAGATGATCTTGAAGGTCCCTTCCAACCTGAGCAATTCTATGATTCTATGATGCATATTTGCTATAGACCCAGCCTTTCCAAAACCACTTCATTTGTATGACCATCCTCTCAAGTAACCCTTGTGGTACCAACTGCAGGCTCCGTGCTGCTGTGAGTGATGCCAGCTCCTTCACCCAGTTGCCAAAGCTGTCAACACAGGCACCTTTGTGCTTTCCTCCATGCTGTGCCTCACATACAGGAGCTGCTCAGATGGATCAGCAAAACTCTCTCATTGTCTTCCTTCAAATCTCTCTTTTGTCATTCCTTCTCCCTGCCCCGCCCCTCCCCCACAAGAGGGGGTTGTGGGTGGGGTAGGACAGCTGTGGGATGCTGAAGTAATTGTGAGTCTGGCCACTATTGTTCCATTGTGGCCTTGTGCTCCCCTGCCCATCTCCACCTGCTGCGTCTCAACTTACACGTAGATGCTGCATCTTGAGGAAGGAAGCATCTTGAGACACTAGAACAGGTTGCCCAGAGAGGTTGTGGATGCCCTCTCAGTCCCTGGAGGTGTTTAAGGCCAGGCTGAACAAGGCACTGAGCAACCTGATCTAGTGGTTGATGAACCTGCCAATTGCATGGGGGTTGGAACTCAGTGATCTTTAAGGTCCCTTCCAACCCAAACCATTCTATGTTTGCCTTTTGCATTTGGGTACTGCCTGTGGCAAAGGTGAAGATAAGAATACACTCTGACAATGCTTGTTGGAGTGAGGTAAACTCCATGGTTAAAATGCATGGAGAAATCTGAATTACTTGCAGAGAAGAGGCAGTTTATGAACAACTTATTTTGTACAAGGCAGGGAGTTTCTTGATAATAGATTTGAATGACTGTGGCAATAACTCTCCAGAAAGTAGAATCATAGAATAGTTTGGGTTAAAAGGGACCCTAAAGACCATTGACTTCCAACCCCCCTGCCATAGGCAGGGATCCCTCCTGCTAGATCATGTTGCTCAGTGNCCTTCCATCATGAATCCTATTGAAAAGTCCTACCCCAGCCTTTCTGTAGCCCTCTTCAGGTAGTGAGACGCTCCTCTGAGGTCCCCCCTGAGCCTTCTCTTCTCCAGGCTCAACAACTCCAACTCCTTCAGTACTTACAGAAGCAATTTTGGGTGACAGTGATATCCCCTCTTCTTTGAATACCTGTAAAAAATTTGGATTCAGAGTCAATGCTTGAATAGAAAGATGTGACTGAGTTTGTGTGGTAAAGAGACTCATCTGTGGTTGGTTTGAAGTGGGCTAAGTCCAGAAAGGAAATAGCCATAAACATGCAAGTGTGGCACAAACTGACACACAAACCAGGACAAAGTAGTTGACTAATGTGAGAACATCCTTCACCTCAGGGAATTTCTTTCTTATCTCCAGCCTCTATCTCCCCTCTTCCAATTTTCATCTGTTATTCCTAGTCCTTCCATCATATATCCTATTAAAAAGTCCTACCCCTGCCTTTCAGTAGGCTCCCATCTAAAAATATATCAGATTGTGATATATAATACTCTTATATTCTCTATACTCTTATATTCATGTGGTACTTCTAATAATGAAGTACCACATGTAAGTCACATCAGGTGCATGGATCATTAATTTCTTCTTTGTCAAAGCTCTTAAGAAAATGCCTTGAAGTCTAAAGGAGAGAAATAAGGCAATAAGAACAGAAGATAAACTTTTTCCTACCATTCTTGTTTTTTTCTATAGGACCACTTACCAATGCCACAAAGGAAAGTTGTCTTTGCTAAGAGCTTTGCTGTTCCCTTTCTTTCAGTGACCCATTGATATTTACAGGCAACAAGATCTCTGTTCCACAAGTTTTTGATTTGCTGCCACCACAGAACAACTAAACCAGCAGCAACTTGTTATGGTGTAGAGCATAAATGCAAATCAAACTTTATTAAACATGGCTGCTGGCCCTGGGTACCCATCCAAGCTTCATGGATCATGTCCACATATCAATTTCCCTTTCTCAGCAGTAAGAAAAATAAAGGAAAATTACATGTTATTTAACAGCTCCTGTATTAAATGCACTTTACAAGAGCAATCAAACTGCAATTTGCTTTAAGTAATATTTTATAGAATCATAGAAGAGTTTGGGTTGGAAGGGACCGTAAAGATCAATTAGTTCCAACCCTCCTCTGCTATGGGCATGAACACTTCCTTCAGGACCAGGTTGAACCATGTCTTTGTACTTGTCATGCTTTTCACATTTTCATTGCTCCAGCTTTTTTTTCCAGAGCTTTGCATAAAACAGCCAGAATTTCCAGCTACCTGATGATGTCATTTGAGCTAATAAATTTTTACAAGCCCTATCTGATGAAAGAATTGTTGGCATCCTAACACTGGTAGCTTACAAGCAGCACTTAGGTTGGCTGTAATTGAGTTTTTGGTTCTTTGGGCTGAATTTCTACACAGTATTTTTATCCAGGAAGCAAAAATTCCATATACTTCAGTGTCTCAGCAATCAAGGAGAAAAAACGAACATCCACACTCACTTTTCACTGAGGGCTGAGCATTTAGGGTTGCATTTTCCAATTTCTTGATGATGAGATGACATCTTATGCATTCCAGTGGTCTCTCTGGAAAAACTCTGCTGAATTGGGAGGTTGTTATGGGGGATGTTTTATGTCAAAGAAGGTGTTTCATGTCAACTTGCAGAGAGCATGGCACACAGTTAAAGTCGTAATTGTAGATAATCAGATTTTAGTAGATTACCAGATCTGCCAGGTGGCCTGGAAGCTGAAGTCTACATCTTTTTTGTCTTGATGTTATTTTTTCTTTGCATTGATCTTTGACTGCCTTTCTCTAGATATTTTATGAAGGTGTTTCAAGTAAGTGTTTACTAAAGGATGAGATGCCTGTAGTTTAAATCAAGAAGATACTTCTGAAGGAATTTGTGTTGGGGCGAAGGGATGTTGTGTTCTTAAAGTGACTTGTATCAACTCATAGCCAGAAATCAGACAGAATCACAGAATATCAGGAGTAAAAAGATCATCTAGTCCAATGCCCCTGACAGAGCAGGAACACCTAGAACAGATCCCACAGAAAGGCATCCAGATGGGTTTTGAATGTCTCCAGAGAAGGAGACTCCACAACCTCTCTGGGCAGCCTGTTCCAGTGTTCTGTCACCCTCACTGTGAAAAGTTTTTTCACAGTTTCCTGTGGAACCTCCTGTGTTTCAGTTTGCACCCATTGCCCCTTCTCTTATCATTGGAGGTCACTGAGAAGAGCCTGGCTCCATCCTTCTGACACTCACACTTTGCATGTCACAAATTTACCTGTCACAAATTTCTTTCCACACATGGTTTGGGGTGAAAGTTACTCTTCAGAGGAGTCATCATCAAGAGAAGTGTGACCAGTGGGTCAAGAGAGGTGATTTTGCCCCTCTACTGGGCCCTGGTGAGGCCCCACCTGGAGTATTGTGTCCAGTTCTGGAGCCCTCAACATAAGAAGGGCATTGAGCTGTTGGAGCAGGTCCAGAGGAGGGCCACAAAGATGATCAAAAGGCTGGAGCAACTAACTGCCTTACAAAGGCAGGTTGAAGGAGTTGGGTTTGTTGAGCTTGGAGAAGAGAAGGCTCTGGGGGGACCTGAGAGTAGCTTCTCAATACCTGAAGGGGGCAACAGAAAGGTAGGGGTAGGACTTTTTAATAGGATATGTGATGGAAGGACTAGGAGTAATGGATGTAAATGGGAAGAGGGCAAATTTAGGGTCATATAAGAAATTCTGTACTGTGAGAGTGATGGGACACTGGAAGTGGTTGCCCAGAGAGGTTGTGGATTGCCCCCTCAGTCCCTGGAGGTGTTTAAGGCCATGCTGGATGAGGCATTAAGCAACCTGGTCTAGTGGGAGGTGTCCCTGCCAATTGCAGGGGGATTGGAACTAGATGATCGTGAAGGTTCCTTCCAACCCGAACTATTCTATGATTCTATATTGACTTCTTTATTGTCTGCAATGGTGACTTCCACTCCAGGAGACAGTCTGTGCCAAATCACTGCTGACATGAGGACCTTCTGTGCACTTCCATGTTGCCTTATCTCTGTGCTGTGCTGTCTGTCTGTGTAACTTGTGTTAAGCTATCAATGTCTGTAGCCTTGTTAACTGCTGAACCTCACTGTCAATATGTGGCAGATTCAGGAAGGTTCATGATGTCAAGAACTAGATACTAAGGTTCCAGATTTGAGGTGTCATCCTGCATACAGGCAGGCAGAGCATGAGGATATTCAGGTTCAGGTATCCATCAGTTCTGCTGGAAAGCACCATTTTGGCTCATTTTTTTAATCAAGAAATTATGCTCATTTATGGGAGGCTCCAGATGGAGATTTCAGTGCTGGAGTATCCCAGTCCAGTGTCACCAATTCAGGCAACCCCAGGCATTGTTTAATGAATCATAGAATTATAGAATCATAGACTAGTTTGGGTTAAAAGGAACCTTAAAGGTCATCTAGTTCCAACCCCCATGCAATTGGCAGGGACGCCTCCCACTAAATCAGGTAGCTCAGCGCATGTCTGTAGTCCCAGTACGTAGGGAGGCTGAGCTCTGCTCTGGCCTTAAACACCTCCAGAGAGGGGGCATTCACAACCTCTCTGGGCAACCACTTCCAGTGTCTCACCACTCTCACAGTAAAGAATTTCTTATATGACCTGCTGGTCACACTTCTTTTGATGCAACCCAGGATTTGGTTGGCCTTCATGGCTGCAAGTGCACACTGGCGCCTTATGTTGGGTTTGACATCAACTGACACTCCCAAGTCTTTTTCTTCAGAGCTGCACTCAAGCCACTCTCCACCCAGTCTGTATCTTTGCTTGGGATCACTTCTCTTTCCCCCATGGCAAGCTGCTGCCAACACACTCTCCTCTGTCACACTTCTCTGTCCAGGTCTGGAGCCCTGGACATAAGAAGGACAGTGAGCAACCAGAGCAGGATGTCCCTGCTGATGGCAGGGGAGTTGGAACTAGATGGTCTTTAAGGTCCTTTCCAACCCAAACTATTTTATGATTCTATGATTTTAATACCTACTTGAGGTGATCTTGAGGTGCATTACAAAGTTCTCATGAATTTAGGATAATACCTAGTCTGCTATCAATGGTGATAAATTTTTTGTTTCAGCAAGATAATGCTTCCAATTTCCCAGACTTTATTGCATTGTGTGACACTTCTTAGTTATTTAAGCAAGCACTGAGTTTTTTTAAAATCTGTTTTTAATGATTAGATTAAATTTACAAAAGGCAGAAAGTTGCTACTAATAATGAAAGGTAATATTTAAACAAACCAGAAAATAATCCTGTGTGACTTGGTCTAGGTGTTCCTGCTCTGCCAGGGGGTTTGGACTAGATGATCTCTTGAGGTCCCTTCCAATCCCTGGAATTCTGTGAAAAGGCTGAGCAGGAGTCGTCACAGTGCAGCAGGATGAGAAGCCCTAAGATGCTGCAATTTGGAAAACAACTGAACACCTTACACAGCAAAGGACAGATGTAAAAAGGCTGTA
Organism: Turnix velox; assembly: GCA_013400935.1. Lineage (NCBI taxonomy): Eukaryota > Metazoa > Chordata > Aves > Charadriiformes > Turnicidae > Turnix > Turnix velox. Next base: position 33,593 of record VZTY01020529.1, read on the forward strand.
GGAACCTGACAATGTCTTCGCAGGATATCAGCTTTCACTGAGCTGTCACTCAATATGTTCTGCAGCAAAGATATGATCATACAAAGACTCATAGTAGTCTAAAGTTCCCAGAACAGTGTTCATCCATTGACATCTTTAAAATCTCTCTTTTTCTATCCACACATCAGACAGATATCTCCTTCAAGACCTCACCATTCTCTGTTACCACGTCTGTTGCTAAATTTTAAAGTTCCCCTCAGCTTCCTTCTTTCCTGGAAGATTATAATGTGCTTTTTGAATGTGTTTGCCATATTTAACCAAGGTATGTGTTACTTTTCAGCTTTCTCTGGCCACAGGATTAAGAAGTGAGACCTTGTAGATGAGAATACTCTCCAACATACAATTGTCCCACACAGCCTTGGGGATCAATGCTGCCCTCAGAGCAGATAAAACAGCTCCCATTTATGCTGATGGGAGTAGCCACATAAATAAAGTACATGAAATGCAAAGGTCTACAGCCTTCCTATGAGGCAGTATATAATTTTTCTATTCCTTTCATCCACATCAACCTCTATTCATCCAAACAGTTCACAGAAAAGGCATTAGCTGCTAACTGCTCCTCACTTCCTCAGATGCCAAACCTCCATGAGACTGTACATAAACTGAGCTTTGTGAAGCCTCGAGAGCTTATTTTTTTCTGTCAGGGTATGTGTGTGTAACTCCCACTAACTTCTGAAGGTGTTAGAAAGTACATATGCATGTGTACAATATGGAGAATAGACTTCAAAGCTTAAATCAGTGGCAGATGTAATTCAGCAGACAAGGTGAGAGTGGTTAGTCAGATCTATCAGATAGTTTCTAGAAGCCTGCTCCAAAAGAACTTACACAGAACATGGATGTTTATTATAGGATGTTCACTTCACTATAAGGTAAATATCAGGAAACATAAATATATCATATATATAAAGTAAACATGTAATTACCTACGCCTGGGTAAGAAGTGGGTAAAAGATGGTGGAAGCTGCAGCCAGGACTCATAAGAATCTTGCAGAATGTCCCTGAGGCAAATGCAGAAAATCCTGAGCTTTGGTAGAAAGTAGATTGAAATAAAAAAGCTTTTCTATCAAAATTATTGCCCACTGGAAACCCTGGGTGCAATTTGGTGCCGATGCTGTATTGAATATAGACTCTAGCCAAAGTAACAGGGATGCTCTCTGTAGATGTTTCTCCATCTGCATGTTCAGGAGCATCTCCACGGAGCTCATATTTTGAGCTTCTTTGCTTAGGTTTTTAAGTAATTAGAATTTTAACTAATTATGATTTTAGGTAATTAGGTTTCTGTACAAAGTCAAACTGTTTCAACAGAAGAGACCAGTGCTAGAACAGAAATGCAACCCTAAATTTCCCTTATGCCATGTCATTGCCCGATCTCCTGAATTACTGCCTATTAGGCTTTTAATGTTTGCAAGACAAAAGCAAATTTTGAATCTTCAGTTACTTTGGTAACTTCCAAATTTCTTCCAGAATTATTAAGGGCTCTAGAGCCACTAAAAAGAAATCATACATTTGAGAAGGAGTAGAGAATTTTTTATTTATACTTACACTGCATTCTTTGTCCATTAGGTTTCTTGGTAAAGTGATGTTCTTGCACTGCAGGTATTTTGTTTGGTTGGTTTTTCTTTTGGTTTTTCTGCAACCAAGAGCTGCCTACTCCAAAAAGCTCTGGAAAAAAGGCTGTAGACAAACCTTTCTTGAAGAGCCCTTCTGAGAGAAGAAGATCTTTGAAAGAAGGGAAACAGCAATGCCTAGAAGTTGTCTAGAAGATCTTGTCTCACCTTTTTAATAGCTGAGATTATTCAAACCTGAAAGAGATTTAAAATTCAGTATGTGCTGGTGTTGGTGCCTGGTGTTGGTCTGCCTCCTCCCTGCACTCCTTTCACACAACAGAAAACTCAAGTAATTATTCTTATTGCTAATAGGAATTTTTGCTTCCTGGCTTTTAGTGCTATCAGGAAAAATATTATCAATTATTCAGTTTTATATCTTGATAAATTTAGCTTTTCAGATTCTCACAGGGAGCAGACCTATGTTACCCCCAGGTGTGGTTAAGTTAAAAGACAGTATTTATTTTAGGGTATATCTCTAACCTAAAATGGGAGGGAAATTTGAGTATCTGGGGAGTAATTTTGGATTTTGAGAAAGACTAGAAGATTAGAGAGAATCTGAAAAGGGTCTGATGTCCACCTGGACCTCTTCTTTCTGCAAATGTGGACTGGCTGAGAGTATGGGCTTTAAATGATGGCTGCACTGTGCACTGCTGGAGGCAAAAGCAGGGCTGAAGCACCTCCCTTCTGAGGACAGGCTGAAGGAGTTGGGGTTGTTGAGCCTGGTGAAGAGAAGTCTCAGGAGGGACCTCAGAGTAGCTTCTCAATACCTGAAGGGGGCTATGGAAAGGCTGGGGTAGGACTTTTCAATAGGATATGGGATTGAAGGACTAGGAGTAATGGATGCAAAGTGGAAGAGGGGAGATTTTAGCTGGAGGTAAGAAAGAAATTCTTTTTTGTGAGGATGGTGAGACGCTGGAAGAGGTTGCCCAGGGAGGTTGTGGATGCCAGGCTGGATGAAGCACTGAGCAACCTGGTCTAGTGGGAGGTGTCCCTGCCCATGGCAGGGGGGTTGGAACTAGATGATATTGATGGTCCCTTCCAACCCAAACCATTCTATTCAATGAATAACATCACAGTTACATCACAGTTGTAGCTCAATATACAGTCCCCCAATTTCATGCTGAAAATAGTTATGAAAGAGGATAAGGGTGAGAATGAAATGCATCATGAGTCCTGTGGACATGTGTAATTTTGCCCTTAAAGTTAACTCTTTAAGTACCACCATTAGCATCACATTTGAAGATGACTGAAATATCTCATGTCTCTCTTGCTTTCAGACAAACCTTGTGGGGACCCACCATCTTTCCCCCACACCATCCTGCACGGCCACACTGGCTTTGAAATGGGAGATGAGCTGCTGTATATTTGTGCCCAGGGCTACATCATGGGTAGCAAGGAGACGGCCTTCACCCTGCTGTGTGACAGCTGTGGGGAATGGTATGGCCAGGTTCATGCTTGTGTCAAAGGTAAGTTTGGTCAGCCTGCAGAACATCCCTTCAAAAGGGCAAAGCCTTCCATCATCATAACTAAGATGATTTCAGCCTTCCAGTGGTGTCTCCTGGACATGTGAGGTCCTGTATGCACTTGCAGCCAAGAAGGCCAACCAAATTCCGGGTTGCATCAAGTGGAAAGTGTGACCAGCAGGTCAAGAGAGGTGATTTGGCCATTGAGCTGTTGGAGCAGGTTCAGAGGAGGGCCACAAAGATGATCAAAGGGCTGGAGCAACTGCCTTATAAAGATGTGTGGAAGGAGGTGGGGTTGTTGAGCCTGGTGAAGAGAAGGCACAGGGAGGACCTCGGAGGAGCTTCTTAATACCTGAAGGGGGCAACAGTAAGGCTGGGTTTTGACTTTTTAAATGGACGCGGGATGGAAGGACTAGGAATAAGGCATGTAAATGGGAAGAGGGTAGATTCAGGCTAGACATAAGAAAGAAATTCTTTACCATGAGGGTAGTGAAACACTGGACAGGTTGCCCAGAGAGGTTGTGGATGCTCCCTCTCTGGAGGTGTTTGAGGCCAGGCTTTACAAGGCACTGAGCTACCTGATCTAGTGAGAGGTGTCCCTGCCAATTGCAAGGGGGTTGGAACTAGATGATCTTTAAGGTCCCTTCCAACCCAGACTATTCTATGATTCTATGGTTCTGGTGAAGGTTTGGGTGACAAGAGCATCAATGTCTTGGCTGGTTCAGCAGGGTTCTTACAATCCTATTGAAGGATTTAATGGATTATATTGGAAGGGACATCAGATATAATCTAGTTCCAATACCCTGCCATGGGCAGGGATGTCTCCCACTGGATCACTTTGCTTACATCTCGTCCAGCCTGGACACTTTCAGGAAAGGTGTATCCACAACGTCTCTGGGCAACCTGTTCCTGTGTCCTGCCACTCTCACAGTGAAGAATTTCTTCCTAACATAGACTAGTTTGGGTTGAACGGGACCTTAAAGATCATCTAGTTCCAACCCCCTTGCCATCTAATCATAATCTCCAGAAAGCCACAAGAGAGGGTTATTTATTCATACATATATAAGCATATAATAGCCATTCCTAATTTTTTTAAAATTGGAATTTTTAATGTCTTGTTTATTTTTTCTGTATCTGCTCACTCTATTTCAGGGATCCACTGAGTCTTATCCCAGGGTTATCATTCAGGTCTCTCTTTCCAGTCCATCACTTCCCTTCTTTTTCCTACAATGTCTTTTTTCTTTAGTCCTGAACATACCTATTAGTTAAAAAATAAGCTTTGGGAAGATGTTTCATCTGTGTATTTAATGTTAGGATCACCCTCTTTCCGGAAATCAGCTGTTCACAATCCTGTCTGTGCTCATTCTCTTACTGGATGGGGCTTCTAATCTTTCAATGTAACTTTTTTTTTTTTTTTTTACTCAGGGAAAGGGATTACTTCAGATGTTGCAAGAAATATCAGAAGTATTTTTCCCAGGGCACCTCAAAAGCCATGTCCAGGCAGCATTAGTGAGCCAAAGACATTGCTTACCAGACAGAGCACACAATGCAGGTTTTATGTCACTTCTGCTATGTTTGTTTTCACAGGAAGCCACAGGATTGCTTGCAGAACAGGCTATGGAAATGAAAACTTGGTGTGTTGCTCTTGCCTGTAGGAACCTAAAGCGAGTAGAGAGAAAATGCTGGTGTCTTCTGGTAGGCAAGCAGTAAGCATGGCTTGCATGCAAATAGCATTTTTCCTTACCATAGTCATTCTGAGGCTGTCTATGACTTTATCACCAGGACACAAGACTTAAATCTTCATGTGGTGATACATGATGATGCCACTAAGATAGCATCCTCCTTACAAGGAACTGAAGGTGTTTAAGGCCAGGCTGGATGAGGCACTGAGCAACCTGGTCTAGTGGGAGGTGTCCCTGCCCATGGCAGGGAGGTTGGAACTAGAAAATCTTTAAGGTCCTTTCCAACTCAAACTATTCTATGACCCATATTTTCATGGTGAGTGTGACAGAACAGTGGCACAGGCTGCCCAGAGAGGGTGTGGGATCTCCTTCTCTGGAGACATTCAAGCACCACCTGGACACCTTCCTGTGTGACATGATCTGGGTGTTCCTCCTCCAGCAGAGGGCTTGGACTAGATGATCTCTTGAAGTCCCTTCTAAACCCTGACATTGCCACAGTTGTTTATATTTACTAGGTTAAAATGAGTTGACCTTCTTTTAGGTGTTCTCTGATTTTTTTGGGGGGATGCCATATAGGTAATACAATAGCTGTCTGCCTTTTATGATCCAGACTTTGTCCACTGGATTGTGAGAAGCTGGTTTGGCTCATCTGAGCTTGTTCTAGCCCTTTCTTACCAGTTGCTTTAGTCCTTTTGAACTTTTGGCCTTACATATGTGATAAATGCTGCTTCTTTTTGGTAGGCTAGGAAAATTAAATCAAAGACCTATACAAACTAAGAAAACAGAAGTCTGGAATAGAGTGGCAGAAACACGACTTAGAACTAGGCAGTGAGATGAAAAGTTTTGTAAAAATGTATTACGTTTCTAATTTGCCATAATAAAAAGGGGGACAATTTTTTTATCCTGTGCCTGTGTTTTCATCTCAAAACACAGCACAAACCCAGATATTCATAGGATAATAAAATGTGTTGAGTTTGGAGGGGACCTTCAAAGACAATTTAGTCCAATCTTCTTGCAGTGAGTAGGTACATCTTGCACTAGATTAGGTTGGCATTGGTATGGGGCTCTCCAGTGCCTTCCCATCCTAATGGTTAAGAACTTTTTCAGGTCTAATCTAAAGCTCCTCTAGCCTAAAACTATTGCTCCTTAACCTGTAATAACATGCCCTTACAAACAGTCCCTCACTAGATTTCTTGTAGCCCCAGTAAAACTCCATTACTCCTTTAAAAGGAGTGAAAGTGGGTCTTCTTAGGCAATAAATTCTCTCAATTAATTAGCCTTTTGGCATAAAACCCCAAAAAACAAAGTGTTTTAAAAGCTCAGGGAAATTATAGTAATGATGCCTCTTAAATTTAAGCCCTCCAGGAAATCCACTTTTACATGGTAATGAAATTAAGTAATATATTTTTAACTTTCTTCTCATTTAAATATAGGCTAAATAGTACCATGAGTTTGGATGTGGGTGCAATCTGAATTCTGCTTTCTCATTCTCCTTTTTGTGTTATCCTGCTCTAAGCTCATATTTTTCTCTAATATATAAGAACAATCCTCAGAGTATTTTATTGCAGAGTGATATCACACCTTTAGGATGATAATTGTGGTGAAATAGATAAATGTTAAGCAAAGGAATGGGCAGCTGTTGGGTAGCTGTTGGAACTACCCAACATCCAGTCATATCCATTTCAGAACTTAAATATTCCTTAATGCCCAGAGGCTTGCAAGGAGTTACTTTTACTCATGAATATACACCAGTAGGCAGTGGGTAACCACAAGAAAAAAGTCAGACTTGTTCTGGGACAACTTCTGGGTTGTGTCTGTGCCCAGGGAACCAGATATCCCAAATTATCCAGGTTCCACAGGCACACAAAAAAATATCCCAGCATATTTGGGATCTGTTTCAACTTCCAGAACTGTTCTTACAAACAGCAGTTCAGAGGGGCTGAGGTAGGATTTTTTCATAGGCAGGATGGCAGGACAAGGAGTAATGGATGCAAATGGGAAAAGATTTAAGGTGGACATAAGAAAGAAGTTCTTTACTGGGAGGGTGATGAGCCTCTGGGACAGGTTGCCTGGAGAGGTTGTGGATGCCCCCTCAATCCCTGGAGGTGTTTAAGGCCAGGCTGGATGAGGCACTGAGCAACTTGGTCTAGTGGGCGATGTCCCTGCCCGTGGTATGGGGTTGGAACTAGATGATCTTCAAGGTCCCTTCCAATCCCAATTGTTCTATGATCAAGTCAAATACTGCAGGATGTGGAGGAGGAGCATGAAGGGAGAGAAGGAAAAAAGGGTCTCTGCATCTGATAACCCAGAGGGCCTGAATCTTCTGTAGTCCACATCAAATTGATATTTCCTTTTTCCTTCACTGAGAATAGTAAAAATGGAAACTTTGTCACACATAGAAATTGTATTACACCCAAGTGAGGAAGGGAAAGAATCAAGCCATTTAAGCTTTGAGTGTGTTTCAGTGTTTTACCTAGATAAATAGTCTATTTCCTCTGCTTTGCCTCTGCCTTCCACACAGCCACAGGGAAGAGGAAAATATTTTTAAAAGAAATAGGAAAATGTGGCTGTAAAATCACAAACATCAACACTGGAGCTCGGAAGCAGATGTGATATTGCAGATTATGATTTTTAAAATTATTTAATGGTGGACTTCATGCTGAGGGGCTTCCTTTGATTCATGTTTTCTCAAACACTTTGAGGACCTGGAATGTGAAATATAACATATTCAGTCTTCCTGATGACAGTTCTGTAAGAAAGGAAGCCTAAAATATGTGGTACTAGGGTTCATTATTAAAAAAAAAAGAATTAAAAAAAAAATTTAAAAATAGTGAAATAGAACAATGACAAACAAATTATTTTAATTAAAAGAAACATGATTTAGAGTTTACAGTTATTTAGGGGTCCAAGGAGAGTGGCATATAGTTATGAATTAAGTACTCTGAGTACTCCAGAAGTCAGCACACACACTACTTTTTAGGTGCTTTGAGGCAAGGGAATGACTTCAACTTCCTTATCATGAAAGTTAATGATGGGAGTTAACAGAGAATTTATATCCCTGTGGGCAGGCTGTTTCTGTCCCAACTGGCTAACATCAGAGTAAAGATGGTCATGAAGCCACTTCAATGAACATTGAAGGGCTGTTTTTAGAAGATGGCAAGTTGATATGGTGGACTTGTTCTGCATCTGTGCTGGCTGAGCAACTGGAAATGTGAAGTGGCCCCACCAGCACAACTGGACTGTGGGGAGAGACCTCTCCTCAGAGAATGATATATATGGATATATGTACATATACCTGCATCTTGCACTGTCTGTCAGACCAGAAGCAAGTTAGCAGAGTGGTCTCTGCTTCTTATTCCACCTCATTCATGAGCAGATGAGAGCTGGACTCTGCTGCTTATTCCACCTCATCCATGAGCAGAGCCTTTATCCAGCTTTGTGAGATTTGCAGGGGTCCCGCTTGATAACTGCCATGTTATAGTGCCCTGCTTTACATTCCCAGTTGCTCTCCCAGAGCAGAACTCCCACCACAGCAGTATCTAAATAGAGCACCTAAATGTTCTTTGAAGTAGTCTTATGATCATTTCTGTTTGGATCCACTTAGAGACATAAAGACCATTCTGGTACCCAGGGTGTAAGTGTATAACCATACAGTGGGTAAAATTGTAGATTAAATGACAAAAATACATGAACACACAAACAATCCAAAATACAAGGCAAAACTTGGCTGTGGGCATGACTGAAGAAAATAATTTTGAGGTTATAGTAAGTGTATTCTGGATACAGCAAAATATGTTGGAAATTAAAAATAAACCTAATTCAATGCACCTTGACACACAGCAGGTAATGGTCTGTGATTTTTAATCAAGATGTTTTTTAAGAAAAAAGCCCCAAACCTGGCTGTGTACAGTTGATGTTTCCTGCAATTTCTCATCATGAAAAGATGCTGTGTTCAACCCAACAAAGCAACTGTAAGCAGAGAACAGGGAAATACATTGGGGTTTTTTTACCCCAGTTTATTATTTTTTCTGTTCCTGTGGAGACAACACATTTGTTTCATGAAACATATCCTCAAGACTGGCACTGTATTAAGGTCTGTAAACAGCTGCATACATGGAATCATGGAATGGTTTGGCTTGGAAGGGACCTTAAAGATCATCTACATGCCACACTGTGACTGTCCTGCAGACACAGAGATTATTGCTAAATGACAGTGGGGTTTTTTTTTCCCAAACAGACCATAAGTTCAATATCAGGAGCATTAATACTAGTATTTCAGTGTGGGGGTGTCAGGGCAGCAAAACATCCCTGTGGTCTTTCGTTTATTATGGCAAACTTTGTTCCTCTTTTCAGGTCTGTCACTGAGGGGTTGTGTTAGGTTAATGTGAACTATTGATCTGGCATGAACTGTTTCTGCCAAATCAAATTAGTTTAAAAGATTATGATGGGTCTTTTATTTATCTGAGCAGGCTTTCTGCTAGAAAAAAAAAATCATTTACCCTCTTGTAACTGCTGGAAAAGACAAAAGCTGGCTGATTTGAGAGAGGTGTGTCCATGTGCCTGATGCAAGTCAAATCGATAATATTTTGAGGTGCTACAGCTGAAAAATTTGATCTTAGGCAAATCAGGCTACATGTTTTTTTCTTTCCCATCCCAAAGACAGATGCTGACTTGTTAATATTTGCTGCAACTAGTCTGAGTTTCTTAAGATAAAGATGTTTTTATGCATTAGAAATGTTTATGGCGATGGTCTACATGGAATCGAGTTTCAATTTCCTCTGGTCCCAAAATACATCCCCCCGAAAATATGCAGTGCACTTTACGGTTGACTAAAATAGCAAGGCTCAAAATAGAGCTTAGATGCCAGTATGCTATCTAGAAGAAAAAGTAAATTGATCCTAGAGTGTGTGGAAAACCAGGCTCCTTGGGGTTTTTTTTGCCTGTCTCTGTGTTTGCTCACTGCCTTCACCTTAGGATCAAAAGTTGAAGGAGATGAAAGCTGTTTAGGACTGGATGCTTCCCAGAAAGGAAGAGGCTAAGTTAAAATGATTTTTACCTTTTAAATGAGCTGCATGTCTTTGGAAGCAGGCCATTTCAGCATCTGCTGCTGTAAAATGTGCATTTCATCCTCAGTAATCTCTCAAACAGTGAATCAAAATTCACTGAACCTTTAGTCTGCCAGAGCAGGGCAAGGGGAGATACTAAAATGACCAAATATAGGAAGTTTTTGGTCTTGTACTAATTAATTTCAGTGGTGGCTTTTCTTAAAACCCCACCAGCCTGGATAGGAAGAAAAAAATCAGTTTCTGGGCTGTTTTAAGAACATGTGCAGATAAATCTTCCAAGTATTTGGATAAGAGGTGGAGCTGAATCTTGGGTTGTTGCTCTCCAGTACTGAGCCTAAAATTCAGAGAGTTGGAAAGCTCAAGAAAGTGCTGAGGAGGTGAGCAAAAATAAGTGCAAAAGTTGTGCAATCTATTCCTGGAAAATAAAGCTCATGGCTGACTTGAAAGATTGTCATGGTAACACAAACTCACTGAACATCAAGTCCAAGCTTCATTTGAAGGTCTGAGGCCCTGAAGAAAGAATAGAGAGTATTATTTCTGTGTAAGTCAATCCAGGATCATATAAATCAAAGCTTCAGAGCAAGTGGGGGGGTCTGTTTTCCCTTTGATGGTTTGAGATCTCAATAGTTGCTTTCATTCTGGCATCTATAAGCTAACATTAGTTATGTTGGTAGTCTTTGCTGTAAACTATACAAATAAGGGAGGTTGCATATGAAAATACATCATAGCAGTTTTAAAATTTGGATGATAATCTGATTGTCAGGAGGAACAAGACTCCTTTATGCAGTGAAGAGTAGCGCATAATGAGGTCCAATTTCAGGCTCTCCTTAGACCACAATGGGCTTTTTCTTTCCTTAGCTGGGCATTAAACAAAGCACTGATTCATTTCTATACATGCAGGATCAGGCCCAAGGACAGTAGGGAGGCTTGATTGATAGTTCAATAAATTCTAAATACGTTCTAATAGACAGAGGACTCCTAATTTCCAAGGAGGACAAGGTTTTTCCTGATGTGGCTCCATAGGACTTTCTTCTTTCTTTCTTCTTCCTTCTCTCTTCTCTCTTCTTTCCTCTCTCTTCTTTCTTCCTTCTTCCTCTTTCTTTTTTTTTTCTTTTCTGAATGTACACAGCTAGAAGGCTCTAAAGATGAAGATCTTCAAATTCTATGGAAAGTGGATTGATAGAGTTGTTCAGTATTCACCAGCGATCCATACTGGTCAAGAAGCCAAACACTAGCCGCCCACTCATATTTTTAACCAAAGAAAAGGTCTGGAGGAAACCACAACAAGCAAACGGGTGTGTGACAATGCCCCAAAATACCTTAACCTAAAAAAAATAGTGTTTCATCCTTTGCTTGCTGGATTGCTCTTGTCTGAAGAAATAAATGAATGGCAAAAAAATAGGTCATCCATTTGCACACAGAAACATAGAGGTGAGGATGTAAATTGGAAGAGGGGAGATTCAGGCAGGAGAATAGGAAGAAATTCTTTACGGTGAGGGTAGTGAAACACTGGAATAGATTTCCCAGATTTCCCCTTTTCTGGAGGTGTCTAAGGCCAGGCTGGACAAGGCACTGAGCAACCTGATCTAGTAGGAGGTGTCCTGCCCATGGCAGGGGGGTTTGGAACTCAATGATCTTTAAGGTCCCTTCCAACCCAAACTATTCTATGATCCTATGAAAGATTGGTGTGATAATTCATCTCAAAAAATAAAACAGTGACTGTCACAGAGGGTGAATGGTGAGCTCTCACATTACACTGTTCCAGTTCTCATATATCAAATAGTCTCCTATGGGCTTGTCATGAAAAACTATGAGCTTTAGTGCAGCAAGCTTGCCAAATAACAGCTTTTTTTAAAAGTCTGGATGGTCAGATGACAAAATGGCTCGAGGCACTTGTTTCCATAAAAAAAGAGAATGCTGGGGAGAAAAATTCTTAAGTGAAAGTGAGAGAAGGGACTAAAATAGCATTTCATGGCTATTCTAAGTGCTGTGTAGCAATGGCCAGTGCCACACCAGGCTATAGAAATATACTGCTAAAATGCTCTGGCATTCAGAGGTGTCCTGCAGGCATTAATGAAAAGTCTGAAATGCTGTCAGAAAAGATTTTAGGATGAATCAGAGAGTCTAGCAGGAAGCTTTCCACTCTGAGAGCTGGATTCCCCTGGCTGTTATGTTGTCTTTGCACCAGATGAAAGTTTTTTTCACAGAATCAGAGAATATCAGGGATTGGAAGTGACCTCAATAGATTATCCAGTCCAATCTCCCTGCCAGAGCAGGAACACCTAGACTAGGTCTTGAAGAGGACCTAGAAGACTACACAGCAGATGAGGACTGGGGCTGGAGGATTTGGGCTGTTGCTAGTGGTGTTGTATCGTGCACAGGTTTCACCCCACAGCCTTGCTGTGAGATGAGGAGACCTGTTGAGAACATCCAGTTGCCAGCATAACTTTCACAGAAGTCTTAACTCTCTTTCCTCAGCATAATTGCTTTGGTTTATGGTAGACTTGGATGCTATTCCAAGAGAAATATCTTTTTGCTAATACTCACTCCGTTCTGGCACCTGGGTAAAGCTTTTCTGGCAAAAAAAAAAAAAAGTTAGCTGGTGTGAGCTGTATCACCACTAAGTGTTTTTTTGGTCAGACTGGTTCTGAGGATATTTCTAATCCTCCTGAAGAGTAGACCAAATATGGCTCTGCCAGAAGTCTGGGAAGAAGTCTCCAAGGAGAATGTGACTCACTCTGAAATTGAGGCAGGCTCCAGATGAAAATGTGATTCAAAGCTGGTTGAGTGTAAAGAAGCAAAAAAAGAAATATAAAGCTTTATGAATGCATTGATTTGTAATACAGCTTCTCCTATTCATTTCTTGTTCCAACTGCTGTGCTATGTCTATTGCTTCACTGTCCTCATGGAAGACTAAACAATCACTTAAGAAGAAAAATTCTCACCATGATTTGGTTTGTTTTATTTTCCATATCCCAGGGCACTATTTTTCTAGGACTTTTAAAGTCAGCATAAATCTCAGCAATTACCTCAACTTTCTATGGAGTAAAACTTGTGTGAGCTTCAAATCAACCCCTCTGTCTATTTTGGAAAATTTCTCATTGAGGTTTCAGAAGAGTGGAAGAAATAGACACTATAATGCATTCTTTCATCCAAACATTTATTTCCAGGTCTTTGACTCGTGTTTACTTTGTTAAGAGTAACTGGTCTGTTGAATTATGGGGAGTATTTCTAAATCAAATTTGAACGTTTTGATGAATCCTTTCCTTCCATTACACTCAATAGGGTTTTTTGCTAGTATGTTTTTTGTTTAGTTTTTTTGTTTGTTTGGTCGGTTGGTTTGGGGTTTTTTTTCTTCTTTTTTTTCTTTTTTTCCTCTCTTCTTTTTGGTAAAAATTAGTTTCTTAACATTGGAAGCCTAAGTTGATTATGGATAGTACTGTCTTGATATCTAGGTTTCTGCTGGAGGCAGAGTTTTCCATCTTTGCAGTCATGTATATCTTTCTTTCTTTCTTCAGTTGAAGGTGAGAAGAACTCAATGTCAGCCTTGATAGGAGGGTGAGGAAAGGTGGTGGTATCTTCCTTGAGCAGCCCTGAAGAGCTCTCATGGAATGAGAAATACCATTCAGTTCACCTGGCCCCAGGTTCTGCATCACTGCAACAATAGTATCACTTGAGAAAAGTAGCATAGTGATAAAATATTGAACATAAATTAGTGAATATAATCCTTTAAAATCAGCTGTCTCAAAAGGGAAGATGCTATAAAATTTCTTGTTTATTTTTGGAGTTTTTCTAAAGTCCGATTAGTAATTGATTGCTATGCATTCATTTCCTTACCCATTTCTTGCTTGAATACAATGAAAATTTTTTTCTTCAGGTCTGGCACAAAGTTTCCAGTCAGGGAAAGTGAAGGTTTGAGCAAAAAGCATGCATGAATGAAGACTTGAAGGAAGTCCTCTATCTGCAGACAGAGAGTTATTTATGTACTTTTTAAATCTGGAAAGTTATCAGAAGTTAGCACTGACATTCTGACTTTTTCCAAGAATTTGATATTGACTATGAGAGATAACACAGAATGAAAACCACTAACAGTCACTCCTTGTTGCACCTTTCTTCGAATCTTAGAATGGTTTGGGTTGGAAGGGACCTTAAACATCATCTAGTTCCAACCCCTCTGCCATAGGCACCTCCCACTAGACCAGGTTGCTCCAACCTGGCCTTAAACACCTCCAAAACTTCTCTAGGCAACCTGTTCCAGTGTGTCACTTGTAGCAAATGAGGCAAGTGCTCATCTGGATAAATTAAATGTTGGCTTTTATGTTTTTTTCTCAAATTTCTAGATGAAACTGAGGCACACATTGACTATGAAGATAACTTTCCTGATGACAGATCAATACCTATGGTTGAGACTGAACATGGCAATGGTAAAGTGGAAACAGAGCACAAGCAAGAACAGCTTTCTCTCAGTAGAAATTCAGGAGAAGGAAGAACTAGAAGTACCAAAGATGTTACTCAGGACACAGGCACTTCTGAAAAGGGAAGCAGGGCACCAACTGAGTCCCCAGTGTCACTCCTCAGCCAAAAAAACTTGCTTTGGTTTCCATCAGAGGCTTTCAGTGAGCCTGAATCAGAGAAAGAGATGGATGATTCCACCAAGGCACAGTTTTCTGAAGGTGACAACTACATTGGAGTGAAGGCAGCCTACGATGAACCTGGTGCCAAAATGTTTTATGACAGTGAGGATTTTCCAATCGGACCCGTCCTCACAGCTAATGATACAAAGGCAGAGATAGATGCAGTTGCCATCACTGATGAGTCGTGGCTAGATGGCTACCCAGTAACTCAGCAAGTGGTAGAGGACGATGAAGAGGAAGGGGATAAAGTTGATGGTTCAATGGGATCAGAAGATGACATTCTCACAACTGACCAACCAAGTCATGGTGAAGTAAGAAAATTGGGCAATGGTAGCCCATCCCCAGAGGAAGGCTTAACACAGATTGTGTCAGCAACAGTGAGGACAGATGATGAAAGTGCCCAGGAGACATCAGTACCACTTACATCAGTGAGTGGTGTGGAGAACCTGGGTGTGAGTAGAGATTATGGTGATGCAGTGTGGGGCCACCCAACTGCATCTCTGGAAACTGTACAGGAGCCTGGTACAACAATGCTGTTGGACATCACCAGTTTAAAAACCTACATACCAGAAACCTCTGTGATGGTCAGCCCCTATGATCACACTGCCTATGTAGAACCCAAAGAAACAACCACCTACTCAGCACAAGTAGCAACCAGTGCACCAGCTCCAGATGTCTTCACTGACATCTCATCCCACGAATTAGCTGAGCAAGAAAATCTCACCCAGGGCCTCGGGGAGCAGCCAGTCCCCACTTCTGAGCCATGTGAAGGAGAGGATTGTCCCAAGTCCACTAAAGGTGCCATCATAGCAGTCATAGTGATTCTTCTCTGCTTGCTACTGGTTGCAGCTGCCCTGGCTGTGTGGTTCTTCAAAAAAAGGCAGCAGAAAAACTCTGTCTTTAAACTGAATGGGAGGTGTCAGCCCAGGCATCACTGCTACCACCACTACCATCACCAGCACATTGAAATGCAAAAAGTCTAACTTGGGATTAGAAATGAGAAGAAAAATACGTTGATGCCAGAAAGGATTGCCTGACTCATGGATGCTAAAATCCAGTAGTGCAGAAAGCAGAAGAAACAAACAAACAAAAAGAACTAATGCTAAAAGAACACGGGAGACAGAAAAGGTTTTATCCTTTGGAAATCACAGTGTAGCATATTCAACTCTTCAGAGATGAAGAATGTTTTTATCACCAGGATCTTTTGGAAACATCATCAGGACACAACGTGCTTGGTAGCATGTCTACAATATGTTCTGCTTTTCCATTTTTGCTCCTCTTAATAATAAATTAATTGATTAATTTCTGTGTTCCCTGGTCATAATGTAATGGCAGGAAGAGGGAAAGAAGGAGGGAAGGAGGGGACAAGGATGTTTTTGGAGCACCCTCAAGTTTGGTGTTTGTTCCTCTTTTTAGAACCTGCCCCAAGCTAGTCACGATAAACCACCCTAACAAATAATTACCTGATGTGTCTTAAAAAGAAAACCCCATTGCTACCATATTTTCATGGACTGTATTACTAAGGTATTTTTCTTCATCTTTGTGAATTTAACAACCCATGAATGTCGGAACATGATGGCATTTTTCAGGAAGTTGTTCTTTTAGCTTTAGTGAAGAAGTGCCATTCTTCTACTAATCCTTTTAGAGATACGCTAAGTGCCATGCTTCCTTGAGTATCAGCTGGAGAGGAGTCAGAACACTTTTGATTCCCAGTGTGATGATGAACAACCTCTTATTACAGGGCTAGAAGGTGATAACACGCTTTCCAGGGGAATCCTTTCTGAAATAAGTCACTTTTCTGACCAACTGATCAAGATATTGAAATTTAATTCACAGCCAGTATTACCTCTGGCAGCTGAAGCCATATATAATAACCTCTGCCATATGAGCTCCGGAGAAGGAATGGTTTGCACCATTCCACTCTTTCATCAGCTGGAGACAACTGTCTTGGGTGGACACTGGGCGTGGGAGATAGGAATGCATTTTGAATGCTGCTCATGATTGGTTTTAAAGATAAAAAGCAAACCTGGAAAGAGAAAAATCGCATGCAGTTTATAAAAATGCCCTCAGCTTCTTGAGTGGATGTTAGTGGAAAAACACAGAAGCCTTTTCCAGCAGCACGATCTGGTTCAACCAGCTTTGAAAATGACCAGGGAAAGAAGGGGGAGAATGTTTCCTTGAGTTCTTCTACTTCTGGTGCATTGAGTACAAAATTCTCCTCCTCACCTTTCTGAATGAAGAGAACAAAGACTGGCAACCCTGAATAATTTGCTGTTCAGAAGTGCCTTAGCCAAGACACCAGAGTGAGGAAATGGTGGCTGGGTGGAGTTCACTCCACTTTCATTTTGTGTCCTAACCATTTCTAACTCCATAGAAGGCAAGCTTCATGAAATGGAGTGCAGAATTGGGTCTGTCATACATCACAGCTCAGTGATGGTAAGGAGAATTTAAGTATTTTTAGCCAACCACCATACGTCGTCTTGGAGAATTTGACCTTGGAGTGGTAAGAGCTGAATGTGATAGCCTGGCAAGAGCCTTAGTAAGTAAATAAGGAGCAAAATCTGTAAAGACTTGTAAATATTGTGTTCTCTGCCATAATCATGACTTTATGCTTTCAGTGCATCCTAGACTATGGAACAGAATTTGTGCTGTAAACTATTTTTTACTCAGTAACATATTTTTTATTCAGTTTCCTTTCAAAATTAAAATGAAACAAGGTGGATTTTGCACTAAGCAGCTTTAACTAAAACACACCAGCTGTAATCTCACAGAAATACGCTGGAGAATAAATACTGGAACATTGTTTAACTGAAAGGTACAGTCCTGTGTAGCATCCTTCAAAATGAGAAGTCAGTAAGTGTTTGCCTCAGGAAATTAGCATGTGAAAATGAGACTCAAAAGACAGCTGCATACACAAACTGTGCAGGGAATTTGATGATTAAGAGATATTTGTGATTCATCAACCAGAAGAAAATGTACATTAACATCATGCTTTGGAGGTATTTAAATAAAAAATGAAGTTTGCAAATAAAAATTTTAAAAGGGGGAAAGGAAGCTTCTCTGTGTGTATTCTTGTGCAAATCGTACAGTTTCTCCCCTCTCTGGAGGTGTTTAAGGCCAGGTTGGATGAGGCTTTGAGCAACCTGGTCTAGTGGGAGGTATCCCTGCCCATTGCAGGATGGTTGGAACTAGATGAACTTGAAGGCCTCTTCCAACCCAAACAATCCTACAATTATATCTTTAATGTCCCTTCCAACCCAAACTATTCTATGAAATTACGAAAGAAAAAAGGAAAGGGGGAAGTATTGGGAGTGATTTTGTAATGGTGACATCCATTTGTAAAGATGTTGATAACAGTCATCTAGAACTTCTAGGCAAGACATGTATTACAACAGACAGGCCAGAATCAGCCGATTAGTATTAAAATAGAGACATGCCCTGCCTTTCCCCTCCTTTCCTTTATTAACAACTACCTATTAACTGGTACTCCATTATGTATGGACCCTGTCCTGTTGCACCTGGGCAGAGCCCCATAGAACTCTGACGTCAGGTAGGCCGAGAAGTGACACCATGGGGGGGTCCTGTTCAGGGGTTCAAACCCTTGCAACCAGAAAGGTTTTTGTAGAGAAACACAAATTTTAGGCATTCAATAAGTTTAATCCCCTCAATTTCTGTGGTTGTCCTTCCATTTGACAGCTAAATGACAGTGTATGATGTATTGTGCTTCACTGCCTTATTGCAGTCCATACCTCAAAAGCTTCTATTCAAGAGAATTTAAAGGGTTTACACTCTCTTAATATATAAAATCATTAGTAATGCAAAGATAGAACATAATAGCTGTGAAAGGCCACAGGATGTGGCTATGAATGAACATTTTAAAAAATAGTAATGAAATAATTTTACTGTTGAAAGACTTGTCAAACTACACGGTTACAACTCTTAAATTTTCAGTCCCTTTTCAGTTAAGTGTCAGAATGGGGCAAAGGCCAAAAGCCACAGGATTTTTTTGTTTCAGGTTAGTATCCACATAAAATCATCCCCCGACCCTCATATTTCCATTTCAAAGTGAGGCAGTTCCATTATTTTGAAAAATAATTGATCAGGGGAAAAAAATACCTTTATTATTTCATGCCACTTTAAAGTTCTACTCAACAGGGGCATCAAAGAAAAGAAAAAGTTAAAAATAATCAGAGAAAACTTTGTTTTTCTAGAGAAAAGGTTAGCATTTATAAAATTAAACAATTCAGAACTCAAGTTTCCATTTATCATCAATACTTTAAAGTGAGAGAAGAGGGGAGGGAAGGGAGATGGGTGTCTAAACCACTGAATAGTTCCTTGCCAAAATATAATAAAAATAATAATAAAAGGTATCTATTTATTTGAATATTTTTTCCTGGGAACTGAAGAGGATTTAAGATGCAAAAACCTGACTTGCTGGGGTGTTCAACCCAACTTATCCTGGCTGTTTCTCACTTGAATTCTTTTTTCTATATAGCTTAAACTCTCCACACTGGGTCATTCAGGTCCTGAGTCACCAGCAAAAAGAAGCTGCTGTTTAAAATATGGCAGGCAACCAAAATTTCAGACAGCTGCAATGAAGGATTGGTTGTGGGTTTTTCTCACTGCCTTGCTACAAACTGCATCACAGCTCCATGTTCAAACATTATTAAATGGGAATGTTTTCTCTGGCACTGGTTGCTCCTTCCCTCAATTTAAGTATTTTATTTTATTTTTTTTTTAACTGAAGTAGCTTTGGTTTACAGCTCACATAAGAACTTAAAAACGTATTTCCATAGTAGTTGGCATGTGCAGGCAACTGTTTATTCTCAGTACCAGCCACAATAAACACTTGTACTTTTAGAATCCAACAAATCTTTATCATGGAATAGAATCATAGAATGGTTTAGGTTGGAAGAGACCTTAAAGATCATCTAGTTCCAACCCCCTTGCCAACTCCTGATCAGGTTGCTCAGGTCCAGAGGAGGCCACAAAAATGATCAAAGGGCTAGTGCACCTCCCTTCTGAGGACAGGCTGAAAGAGTTGGGGTTGTTCAGCCTGGAGAGGGTTCAGGTGGGACCTCGGGGTAGCTTCCCAATACCTGAAGGAGGCTATAAAAAGGCTGGGGTAGGACTTTTGAAAAGGAGATGGAATTGAAGGACTAGGAGTAATGGATGCAGTTTGGAAGAGAGGAGAATTAGGCTGGAGAGAAGAAAAAAAATCTTTATGGTGATGGTGGTGAGACACTAGAACAGGTTTCCCAGAGAGCTTGTGGATGCTCCCTCAATCCCTAGAGGTGTTTAAGGC
This sequence comes from Turnix velox, assembly GCA_013400935.1. Lineage (NCBI taxonomy): Eukaryota > Metazoa > Chordata > Aves > Charadriiformes > Turnicidae > Turnix > Turnix velox. Next base: position 53,389 of record VZTY01020529.1, read on the forward strand.
CACGCTGGATGAGGCACTGAGCAACCTGGTCTAGTGGGAGGTGTCCCTGCCCATGGCAGGGGGGTTGAAACTAGATGATCTTTAATGTCCCTTCCAACCCAAACCATTCTATGATTCATTGTGCTCGTTTAATCTTCAGCTTTTAAGTGGTTCCCTGTCATCCCCCATACAAGAAGAGATCAAGCCCACAACTTGCACAGTGTGCAGACCCTTATGGTAGTCATCATCCAGAAGATGGACTTCAACCACTGCTCATCTGTGAGTGGTGACTAAATGACATGCTCAGAACCATTGCAGATGTGCTTTGGGACAGCAACAGAGAATCAGAAACCAAGAGCAGCTTCCCAAATAGCCATCTCTCTCACTAGAAATGTGAACATTTCTTAAAAACTCTTAATTCTGCAGCTCCACAAGAAATACTACCACCAAGGTTCATGTGAATTGTCTCTCCAGGCTCAGCCCAGTGACAGCAGACCCCTAGTATAGAGGATGAGCTTGAGCCAGTCACACAAAATGTGGTGGCTTCAAGAAAATGATCCTTTCTGGTGGGATTAATGGTGGGATTTCTGGGTTTGAAAGGTAAAGTATCAAAGATGAAGCCATTTGGCCCTATGATCTATTCATCAATGTAGTTTCTGAGAAGGAAATCTGAAAATGACACTTTCTGGTGGGATTAATGGTGGGATTTCTGGGTTCAAAAGTAAAGTAGCAACAATGAAGCTACTTGGTCCTATGATTTATTTATCAGTGGTAGTTTCTGAGGAGGAAATCTGAAAATTACAGTTTCTGGTGGGGTTTCTGAGTTTGAAAAGTAAAGTATCAAAGATGAAGCTACTTGGCCCTATGATCTATTCATCAATGGTAATTTCTGAGGAAGAGATCTGAAAAAGACACTTTCTGTTGGGATTAATGGTGGGATTTCTGGGTTCAAAAGGGAAAGTATCAAAGATGAAGCTACTTGGCCCTATGATCTATTCATCAAGAATCAGAAATCCATATGCAAATGTTATTCATGATTCCCCTTACGACTGCCTCAGTCTCCACCTGTACATACTTTGGGACGAAAACTACACAAACAGTCCCACTAAAAGGCATAAAAAACCCAAGCAAATGGTCTTCTCTAGAGAAAAGAACACATTGACCATCATTATTTGATGGCCCTGCACCACATGGGAATCACAAGCTGTTCCAATGGAAAGAGTAAGAATTGGTGAGAAACAAAAATTACTACTCAGATTTAAGCTACCTCAGTTTGACATAATGGAATTTTTTATTTTATTTTTTTTTAAGAAAGATCAACTGATTACAGAATTCCTCAAGCAGTTTTTTTTTTACAAGACCACCACTTATGCTTAGTTGATCACCTTATTTCAGCTATTAAAATACATCTTAAGATCATTCAGGTAGGCTGGGGTTCAGCATCACTTTGTTATCAAAGAAAAAAAAAAGAAAAATATAAATAATACTATATTTTGTTCAGAAGGTCCAAAGCAACAGTTAGGTCTGATGAAGATCCCTCAGAATATAGCTGTATTTAAGGAGGACAGCACCAAAATGAAGAACCTTAGTGTTAGACTAGAAAACACAAAGAAACATAGAATAGTTTTGGTGGGAAGGGACCTTAAAGATCACCTAGTTCCAATCCCCCCACTTTGATGTGTTTGTGGGAAGGAAAGAAAGCTGAAGAGGGAAATCCATAAGCACCAATTGTGTAAGAGCACAGTGAAACACTGTGTTCATGGAAGAGCCAGTGGAGTGTGGAAGTGACCTTTCCAGAGTGGATCTTTGTGACATAAAGTGGACCTTTAAAGGAGCAGCTTTGAGGTATATAACTGGAACTACAGGTGACCAAAGGAACAAAAATGAGTCTTCACTTTCGTAGAATACTGTGGTAGTGATTTCACTCATCAGGATTCCTTCTTTTCCTCTACTTCTAACAGCTCATCAAGGAATTCCACAACTTCACCCTAGAAAGAATTACATGGAAGAGAAACAAGTTAACCCTGTACAGCAACATCAGCTAAAATTTTTGACCATTTCAATCAAAACATAAACTAATAACAGATGTAGGAATTGGAAATTGGGAGAGAGGAGATTCAGGCTGGAGATAAAGGAATTCTTTATGGTGAGGGTGGTGAGACACTAGACCAGGTTTCCCAGAGAGCTTGTGGATGCTCCCTCAATCCCTAGAGGAGTTTAAGGCCACGCTGGATGAGGCACTGAGCAACCTGGTCTAGTGGGAGGTGTCCCTGCCCATGGCAGGGGGGTTGGAACTAGATGATCTTTAAGGTCCCTTCCAACCCAAACCATTCTATCTGCACAGCAAATATTAACCATTCAGGGGTCCTTGCCTCCACCATTCTGTCCTTTTCCAGTGAGAACTGGAAAAGTTCTGTGGAAAAAAATACTTTCTTGTAATAACCTGTATTTTCCATGCAGATCTAACAGCCTTTTCCATAGGGATTCCATACAGACTGCACCAGGACAGCCTGCTCTTCAGGAAATTAATAGAATATTAAAATAATAGTGTTTCTTTCTAGAATAAAGTAAGATTTACAGACAAATGTTATTAAGGACATGCTTTCATGCATTATTATTAGTGAATGAATAAGAAACAGCCTTTATTCTAACTCATCCAACTGAGCCTTAAGAGACAATACACAGGAGCAAGAATTGGCTGGATCTTTTGTTTCCTTATCATCTGAGACCTAGGAGAACATGTCCCGTGGATGTCTTTCACAGCAGAAGTTCAGATTTTGCTCATGTTCAAAAAGCTTAATGACTGGAAATTTGTTCAACATGTTGAGAGTAACAGATTAGTTTGATTGCCTTATGTATTGGGTGTAGGTGGCAAGAAGGTTTCCAGGGGTGGCCTCTCTGGGGAAAGGTCAAAGCTGCCCTGTAATTAATGAGTAATTGCTCTGTAAATGGCCTGGTAATTTGAGTAACTAATGGCGCAGTGACAAAAAAGTTAGGTTTTGAAAAACAGTTTTATTCAAGTACAAATAAGTATCTTGCAGAATGAAGACAAAGCTTTGATATGGAGCATGCGCTCTGTCGACATGACAAAGCCTTCAAGTTCTGTCAGTAGTATTTTTGGGGGGAAACACTTTTTTGGGGGGGGGGAAACAGTAAGGCATGTATCAATGAGTGGCTCAGACTGAAAGGTTTATTCAGCCTTTACTCAAGAAAAAAAAGGACCCTGATTTTACCTTCAGTTAAAACATGAGAGTTCACTGTAACCACCTCAAAGCCCTCCCAGATCTTTCATGAGCAGTACAAACCAGGCTGAACATTCCTCACATTTCAACATGCAGGAAAAAAAAAATCCCTCAATTCTTCAAGCAGAAAAATTACCAGGCCCTTAACTTGTTTATTTTTCAGATACTGAGTCCACAGCGTGACCCACTGTCACATGCTTTTAGGGGTTTTTCCCCCACTCCAAATCAAAAAGCTAAGTTGTTCTTTAAATGCAAGTTCACTAATTTCTCAAATGTTTTCCCAGTTCAGCCTTTAATTATACATTCTGAACGTGTAGCTGTCCTCTTCCCATTTACGGTGAGAGACTGTAGGATGCTTTAGCTATCACAACACCAGTTTACAGTAATCCAATCAATGTGCTTTCCTCTTGATTTTTTTTATAATGCCTACAAAAGACAAGTCAACCCATTTTCAGAGCAACTTCAACATTTCTCCAACCGCACAAAACCCAGTAGTCTTCTAGTGGCCTTCTAATGAGTTCTACTTATGCTTTTGTGTCCATTTTATGCTATATCCAGAAGCCTAAAATAATCTGGGCAGGTGAAAATCCCTCCTAAGCTCAACTTGGGAACATCCTGACACCTAAGTATAACAGTACTTGCAACCTCTGGAAGGAGGAACAGTTTTGATCCTAATACATATCCAACAGAAAAAACAGAAAGAGGGGAAAGCAAAAAGGCTCTGGAGAGCCAGCCACATGGGCAGTGTCTTCATGAGAAAATGACAATGAAAAACACCTTTTTTTTTTCCTTTGAAGTCTGCAACATTGAAGGACATTGAGCTGCTGGAGCAGGTCCAGAGGAGACCATAAAGATCATCAAAGGGCTGCAGCAACTGCCTTATGAAGACAGGCTGAAGGAGTTGGGGTTGTTCAGCCTGGTGAAGAGAAGGCTCAGGGGGTACCTGAGTAACTTCTCAATACCTGAAGGGGGCTATAGAAAGGCTGAGGTAGGACTTTTTAATAGGACATTGATGGAAGGACTAGAAATAATGGATGTAAATTGGAAGAGGGGAGATTCAGGTGGGGTATAAGAAAGAAATGCTTTATGGTGGGGGTGGTGAAACACTGGAAGAGGTTGTGGGGTTGGAACTAGATGCTCTTTAAGGTNCTGGTTTAGTGGGAGGTGTCCCTGCCCATGGCAGGGGGGTTGCAACGTGATGATCTGTCATTCTATGGTTCTCTTTCCACCTTCCACATTTGTTCAAGACTAACTCTCCTTTCCATCAAGCTTAGGAATGTAGCATTTGGATTTCAGCTACTATACAGTTGGGACACCAGAAAAATGGGTTAAAGCTATCAACTGTTTTTGCACCTAATGATTAAGTACTATCAGATCATCTCAGCCAAACACTTGTGGTTCTTGGGTAACTCAGAACAGCTAAGTAGCCATCCCTTAAAAAAAAAAGTCCTCAAGATCTGTGGGCCAGAAACATGTCTCATAAAATCAGTCCAATGCTGAAGTTATACCTACACTAGTTAAGTATCTGGCTTTCAATAGCTTTATGGTTTGCCATTTTAATCTGTATAATGGTAGAAGATATATTACAGCCCTTATGCATTACCCAACTGAGCAGAAATCAAAAAGCTTGACTATCTGTGGCCAGCTGAGATGACAACACCCTGCAATGATCTTATAACTTCATTGTGGAAAACTGTAAGGACATTTAATAGTAATTATTTTTGAGAGAAAGCTGGTCAGCACTACTATTTTGTCACCTCTGCAGGCTGAAATGTTTGAACTAGAGTTTATTAATGTTTTTCCACCAGGAAATTAAAAAGTAACACAGATAGGACAGTATTTCTTTCAGGGACATAAGCAAAAACCATGACTCTATGTTCCAGCCTCTGCAATTATTTCAAAGGATTACTTCAAGGAGCCACATGCTCTCACTTGTCTTTCTAATGGCATTTTAAGAGCCATATGGATGATCTGGGATATAGGAGCACTGAGAAGTCTAAATAAAGTGAGCTTCTCCACTTGGGAATAATGACATTCACATAGGAAGATAGCCTTTTGCCACATCAATCTTTTTCGCTTTAATCAACAAAATGGAACTTTTTTTTTTTTGTAGATTATTTTGAGTTTGTTGCTCCACTTCGTGAACAGCAAACACAGACCACAGGAACTCACAAAAGTTATGGCCTATGGCCCAAAAAGCATGTGGTTTAAATAAGCAGAATCCACTAAAAAGTTGCCTCCATCCTTAATTTTTAATAAAACTTTTACTGTAACTGGGGTTTTCATTGATTTTCATAATTCCTATGGAATAAACTTTGCTATCCATGCCAGAAGAAAAATTAAAAAAAATTCCACTTACACTACAGGGTCCTGCTCATCTAGCAGAAACTGCAAGGTAGCAATTTTACCTTTGCACTATTCCTACTCTGTCTGGACTCCCTGTAAGCCAAAAGACAAGTTCTGGTAGCCAGGGATTGTGACTTCTTGCCAAAGGTCAGAGTCAAGCCAGAGTCATGGACAGCCTCCACCCTCCCCACGTTCTTCAGGAAAGGCAAAGAAGCCCTTTAGGTTTTCCTCAGGAGAAGAGAATGCTAACTTCCCTAAAAGCATGGGATTGGCATGATCTGCACCAGTAATTTTAGTTGCTTAACCTAAACACATAATCCATTGATGCTCATTGATGCTTCCACTGTAATTCTCTCTTCTAGATTGTAAGGTCATTTGTAATTTCACCAGTGAAAAGGGCTACAGGAATGAATGCCAGCAAATAAATGCTTGTTTATCCTATTTCATCCTACACACTGTGCTTGAGGATGAAGACTGCTTCCATAATCCCTTCCTATAGCAAGATATAGGGAAAGTCTGCATAATGGAATGCTCATCCCATTCCTTAATTACTCATCCCTGTGTTCAGAAGAAAAAAATAATTACAAATTATTTGTAGTTAATAACTACAGTACTATTTCTGTGAAAGAAAGAAATAATTACAAATTAATTATTTGTAATCAATAATGATAATAATATTTCTTTCAAAGAAAGCAGTAATTGCAAATTAAGTTCATGCCCAACAGAAGGAAACATTATGGGCAAAGCACAAACCATTGAGGGAATATAAAGAAAGGTCTCAAATATTTTACACTGATGAAAATCCATACAAACCAGTCCTCATCTAAGCTTACCCTTAGAGCAAACTTATTAAACTATCTCTCACAGAAGTTTATCACAATGGAAATTCTCCTAAAGTCTGGTAACCTTGCAATGGAATTAATTTTACAATTTAATTTTGTTTTCAGGTCACTAGCACGCTGAAGGCAGCACACACACATTATTACTTCTCCACTATAAAAATATATCTCTCCCTATGTACTGGATAACAGAAAAATTTCAAAGGTGATTTCTTTTTAGAATATAATATTTCTCTTTTCTAACTAAAAAAAAAAATCTCAGCAGCCCTCCTTACAAGTACTCTGCTCCATGCCGTAAGTGAACACAGCTCTCTGCCAGTGCCAGCAATGAATTATTCCTCATTTGATTTTTTTTTTAAATCTTTAAATGAAAGGTTCCAAAAACAAAACAAAAAAACCCAAAGCCCTTACGATTTATGATTTCATTTTAACAGTGGCAAACATAGAAATGCTCCTTCAACTATTTAACAACTTTTCTTGCACAAAAAAAATCCACTTTACATAGTAGTCATTATACGTTATTTGGCCATGAACTCTAAACCATTTAGGAAGGAAGATCAGGTGATTAAAATATTAGTGTGCAGGGGAAAAAAAGAGATAACAAGACTTCATTTTGATAAAAATGATAACTTGGGTGGCTACTTCTGGGCAAAAAAATAAGGATCTTCAATTTAAACAACACTTTGGAAAACAAACCCCAGAAAAATGTTAGGTTTAAACAGCTATACTACTTCTCTGCCCCCTGGTGTTATAAATTGTGCAAATTGGATTTTCTCATTATGAGCTCAGTGGATTGCATTTACCTCTGCGTTAATACTGCCTGTATTTTTTAAACGGTAAAAAGTGGATTTTCTCTTTTTAGGGGCTCAGGGCATTGTGTTTACCTCAGTGTTAATACCTCCTGCATTTTTTTAAAATGGGAAAAAGTGGAATTTTTATTTCTGTGGGCTTAGTGCATTGTATTTACCTCTGTGTTAACACTCCCTGTATTTTTTTTAAATGGTACATGATGTTCCTTGAGTTTGTTTCTTATATTCCATTTCCAGAAAAGATAGTTTATAATAAATAGATCAAGACACAAGAAGATTTTTTTCCATATTAGTCATATCCTGGAATTCCACATGCATATTATCTTTTCTTAAGTGTGATTACTCTTTTTTTTGACCACAATTCCCTTTCAAGAAAACTCACCTCATCATCATCCATCAGATGTTCTTTTGCAAATTCATACATTTCCAACTGGAGTGTGGTTATGTTGTGGTATCGAACTGCCTCCTATCAAAAAAAAAAATTAAAAAGTCAACATTTCTGTGCTTTTTAGGATGGCAAGACAGGGGAGCAACCACTATATGTCACCTGAAACTACTCCAGTGAAGGCAGATCTTGGGGGAGGGGTTGATATAATGCTTGAGAAAGGAAACAACAGAACAAGAAGCAGCATATCCCAAGTCTTCTGTCAATCTCACTCTAACCAAAGGCTGTATCAGTGTGAGAAGAACAAAGAACCCTCTCCTCTTTCTTATGTTTCAAAGCATTGGCAAGCCCAAGCATAAGGAATGAGACTGCCAGAGCTGAGCAACAGCCCGTGCCTGCATTCCAGTGGGCTCTGGACATGAGAAAGTTTCTCTATGTCTCAGAGCACTGGCCTATGTGGGCAGACAGTACTGGGAAAAAGAGACACTACACTATTTTGCAGGAAAATAAGTCACAGACCCCAGCCTGAGTCCCGGAGAAGGAAATTCTGTAGGGTTACCCACCTGTCCATCCTCATTTCCCCATCCATTTGCCTGAACAGCACAGTTTAGCTCGGTAACCTACTCTTATATTTGTGAATACCAACAGCAATCCACTTTTATTACCTTGTTTAACTCTTTCTGGGGAGGAAAAGATGTTATTTCACCAGAAGATCTAAAGTGCCAGAGCCAAATTCTGCTGTCACCCCATTACTGCATCATGAAGATAAAGCAGAGGCATTACGGTTTTCATGGCAACTGACCAGCAACTTCTGTTCACAGTTACATCTACCAATACATAAGAAAACACAGCTATGTGCACTTAAAATTCTATATTTAAAAAGTTAAATTAGCATTAGCCCCCAGTCCCTGAGAAGTAAGCATTCAGAGTTAATGTATAGGGCCCTTGCTCTGCCCTCCCTGCACATGGATCCCAAATACCTCTTGTGGCTTGCTATTGTTACCCTCTTGTACTGTTGTTACCCCTCACTGCTACCAAACACTGTCTCCAAAGCACAGTTTTCTGACTCTTTCACTGCTTCCTGGAAGAACCAAATGCATTTTTGATGTCTTCCATCCCAACTGACCTTGCAGGGCAGACCTGGGTTTCCAGTGTGCAGATAAGGTGCATTGAACAGAACACAGCTGAAGTCTACAACCAAAAGAACACTTAACTTCAATGGAGAGGTATTTTTGATTTGAGCTGACTGGAAGGAAATCAGGACAGGCTAGAAGGTGTGTATAGGAACTATTGCTACAGATAAACCCAGTCAATTAAGCACTATGTGTATGTACTGGGCTTTATGTGGCATTAATTATCAAGGGATATGCCTTTGGGCCAGCACAAGTTTCAGTGGCCAAGGAGTCTGGAGAAACAACACAGGGAAGGCAATTGAAACACCACCACATTGGCACTTCCATGGAGAAAATGTGGCATAATAGAAAGAGAAGGCACTAGATTTAATTTCTGGAACTAACTAGTTGTTCAGCACATCCCACTGATACCTAGAGTCACTCAGGCATCACAAAACAACTGCACTGCACAACATTAATCCTGAAAACTAGAAATGACAGAACTTCAACTTGATCATAGAACTCCAGAAACATAACAAACATACTCGAATATATGTAATTTTGCCAGGCATGGAAATTTAGGAACAGCATAGAAGCCCATTTTCTGAGTTATTTGCCCAAGGCAGATCACACTCACTGCTGGATGGACTGATGCTTACTGTGGGCTCCTTAGATCAAGTATTCTAATTGAGGTATTAGGTACAATATGGTTGTGAACCTTTTTCCATCTTCATCAGCCCAGCTATGTTTTAAATGAAGTAGCAAATCAGCTCAGCTGGAGTTTGTGTGTGTATTCCAATGCACACAGAAGCTGGAATTACAAGCAGGAGAGCAACTACATCTTAGCAAATAAAAAGTCCTTGACAAAAGGACTGGATGTCACAGGGGTCAATACGAAGGGAAGAACTATTATAAGATTTGCAACCTACATAATACATCTGGAGGTGTTTAAGTCCAAGCTGGATGAGGCACTGAGCAACCTGGTCTTGTGGGAGGTGTCCCTACCCATGGCAGGGGGGTTGGAACTAGATGATCTTGAAGGTCCCTTCCAGCCCAAACCATTCTATGATTTTAATAAAACACTATGTGTTTAACTCCAGAATCAATAGATAAGCCCCACTTTCAAAACCTCTTGCCCAGAGTTTCAGGAAAACATCTGGATGCATCCAGAAGGCATTTTAAGTAAATCAACCTACTGATCTAGGCTGAAAATCCTCTTCTTTAAGTCCCCATTTGTCTTTGTGGTACTGATAGTACACCATGTTCTGTTTCATTACTTCATCCGTCTGGTCAAACAGAAGGTAACTAGCAGCACAAGCAGCAGCATTCTTCATGTCATTCACTAATTAAGAAACACATACACAAAAAAAAAAATCCAGATAAGGTAAATGAACAAATTCCTAGTATTATCTAAGCTCTGAAAAACTCAAAGCAGAATCCATTTTCTACACCAGCTGTACAATATAAACCCAAATTGCTTCCCAGAAGTGACAGGCTATTTTTGTGCTCTGAAACAGGTAAGGCCATGATTCAGTAATGAGGACTGAGAGTTTTCTTTGAAAATCCTAATCAAATGTCCCCTCCTTCATACCCTGGTGCCAGTGAGGTATCAGCCTACAGCTTGATGATCTCCACTGGAGCATTTCTTAAACAAACAAAATTTTAAAACCCCACTTCTTTCTACCAGAATTATAAAAAAAAAAAAAAGGGAAGAGTCAATGCTTAAAACATGTAGTCACAGATAAAAGCCATTAATGGCATTCTACTACATGGGAATAGTATGAAACATTCTGTAGGTTTGCCTGTGGAAGAAATTCTGAATAGTAAATTGAAAAATGAGCATTTATTCCCTAAAATAAGTGGTGACATGCCAAATGGGTTGCCTTGAAATCATAACCTTTCTTTTATCTAGCTAAATGAACCAAAACTTCTTGTTAGAACTGGACATTTCAGCTGCCTAACAACTCTGTGGGCTTGGCAGCTTGACCACCATGGCTTTTTGGCACAAACCAAGGGGTTTTGTACACAGGAGTACAAAAATGGGTCTGTGTCATTGCATGTGCTCCACTATAGAGGAAGTGGCTGACACTGCTTACCCTAATGTCACTTAAAAAAGGCAGCATCATTTAAACATCTAAAATATGTGCAATGAACATTCATTATTTATATGACAGTCTGAAAAGTGTAAGCAACTCATGTTGGCAATAGGTATCATACAAAGAATGAAGGGTGGTGATGGATCAGATCATGCTTGCTCTCTAACTCCTTCATTTTTCCAGTACCCAAGTGGAGACCAATCTTAACCTTGAAAGAGAAGCCTGTCCTAGGTAAAACCCTGCCTGTACGGAACTTAGTTGTTCAGCCTGGAGAAAAGAAGACTCAGGGGGGACCTCAGAGTAGCTTCTCAACAGCTGAAGGGGGCTACAGAAAGGCTGGGGTAGAAGACAGGACTTTTTCATAGGATATGTGATGGCTGGACTAGGAATAACAGATGTAAAATGGAAGGCGGGAGATTCAGACTGTATATAAGAAAGAAACTCTTTCTTGCGAGGGTGGTGAGACACTGGAAGAGGTTGCCCAGAGAGCTTGTGGATGCCCCCATCAATCCCTGGAGCTGTTTAAGGCCAGGCTGGATAAGGCACTGAGCAACCTGTTCTAGTGGTAGGTGTCCCTGCCCATGGCAGGGGGATTGGAACTAGATGATCTTTAAGGTCCCTTCCAACTCAAACCATTCTATGATTCTAGTCTATTTAGTCATGGGTAATTTTTTGAGCCTGTGTTCTATAAGCAATGATTATCTCTCAGGTCTGTTAACCACAGTTATAGACGGGGAGAAAGATGTTACACTGTTCAGTCTTTGTCCCAGAGGAAGTTAAACTATAGATTCTGGAGGCCACTATTTACCTTCTGAGGCAACATAAACAGGGGAAAAGATTAGGAATGCAAACTGTCCCACATCATCCCAACGTCGTTTAAGCACATTAAATCAGTACTTACATTTATAATAAGCAAACTGCAAGTAATGGTACATGGTGGCCACAAATTTCTCGACCACAAAGCCTCCTATGATAGGTGTCAGATTATTCTCACACTGCACTTTGCATGCAAGGACTTCAATATAATGATCTAGAAGGAAGAAAACAGCAAACACAGAATAGGTAGTTAATGCATGGTGAAATGTTTTAACACCTCTCTCCATTACATTTGGCCTTACAAAGTTCTCCTGGGTCCTATGTATCTGGATCGTGCTGTATGTAAATACTGGGTAACTCCAACTCCACCTTAAGTAGGTATCAGCCCTGCTGAAAAGAAATCAGTGTGGTCTCTGAGCTTGAAATATATCCAAGGTGCAGTTTCTAAGAACAAAGCAGTTGGGTTTTACTGACGCCTACAGTTAAGTTTGTGGTCTCAGTGTTACACAGAGTGTTATGGAGTATTGCATTATTTCCAAACTGTGAACTTAACAGTGCGACCCTTTTTTAAATTTCATTTTGAGGTTTTTAACAATTTTATCAGTTATCCCATGACTAAGGTCCACATGCTGTCATGGGCAACTGTGTCACAGGGAAATGCAACCGGTAATTGCAAAACAAACTTCCAGAAATGGAGGCATTTCGTGTCTGCACTGGAGATGTTCTAAAAGAGGCGACAGACACAAATATGCTGTTCACTACAGAAAAACATTCAGCCAGAAACATTTAAATTCACAAGCTTACCTGCTCTACAAAAGCTTGCTAGAATAAGACAACATGAAGAGATCTTGTGGGAGGTGTCCCTGCCCATGGCAGGGGGTGTGGAACTAGATGATCTTTAAGATCCCTTCCAACCCAAACCATTCTACGATTCTATGATCTTAGCTTCAAGAAAATAAATACCAATAAAATGTCCCATTGAAGAATTCCATGTGTTCACAGGATATATCATATTAGACACAGAAGCACAGAAGCCAACCCAATCCTGGGTTGCACCAATAGAAATGTGATCAGCAGGTCGAGAGAGGTGATTTTGTCCCTCTACTGGGCTCTGGTGAGGCCCCACCTGGAGTTAATGTGTCCAGTTCTGGAACCCACAAAATAAGAAGGACACTGAGCTGTTTGAGCAGGACCAGGGGAGGCCACAAAGATGATGAGAGGGCTGGAGCACTTCCCTTCTGAGGACAGGCTGAGGGAGTTGGAGAAGCTGGAGAAGAGAAGGTTCAGGGGGGACCTCACAGTAGCTTCTCAATACATGAAGGNCTCTCTGGAGGTGTTTAAGTCTCCACCGCGTTCTGCCCGGTACAACATGATCTAGTGGGAGTTGTCCCTGCCCATGGCAGGGGTTTGGAACTAGATGATCGTTAAGGTCCTTTCCAACCCAAACTATTCTTTGATTTTAAAGCCTATTTTTTTTTCTTTTGCCATACTGAGAAGGTGAAAGCGTGTTATCTAAGCTTGTGCAGCAAGTCCTTGACCAAGGTAAAAGAAAAGCAAACGCTCCTTCCACTATTTCCATCCCTGACAACTCTGAAGAATGATGAAGCAAACAAAACCAGTGAGCAAATGAAATTCAAGAGATCTGTATTTTACAAGAGTAGAAGAGTATGCTGACACAGAAGTACTCAGTTAAAGTCAGACATGGGTCCCCCATGCAATGAGGGCAGCTGGCTCACTGCTCAGTGAAAAATGCATGTCTAGTGCAGTCACTGCATCTTTCTGAATGACATTTTTTGATAAATCTGCTTTCTGCAGTAAAAAGAACCATAGACAAAAAAAAAAAAAAATAAAAAAAAATTTTCCTGAAGCAGAAACAGAGGTCAGTGCAGGAAGTGTAAATATATGCTTTTCTTTTCTCATGAACAAAATATTTTGAGATGCATGCATGCGGCCACCTTGACATCATGGAGTAGTTCCTACTATTCCTTTTCACCAGTTCAACTGGGAATTACACTTTCCTTTCAAGGAGGAAGAGGAAGAATGAGGAAGGAACCCAAGTACCAACTGCAGCTGAATATGGACACAGTACTCTTTATAGTACACTTTTAGGAGCTTATCCTGATGTTAGAGCTCTAAGCACTGGGGAAGAAGGTGTGTGTTGCTTGCTTCACCACCTGTGCTTTGACCTTTCCTGACCTTCATCTGACCTCAGGCAAACTACACACAGCATGAAAACAAGAAATGGAAACACAAGGCCATCACCCTCCCTCTCACCCATCCCTCCCCATGTCTAACCAACCAGGGGGCCAGCAGGCCCCCCAGCCTTTCTCCTCCCACTGTGTCCCTTTGGAAAATGCAACTCAGCAGTGATATCCTGAAGCAGAAACACCAGAAGGAGCATCCCTCAGACCCCGTAGGGGGGAGAAAATGGTGACTGTTGCTCTTCCCCACTGGTGTTAAACAGGAGAGTGGGTGGAATGGGCTGATTTGGAACAGCTGGGGAGGGGAAGAGTCTCCAGTGAACCCAGGTGTGTGGGGCTTGGGGGAAAATGGCCTGGAAAAGGGTTAGTGTGGGGCAGAGGCAGGAGAAGGGGGAAAAGAGGGGTATGTGGAACTTGACTAGAGGCAAACTGGGGGGAAAAATGGAAGGACTTGACTGTTCACCATGAGGTGAGACACTGGAACAGGCTGCCCAGAGAGGTGGTGGAAGTTCCATCCTTGCAGACATACAAAGCCAGGCTAGATGAGCCTCTGAGCAACCTGATCTAGTGCAGGATGCTGGAACTAGATGATCTTTAAGGTCCCTTCCAACCCAAACTATCCTATGATTCAGTCCTTACTTGATGACTTGGACAACTGCCTACTTTGTCCAAGAGTAAAGCATGGCTTACAGAATAGTCTGACCTAGTTATTCCATGTCAGCTGTACTTGTGAATATCAGTCCCACATGGTGTGAAATCATAGAGTGTCTTTACATTTATGTAAAGCATTAGCATAGTTCACATACACTTGCCTTCACCAACAGATATGATGGCATAGGACAAAAAGTTGGTCTGTTTTTTCTTCTGGCAACTCAGAAAATCCGATTGCATTTTTCATGCTTCTCAGCATTAAGAAAACACACAGGCATTCTCTGCACAAATATTGTTGACAACACTTGAGCCCAGAGCACTGGGCAAACTACTTGTTTCTTTTTCTAACCAAAAAGCACCATTTTGACAACAATCATAAAAGCTCCTTTTGCAAAGCAATCTTAGCTGCTAGTAAAATTCTGCTGAGGGAAAGATGAAAAATTGGCAACAGAAGCTTGTCATAGTTATGAGAAAGGAGATATGGATCACTAAACAAAGTCCAAAGCAGATTTTGAAGGTAGGCTACTCTCTGAGCCTCAAAAGTGGACAAAATTATATTGAATGATGGTTAAGAGATCTGTGTGAATAACTGGCTGGATGGAGCAGCTGTTAGTACTGACACATCTCTCTTATTCTGACACACAGTGAAAATTCCATCTTAATCTGAGAACTCCCTCTTTTCATTTCCTCACAGCTCTCATTTATGCTACAGGGATAAATAATAATAATTTAAACAAAAGCAAACCAGATTCCAAGACCTTTTTAGTGAATCTAAGGAGCCCAAGCTGAAAAGGTGCACCACATGCATTTCACACTGTGAACCAAGAACAGGACCTCAGCAGCCAATCCTAGAGATAAACTTAATTGAATTCTAAAATAACCCAATTTTTTTCCTCAATATCTCCTAACCACTCACCTGCAATGGAGAGATAGAAGTCTTTAAAATCTTTGATCTCTCGAGAGCCTTCACAGGCTGCTGTACAGTCATCGTAAACTTTGAAGTAGTCAGGAAGAGCCAGCTCCATGTCTGAGATAGATGTTCTCCAGTTGTCACCGTTGTACGCTCTCACAGCCCTGACAAAGAGATTCTGAAAAAATTGGCAGGAGTGAAAACCACTTGTGAAAACCAACTCATCTGTGGAAAGCTCTGTGTGTCAATTCAAATACTGCAAATGATACCTCTGCATCATTTCTGGGTAACTTTTATCCTATTAATGTGAGGATAACAAATACTGATGACTAACAGGTTTCACCAGAGTATGTAATTCTATTTCAGATCAAGAGAAAGGACTGATGAACAGAGGGGACAGTGTAATTCTAAAGCACTAGGTTTGATAAACATTTTCAATGGAATCTTAGCTCCAAAAGTCACAGTTATTTTAAGCTGTGCCACTACAGCACTCACACTTGAACACCTTTCTGCTCTTGCTTAGCTGGAGCAGAATCACTGAATCTTTTGGGTTGAAGGGACCTTCAAGATCATTTAGTTCCAAACCCCCCGTCATTTAGTTCCAAACCGTCCCCGAGGCAGGGACACCTCCCACTAGATCAGGCTGATCAATGCCTTGTACAGCATGGCCTAAAACACTTCCAGAGAGGGGGCATCCACAGCCTCTCTGAGCAACCTCTTCCAGTGTCTCACCACCCTCACCATAAGGAATTCCTTTCTTATCTCCAGCCTGATTCTCCCCTCTTCCAATTTGCATCTGTTATTCCTAGTCCTTCTATCACTTATCTTATTAAAAAGTCTTACTGCGTGTAGCTTCTTTTCAAAAAGCCACTATCTATGATTTACTGTGACTTAAGGGAAAGTGAAAAGCATGAGGTAAGAATCACTGAATGCATCAAGAAGGCAGAACAAAAATAATGAAGACAGCAAGAGGAAAAGGGGAGAAAGAACTGGAAACACATAAGCAAATGAGATCCTTGAATCTCAGGCAGTAAGAGGAATAACAGGATGGTTTCAAACGGATTCTGAATTAAAAAAACCAAACCTCATAAGGCTTTGTTTCCAAGTCTTTAATATGCTCCTCAGCGTCAGGTATGCTCTTATAGTAGGCCATATTTCTTTGCATCATTTCATCGTCTGGATGCTTCAGAAGAAATGTGTGAGCTGCTGCAATAGCTTTTGGAAGATTATTAGCCTGAAGAGGAATAGGGAGAAGAAGAAAGGAGGAGAAAAGGTTAACTGAAAAAAAACCAGTTCAGTTTCCCAAGTTTTTGTCAATGAACTTTCCTGCAAACTGTATATTCCTGAATTTAATTCTACTGAAAGTACAGTCCTAGAAGACACAACAGTACAACAAAATCAATACAATTCTCACTTTTACTTCTAGCTGCATCACTAAGAACACTTTTTTTCCCCATTTAAAACATATATTATTATTGCAGACAGTACAGATGATGATTGAAAGCTAAAAAAAATCAGATTTTTTTTTCCCTTCTCCCTCCCCTGTTCATAAAGTTCGCACAGCTCAAGATTAT
This sequence comes from Turnix velox, assembly GCA_013400935.1. Lineage (NCBI taxonomy): Eukaryota > Metazoa > Chordata > Aves > Charadriiformes > Turnicidae > Turnix > Turnix velox. Next base: position 70,349 of record VZTY01020529.1, read on the forward strand.
ACTGTGGCTTTGGAGTGGAATTAATCTCACAGCAATTACTGATCTCAATCTACAGCTACCAGGCAGGAGTCATCACTTTCTATGTTTATAGGGTATTTTTATGACTATTTCCCTAGCAGCACAGAAGACAATGTAACAATAATGTGTCCTTCTTTCCTGTGTTACGAAGTTAGAGTGAACAGCAGGGACTTGCTCAGCAATTGTGTTTTAACACACTATGTTATTTTCCACATCCATTCTTAAACTAACTTTAAACCTCATTAGAGGTACTTTGTGATGCATGTACTCCTCATTTACTTGTGTCAAATACATATGTGCTTTACTGCGTAAATTTCACAATTTTCCATATTTTCCATATTTAGGAAGAGTGGAAGTAAAAGTCTTTGAGAAATGTTTGAAAGTTGTAACCCAGGAACTGTATAAACCCATGCAAAGTATTGATGTGTAAGTGATACAGAGCTCCACCTCACATCTGAAATAGCTTATGGGATTGAACCTATAAAACTATGAGCAAGAATCACAAGCACGTAAGCACATGTCCTCTTCTGCTTGCAGTCATAAAAGCTACCCTTTAATTTCAGAAAGAAGCATGAGTGCAACTACAGTGAAGAAAGCCTTCTGTCCTAACATGAGTGCTCCTCCAAGAATCCCAGCTCTGGAACTCTGCCAGCTGCCCTTCCTGGCTGTCCCAAAACTATGCAATTCCACACGGCGCCAAAAACACTAAGGGAAATCTCAGCTGCACTTTCGTCAAACGCCTGATTTCTTCTGTGCATTATGATGATTTACCCGTTGTTGGTAGGCTGACAAGCTTCTTATTCTTGCTTAGTCCATAACTCCCCCCTCGTTTCAGTTTTCACCACTAAAAGAAGAAAATTTTTTGTAGGAACACATTCCTAAATGCGTGTGCGCTGCGAGAAAGCTCCCTCCAGAGGAGCAAGGAGCAGCAGCAGCAAAAGATTTACTTCTGGGATCTAAGACGTGGCAGAATTTCACAGTTGAACCCACATGAATAAAAACATGGTCATTCTAATAAACAACATAAAGCATTTCTCTCTGCCTTCTTCCTGTGCTATGAAAGCTGTTGGTGCGGTGGGAAGGTGGAAGAAGTGACATTCCTTTTTTCAGCCCACCATCGTTCAGGAGAAAGCCCTTTGCAGGCAGAAGTTTGTATCTCTAGAAGGTTCAGAACTCCCAGCGTTTAGTGACAAGAGATCAGAGCTGGACTAAAATCTCTTGAGAGAGACAATATAAACAACTGACAATAAAGGCAAAACCACCAAACTGCATTGCTCCAACCTACTGAAGAAATGACTGCAAAACAGTTTAAAGGGAGAGGTTTCTCCAGTTCCCCTCTCAAATTTCTTCCTGTTCCTGCACTGTATCAGAAACACTAAGGAGAAATGGCTTGTGCAGTGATCCCTACATTGTGAACTTTATATGGACCACAAAAGGAGAAGGAATAGTCAAAAGCAAGGCATGAAGTGGAGATGTTTGGTGATGTCATTTTGGTGCCCATTCACAACTTAGAGAATGTTATTCAAAAGAAGTGCTTCCTTTTTATTTTACCTCCTATTCTTCATGTGTGCAGAGTCTTTAATGTATCAATGTACACTATTTAATACACATTCTTCTGTAGGTTCCTAGGGACAGCTTTAAATGCTATCTGCATGTGGATACTGTTCCTGATTTATGGAACACATTTCTCTGCATCTGATTGTGCAGTTTGAGAAAAACATTCAACATTATCATGAGAAGACAGCACCCTTACAAACAGGACACAGAAAACAGTTAAGAATAACTGTGTTTTCAAGCAGCAGTCTCAAAAAGAAGGCAAAGGTGTACAACCCTGTATGATGTATACTGGGATATGCTGGGAATGAAACCCTAAAAGAGAATGTAAGCTAACCCGAGTTCAGCTTGTTTCCTCCCACTACAGATTTCTCACTTATTTCTAATCTAAGTAATTGCATCTGAGGGAAAGGCACGAGAGACAGACCCTAGAGAACACAAGATGAAGATGAGAAGGAGGGAGAAAACTGCAGATTAGATCCTGGACAGAAGGATGACAAGAAGTTACAAAACCAGGATGAAAACTGTTAAGAGAGGTGTGTGTCCCCAGTCCTTGCTGATTCAAGAGCAGAAAAGTAAATACCGTATCAAGGCCAGCACTAGTGTCACACTTCTGCAGCCAATTCTCACTTCCTTTCTTCCAGTGGGCTGTAACAAAACCAGAGTTTTGTAGGCATCAGGCAAGAACCAGACCAGGTGAGCTGAAGGGATGAAGATGGATATGCTGAGAGAGAGGAGGCAGCAAAATGAGCATGCAATAGCAGAGTGCTGGCATGAAAAAGTTCTCAGACAAGGTTAGGAGAAATTCAAGTAGAGAGAAAGATGAGAAGGGCAGGACAAGGAAGAGGACAAGGAGGCAGTGTGGGGGATCTGGAAAGAACTGGAGGGGTGAAATGAGGGGTAGATGACCTGTGGAAAAACTGGAAAAGAGGGGTAGGTGACTTGTGGAAAAATTGGTGAAAGGAGAGCTGGATGGTACAACGTGGGCCGGCAGAGGGGAAGATAAGCCACTGGGTGGTCTCAGTGAGGGTTACATAGGATGGTTGAAGGGGGTGAAAGTCTTGGTGGCAGACTGATGATGAAATGCAGGGTGTCAGCAACTAGAGTCCCAACCAGGAAGGGGGAGAAAGAGAGGCAGGGTGGATCACAGAATATCAGGGGTTGGAAGGGATCTCAAGAGATCATCTAGTCCAATCCCCCTGCCAGAGCAGGAACACCTAGACCGGGTTACACAGGAACACATCCAGATGGGTTTTGAATGTCTCCAGAGACAGAGACTCTACAACCTCTCTGGGGAGTCTGTTCCAGTGTTCTGTCACCCTCACTGTGAAAAAAACTCTCAGATTTTTGTGGAACCTCTTGTGCTCCAGTTTGCACCTGCTGGCCCTTCTGCTATCATTGGAGGTCACTGAGAAGAGTCTGGCTCCATCCTCCTCACACTCACCCTTTACATATTTATAAACATTCATGAGGTCACCCCTCAGTCTCCTCCAAGCTAAAGAGATGCAGCTCCCTCAGTCTTTCCTCATAAGGGAGATATTCCAGTCCCTTCATCATCTCTGTTGCTCTGTGCTGTACCCTCTCCAGCAGTTCCCTGTCCTTCCTGAACTGAGAGCCCCAGAACTGGACACAATATTCCAGACGTGGTCTCACCAGGGCAGAGAAGAGGGGGAGGAGAACCTCTCTCAACCTANGCTTATACAACCGGTGGCTGAACTGGTGTGGAAAAGAAGACGAGGCATGGACCAAAGTGGCCATGCAAGAGGTTGGCACCACAGGCAGCTTTTCCAGCACTGGGTACACAAGGCACTCAAGTTCATCAAAGCTGTGCAGGAACATGCCACGCTGTCCCCCTCCACTGCTGATGGGAATCACAGAATCACAGAATATCAGGGATTGGAAGGGATCTCAAGAGATCATCTAGTCCAATCCCTCTGCCAGAGCAGGAACACCTAGACCAGGTAACACAGGAAGGCATCCAGATGGGTTTTGAATGTCTCCAGAGAAGGAGACTCCACAACCTCTCTGGGCAGCCTGTTCCAGCGTTCTGTCACCCTCATTGTGAAAAAGTTTTTTCTCAGGTTCCTACGGAACCTCTTATGTTCCAGCTTGCATCCATTGCGCCGAGTCCTGTCATTGGAGGTCACTGGAGGGAGAGGACTTCGGAGAGCCAAGGGGAAAAGGCAGACGGGGAGGGAGATGGAAGAAGGTCCCGGTCTCACCTTGAAGTAGGCGAATTGCAGGTACTTGTAGGGTTCCCGTCGCTGGAATTCCTCCAACACTTCTCGACCGGGCTGGGCCTGGCGGAAGGCGGGCAGCCCCTGCTTGCAGCGCCGGAGACACTGGGCTCGCCGCAACACCCCGGCCAACAGGCGCAACTCGGCCGGCGCCGCCCCGCCGGCGGTGGCAGGGGGGGTCTGTCCGGCGGCGCTGCAGTTGCGGTGGCAGAAAGCCTCGCTGTCCCGCAACAAGCGATAGAGCCGCATGCTGACCTCCAAGTAGTTGATGCTCTCGGGCCAGTTCTCGGTGCTGTACTGGTCCAGGCCGTAGCGGTAGGCGGACTCCAGAGGCATCAGCTCATCCCGGGGGAAGCTGCGGAAGCTGTAGCGCTCGTACTGCGCCCTCGCTGCCGCCAGCAGCGCCACAAGCAACAGCCACATGGTCGAGCCTTCGCCCGACCCGCAGGACAACGAGTCGCCGCCGTGGGGGGAAGAATGGCAGCGGCGGATCGGGGGAGTGACCGGGAGTGGGGCGGAGGAAGAGGTTCGACCCCGCCCTTGGAGGGGTGTGCTGCGTGGCCACGGGGAAGGTCGCTGTTGGGGAAAGCGGGGTAGGGAGGGGGGAAGGTCGGTGTTAGGGCGGGAGGTGTGCGCGGCCGCGGGGCAAGGTCGGTGTTGGGGAAAGCAGGGTCGGTACCGCAGGGCAAGGTCGCTCTTAGGGAAAGCGGGGTCGGGACGGGAGGAACTGAGGGCGGTGAAAGGAACCTAGCGTTCCATAAAGCTTCCTCAGAGGGTGTAGCGAGGCGAGGGTTGGTCTTTTCTCCCAAGTGGCAAGCAACAGGATAGAAGGAAATGGTCCTAGTTTGTGCCAGGGGTGGTTTTAGAATGGATAGAGCTCAGAGCTGGACTACAGTCTCCTTAGAGAGACAATGAAAACAACTGACACTATAGGCAAAACCACCAAGCTGTGCCGCTCCAACCTACTGCAAATGTGACTGAAAAACAGTTTAAGGGGCTGAAAGACTTGCCGGGGAGCAGATGATGGGGTACGAGGAGAAGGAGAAATGAAGCCAGTGCAGATGACAACTGCTGGCTGATCTGGGTTGGAGGAGGAGGTGCTGGGTAACGAAGAAACGGACCAGCAAAACCTATCCCAGGGCAGATGAGAGGTCGTCGCGGCAGGCAACAGCTTTTCTGCCTTTAGGCACCCACCCACTAATTAGAGAATCATAGAATGGTTTGGGTTGGAAGGGACCTTAAAGATCATCTAGTTCCAACCCCCCTGCCATGGGTAGGGACACCTCCCACTAGACAAGGCTGCTCAGTGCC
>VZTY01020529.1:76017-87304 GCA_013400935.1 Turnix velox
TGTCATCTGCGCCACACAGCTTGGTGTCATCAAAACACATTCATCAAAGCAGCGCAGGGACGTCTTTTGGGAGTGTAGTTGGTGGGGACGGTGGGGACAGTGGGGCAGGTTGAGGTGTGTGTGTGTTGGGGGGACAGGGTGCAAACCACACCATCTTTAAGGTGCTTGGTCTTAGAAGCTAAGCAGGGGGAGAGCCCGCTTTCTACTAGGATAGGATACCCACCCGGGGACCCCTTTTTGACTTCGTCCTCCTCCTTAAATCCTTCTTAGTCTCTCCGGCATGACTGCCAGGAGCAGCATCTCCTTCCCGGTGCGGGGCAGAAGGCGGTTCTCCGGGAAGGAGGCGGGGCGGGGCGGAGTGGGCCGGGCCCGGCCCGGTTGTCAGCTGACACCGCCCTGTTTCGGGTCGGCGGACTGAAGACCGGCTGTTTAGTAGCTGCTTCTCGTCATGCTGCGGCTGCTGCTCCCTCTGGCCACCTTATCGGCCTTCCTCCGGGCGGAGGTGAGTTCCCCCTCGGCTCCATTTTCCTTTCCGGCCTTCTCCTCGCTTTCCTTCCTGCCCGGGGGGGGGAGGCCCCGTGCTCTGAGGAGGCCGCCGGACGGGCCGGCTTGCCCCGTATTCCGGGAGGACACGGTTAACTTGGGGCCTTTGTTAATTCCTGAGCGATTCCTGGTTGGTGGGTGACGGGGCTTGTGTTAGCACCGAGCCGGGGTGAGACGGATGGAGGGGCAGGTGCAGCGGCGGAAGGTGGGGGAGGAAGGCCGGCTTCTTCCCCCGACCAGGCCTGCCCGCCGCCGCGCTGGGCCCTCGGTATCACCGTTTAGTACCGAGGGAAGACTGGTAGTTCCCGTCCTCGCCCTCCAGGATGGGTTGGGAGGGGGGAAGGACTGGAGGTGCCCTCCCTCACCCCCCCAAGATGAGTTGCGGAGTCGGAGCCCTCGTCCTGCCCCGGCCATGGGTGCGCTCTGCCGGCTCCTTGGTGAGCCGCTCGGCCGAGGTAGCTCCGGGCGGCATATGCGGTGCTGCCGCTTAGATTCCGGCTGCCGCTGTGGGAAATAATGAGTTAGAATGGAAATATTAGTGTATTATCAGGCGAGCCGTATGAGAGAAAGAGGGAATCGAGCCGCGGTTAGCTGGTAATGACACTCCATTAGCGGATCCTGTGGAGAAAGCGGAGCTTCCCGTGGTGTTGGAGGAAGAGGAAGCAGATTTTTAAGTTGTACTCGTTGTTCAGCATCCTTTTGTGGCTGCTTTGTCCGGTGGTGTAGGCACCACTGCCTGATTAGGGACAAAAATCCGTAGTCTTCGCGGTTGCTGTCTGTGCCTTGTCACTTACTCCTTGGGTTTGAAACAGTGTGTCGGTTTGAGCTTGTCACTTACTCATCGAGTTTGAAACAGTGTGTCAGTTTGACCTTACTACATGGTCGGCACTGAAGGAATGATGCTGCGTGAAAAGTAGCACGGCCTCCTTGGTCGAAGAAAGGGAAGTTTGAATGACAGGTAAGTATAACCCTTGGGTTATGGCAGAGACAAAATTCTGAAAGGTGTGGAGAGGGAGGGAATCTCCAGTGGAGCCCTGGGGGAAAGTGGGCCGGAAACGTGTTGGTGTGGGGCAGAGGAAGGGGATGGGCGAATAGAGGGGTATGTGGAACCTGCCTAAAGGCAAACTTGGGGGGAAAAATGGAAGGACGTGAGTGTTCAATATGAGGATGGTGAAACACTGGAGCAGGTTGGAGCCCTCANGATTTAGGCTAGATATAAGAAAGAAATTCTTTTTTGTGATGGTGGTGAGACACTGAAACAGGTTTCCCAGAGAGGTATTCCCTCTCTGGAGGTATTTAAGGACAGGCTGGATGAGGCTCTGAGCAACCTGGTCTAGTGCAGGATGTCCCTGCCAATTGCAAGGCGGTCAGAACTAGATGGTCTTTCAGGTCTCTTCCAACACAAACCATTCTATGATTCTTAGACAGTGAGAGGAAATGAGAGGCAAGCCACCAAATTTGGTACTATTGGAAGCAGGGTACTCAGTGGATTAAGTAGATTAGTTTAAAACTTTTAAATACTTTAAAAGTGTGTAGTGAATTTCAGGAATTTGCTGCTACAGGAGGATGTGAAGTGGACAGTATTTAACAGATTCAGGTAAAGGATTAGCCAAATTAAAATATAACAAGCTCGTACACAATATATGAAAATAGGTAGGCAAGGATTTTCTTTCTTGCAATGCAAATGGAACAGCTTTTTCTGCTGGAGAAGTATGAAGGAGCAAACCAGACAGTGGCCAGGGTCATGCAGTTTTTTAAACAATATCTTGTTGCTATTTTCCATAGAGAATATGGCCTGGTATCTAAGAGAACTGTGAACTCAAATCAGCTAGGCATTCCTTAGACTCCTATCTTGACAGCTTTGTTTGCTTTTTGTAGAAGCACGTGTATAAAATATCACTGTTTTTTTCAGATTAGTGTTGTAACAGCCAAGAGGACATGAGGCACAATTTCTCTTAAAACTTGATCAGGGGTTTCTCTTAAACTTGATCAAACCCTCAAAATACAGCCAGGTCCTATCATAACAGAGTTGCTTATGTTGTTTTAATTATATATAATGCACATTACAAACACAAATTTGCCTTGGCTTCTGAGCTTAACCTCATTCCTGAACCCTGCAAGGCTGCTTTCATGCTCTAGTTTTGGGGGTTTTTTGCCTGTAATGATTTTTTTCTCTAGTTAAGTGTAGACTGAGAGCCAGGAAGTGATTTGAAGGCCAGGTTTGTTGCCTCAAACCTGGTCTCTGTTGTAAAAAACAATCCAAACTTTTCTCAACTACGGTTAAAATATTAACTGTAGGTTTATTTTAAATAGCGATGTGTGAACTGAACATGAGTGCAAACACTATGGACTTTGAGCAAAACAGGTAATTCTGGTACAATTCATGCATAAGTGATGTTTGCTTATTAATTTTCAGTCTGGTAGCAGAGATGCATTAGATTTAGTGATGCCTTTACTTCCAAAGATGTGCAGTGTGTGATGTATTAATCCCTTTTCAACTTCATTGCATCCTGGTGGACCAAAATAAGCTGAAATAGCTGTTGAATCTTGGGAACTGTACATACAGTGGAAGTGAGTAAAAAAACACAATGTGTGTTTCACTGATTCTACTGATTTTTGAGGGTTTTGGCAAAGTCTGACCTATAACTGGATGCAAGGATATCTGCCACTATCATCTGCAGTTTCTGGGACTGCAGTTGCATCTTGTAGTTATTCCTTTGGGGTTTTCACTGCTACTGAAGTTACTTGTTAATAGAACCTGTTGTGTTTGCTAAGAAGGACGTAGGGTTATAACCTGCTTTTGAAATGGAGCCAACTGCTTGGGAAGGAGAAAACATACATGCTAAGTTAACAGTGGAAGCATCTTAGTCACAGACATGTATGGGACTTACAAATGCTGTAGTGTTTGCCAATACTATAATCATTATTTCTAGCACTTGCATTGTTTTTGTGATCTATTTCAATCAACTATAAGAAAGTCTTAACGAGGAAAAGTCACATAGAAAAAACACATGGGGGTGGAGGGGAGGAATCATTGAGGAAGGCAGGCAAGGAGCTGCCAGAACCCAACGTTTTCAGCTGTCTGATTTATTCCACATCATGAGATCTTCTCCCCATCTTTGTGACAGTGATTCTGCATGACTCAGGTGTCCTGAGTATCACATGCAGAGTGACAGCCCTTTATTGCAGTTTGGGACAAAGGGAATGTGTTGAAATATTTTAAAACAGCTGATACTGGTTCCTGGTTTCAGGCTTCATTGACCCAAGGCACCCCTTCATAACCACACTGTTGCCTACTGGGGACTTCTGCAGAACAGAAGGGAGCCATCAGGGAAGCAAAGATGATCTCCTTCAAGCAACTGCCTCTTGAAGCCAAGGCTGCAGTGGCTGCAGGAGTGGTTTTCTTCTCCATGATGCTGTCGCGGAGTTACCTGGCAGAACAGTTTGAGCTCAGGACACAGCGTTGGCTTCTAAGGTTGCAGATGGCCCTTTTTGCTAACACCCTTATGTTGATAGGATCTCTTCATGTTTGGAAAAGTACAGTCACCACATTCTCCAGGTCTTCAGCTGCCACCTCCTCCTGTTTCATCCTCTGGAAAATAGCTGTGTTCACGTTTCTGACTCTGTCTCATTCAAGCTTCTTCACGCTGCTATTTCTTGTTGCAGAAGAACCCTATTTCTTTTCTTTAGCAGCTTACACTTGCCTAGGGGCCTATATCATTCTTATCTTCTTCCTCTTTACTCTGGGCTCTGTAGAGCAGGCTTACAAGTTCTTTGCTGGGAAAGGCACTAAGGCAAGTATTGGCAACAAGAACAGCAGAACAGCTATGAAACCAGTTCTTGCAGTTCTGCTGACTGTTGTGTTGACTGTTGTCGGGCTGTTAAATGCTTCCCAGCCTCCCACTGTGAATTCTGTGGAGATTCCAGTTCACAAGCTGCCCCCATCCATGAACAATCTGAAAGTGGTGTTGCTTTCAGATATCCATCTGGGGCCTACAGTTGGGAAGACCAAACTTGCTATGATTGTGAGAATGGTCAAGGCTTTGAAGCCAGATGTCACCGTGATTGTTGGAGACCTCACTGACTCTGAGGCAGCAATCATAAAACCTGCTGTGGAGCCTCTCGGGGAGCTTGACTCCCCTTTGGGGACTTACTTTGTCACAGGAAACCATGAGTACTACACATCAGATGTTGGCAACTGGTTTGAATTGTTAAAATCCTTTAACATCCGGCCACTCCATAATGAGAATGTGAAGATTGTTTCGCCAAAGAGCACTGACGACTGGTTCTGCCTGGCTGGTGTGGATGATATTGAAGCAGATGTACTGCACTACTCAGGGCATGGCATGGATTTAAAAAAAGCTCTCAGAGGCTGTAGCAATGAGCATCCAATAGTGCTCTTGGCTCATCAACCGATTGCTGCAAAATGGGCCCTCCAGGAGAGGCCAGACATTAATTTAATTCTCTCTGGTCATACTCACGGAGGGCAGATGTTCCCACTAAACGCTGGGGCTTATTTTCTGAATCCTTTCTTTGTTGGCTTGTACAGAGTTGGCCAGAACACCTTTGTCTATGTCAGCCCAGGGACAATGTACTTTGGAATACCCATGAGGCTGGGCAGCAGAGCTGAAATAACAGAGGTAATCCTACGTACTCCTTGAGGACCCTTCCCTTCAACAGACTTCTACTGTAATTTTTGGTCAGTATATTGGCTCTTCTGCTTTAAACGCACATCCTTTTTCAGGGAACCCAGTTTGAGTTTGTATGAAGGTGGACTTCAACAGGTTCTGTCTGTTTGAGCAGAAAACACTAACTGTTAAAATCCTGAAGAAACTAATTATTTGAGCTCATTATTATTGTACTTAAGGATAACACTGATAATATGTGTCTTGTGCATGTTTAGTAATATCTGTGTCCTGCAGCTACTTCCTCTTCCACTACTTATTCCATGTCAGGCTTATCACATTGCAGGCAAGTTCTGGTCTCTTGCAGTGAAATTGCACGTGCTTGTGTTGCAGAAGGGACTGCAGAGTGTCTACAGAGTATGTGAACTCCAAATGTTATGGGAACAGAGTAGTTCTGTTTTTTTATCGAAGCTGGATATATTTATCCTCTGTCTGTCTGCAGCATGCACTAGAGCTTCCAGTCTGAGCTGCTTGTCAGTGCGGTGAGGTGCCAGGCATCAGTTCCTGAAATTCAGTTTTAAAAAACTAGGTGGGTTGATATCAAAGGGTGAAAATAGCTGTCTTCCTGATGGCATTTTTCCACAAAATAACAGGGCATTTAGTAATTACTTGCTGAAAATACCTCTAATAAAAGCAAATGAGAGAGAAAACTCCTATTAACATGAATTATGTTGCTTTCTGAGCACACAGTTACCTGCTGATGTAAAGCACAAAATCTGAAGCTGAATGAATTACTCAGGCTCTTTTCATTCTTTATCTTTTTGTTGATGCTTAGCTTCTCTTATGTGACTTTTTTCCCTAAAAAAAAAAATACCACCAAACTAAGTAGATGTTATTTGAAAACCATGTAGCTATATCAGTGCTTGAATTTTGTTTGAAGCTTTAGTATTTCAAGCAAATGGTATCTTTTTGGAGAAGACTAAATTCTGCAGTGGGTGACTTTCCATAACAGCATTTGCACATTGATGCCATGGTTGTCTCAGATGCACAGGAGAATAACTGCTGCAGTGTAATGAAGGATGAAGAAGTTCTCCCTGTCTTTCCTTCCATCCCTTTCCACCTCATCATTGCTGTATGGAATTCCATGAACAATGCAAGTCTGAGGATCCTGCCTCTGACTGTAGCCTCCTGCTGTAGCTAGATCTGCCTTTCTGCTCATCTTGGACAGACCTACGTGGCATGGGGGGAAAAAAAGAGGTGGGTGCTTACACAGAAGGGTGGAGATGGCAAGGTCAGAACTGTGGTGTGCAGCCTTTTCCTGTGTGATCCTGAACTAGACAGGCTTCTGTTTTATTCTTAAGACTTGTTTTGCAGGTGTGTGGGGTTGTATTTGAAGAGTACCATTGACACTGGTAAAGCTGGGTGTCTCTGGAAGTGAAATTCTGAAGTTTTACCTCATCCACTCCCTTCAGCCCCTCTCCCAGGGAGAATTTCTAATTGCTAAGTTGTTTCTCTGTGCAAACATCTTGTCTTTTTAGCCTTGGGAATACTGAGAAATACTGTCAATGCTTTGTATGTGCTGGAAGGTTGGTGGAAGAGCTGGAGAAGCCAGTCCTCTTTTAGGCTGAAAACTGAACACCTCAACAGCCAGTCTCATTATGTGCTGGATTAGATAATTTCTGTTTTCCAGTACTTATCATTTTGTGAACTTTTTAATGCTTATCCAGTAATACCCACTTAAGCATCCTAGAGTTTCCATATATATTTAACACTGCCCACCACCTGAGTGGGGTTGATCCTTCTAAGGATCTTTCACATTGGTGTCTTGGTGTCCACTGGTCTTACACAGATAAACAGAGAGGCTATCAAGATTTTACCTGTCAATACACCTTCAGTTAAAAACTGTTCAGGGTTTAGTGTTCCTTCTAGTTCACTAGTCCAGGAGGACAGCTTTTCATTTGTTGCACTGAAGGTTATTACTGTGTTAAAAAGAAGAAGGGCTTTAGTGGGATTGGTTTTAGATGGAGTTGATTTCCCAGTGAGTTGCTGGTATTTTTTTTTCTTTTCTATTTCTCTCCTCATTCTGTCCAAATGTGTGCAAGAATCGAGCAGAAACAGTCCTTAAGTTCCAGGGCAGAGTAGATAAATCCTTCATTACTCTGTATATGATCCTCTGCAGATCTTTGAGTACCCTTTTAGGAACAGGTACACATCCTCTCAGGAGCGGTCATGTTGTCATTTCATGTATTTATTGAGATCTCTCGACGTAATTTAGCTTCTGGGGTATTGCTCAATGATTCTTTTTCACTTAAAATGATTTCTTTCTGTGCCAAAACACTTCAAAGCCTTTTGTTATTTTGCTTTATTAAAAAAAACCAAACAAAACAAACCAACAAAGACCCAACTATGAATGGAAGGAATCTTAGATCAGCTTTCTTTTTGACAGTATGAGGAATGCACCTTTTCCTAAAATCTAAGATAGAATTCCTAATTGTTCTCTAAGATTTTTCATATATTTTTTCCAATTTGACTTGAATGTGTATGATTTAGAACTGTGCTCAGTATTTCAGATGGAAAAAAAAACTTCTGTGCTGCTTATTTTGTAATTTTTAAAGCATTTTTTGTAATTTTTATTTTTTAGTCTGTTTGGGATGCATTTGATCTGGAGAAATTTATCTAAATGAATATGTCTTTCTTCCTGTAAAAGGACAGTCCATCAAATGGGAGGAAATAACATCAGAATAAAACAATATTGTTGCTTTGTGAGTTATATTTATTACAATCTATAATTGCTATAGAATGGACTGGAAAATATGTGAACTGTGATACAACAAATGCTTTAAATGTTGGGTTTCAATAAAAACTTTATTCACTTACCAAGTAAAGTGCCTCTAATGATGTTTTATTTTACACCAGTATTGTAGCAGTACATGAACAGTTTTAATACGCTAATAATTCTATTTGCAAAGCAAAAGCTACTGACAACTAATCTGATTAGTTTTGGAAACTTATACTTGCACTGCTAAATGGAAAGTCAGACAGGTAAGGCCACCATTAAGTTTACCTAATTCCTTCTTTGGGGACAAAGTACAGGCTGAAGAGATGGGGATGTGGTGCTAAGAAGCTCTGCAAAGATAAAGAATAAAGATATTTGGAAGGAGGAGAATTAAACAAGAGCTTTTTCTGCTTCTCAATTTTGATACTGAAGTTTTTGTAAGTTTTTTGCCTTGGCAAAGGTGTTCTCTATTTGAACTATATGGATAAGAGGTGCTAGAAATCTTCACAGGTAGAGAGGTTCATTGAGGATTTGTTTCATCACCATGTTTTATAAACCTGGAGAATGAAAGATCCTAGCCACTATTAAAGTTTGTGTGCTGGAGCTATGATTATTTTTGTTCCTAAAATTGATACATGTACACATTAAAAACATTGGAAGAGCATTAAGGCTTCAAAAAGTAATTCTTGCTTGGTTTAAGAAAGGACAACTTTTTTAGTTCTCCCCTTTCACCTGACAGTGTTGTTTGAGCATGTAAGATGCAACATTATACTGTTGCCTATGAGGATCTTTGCTTTCAGCTGGCCCCACCTGGATTTACTGTGTCCAGTTCTGGAGTCCTCAACATAAGAAGGACATCGAGCTGTTGGAGCAGGTCCAGAGGAGGGCCATGGAAATGATGAAAGGGCTGGGTTTGGGGTTGTTGAGCCTGGAGAAGGTTCAGGGGGGACCTCATAGTAGCTTCTCAATACCTGACAGGGGCTACAAAGAGGCAGGGGTAAGACTTTTTAATAGGATATGTGATGGAAGGACTAGAAATAGTGGATGCAAATTGGAAGAGGGGAGATTCAAGCTGGAGAGAAGAAAGAAATTTTTTATGGTGAGGGTGGTGAGACACTGGAAGAGGTTTCCCAGAAAGGTTGTGGATGCCCCCTCTCTGGAGGTGTTTAAGTCCAGGCTGGACAAGACACTGAGCAACCTGATCTAGTGGGAGGTGTCCCTGGCTATGGCAGGGAGGTTGGAACTAGATGATCTTTCAGGTCCCTTCCAACCCAAACTGTTCTATGATTAATTGATGTGGTCTGCCCAGAGAATGTGTGGAGTTTCCTTCTCTGGAGACATTCAAACTGGATGGCTTCCTGTGTGACCTGATCTGGGTGTTCTTTCCAGCAGGGGGATTGTACTAGAAGATCTTAACCAGGTCCCATCCAATCACTGACATTGTGATTCTGCAAATGAACTGGCATCCTAAACTGTGTAGAGTTAGTTTTTCTGTTGAATCTGCTTCCCAAACTAGGTGATCCATTACCTTGTTTTCTAGGGAGATGTAGGGGATTCATTCTCGTGGTGTATTTGCCACCGTGAATACAAACCGTTGACAGACCTAGATATAAACTCGTGAGCTGCTTTTATTGCAAGCCTTGATCTGCAAGCAGTGGTGTAAAGTACACTGTCAATAAAAGAATGTTGAGTAATTGTTGATTAAGGGAAGGCTGTTTACAAAGGGCAATGGGTGAGGTAGATGAAAGGAAGTATGTAGGAAGCTTCTCCCACTCTTTACCCCTATAGTAATGCTGTATCAGGAAAGGCATATGCAAGGAAGGTGACTTACAAGTGTGGTCACAGCTTTAAAAGCTTAAATGGTAACTGGTTTAATGGTGATCACTTTCATAGTGAATATCATCTTAAAACAATAAACCAATAGAAAATAAATTCTTTATTTCCCTGCCAGAGGTGTCTGCCCTGAGAGTGGAGCTGGCTCAGTGCTGAGCATCTCTCAGCAATTATCTGCCATAAATGGAACAAGTGTCTTTTCCATAGTCCTCTTAACATGGTTAGGGGATTAAAATCATCTTTCAGTGGGAAATTTTTATCCTTCTATTTCCAGGATAATGACCTTTTAATGTGCATTTTTTCCCTAATGTTTCCCTGCACCCGGGTTCTGAGTTTAGATTAGCCAAAACAATTTTGAAGCACTTCTTTCTACATTAATGCTGCAACTTGTCACAGTGCAGTGTTCTGGAGTTAAGAACATCCAAATGTGACATGTCTGCTTGGTTTCTTTAGCATGAATGGCTTCCTTGAGGAAAAGGTACAAACAGCACAATTCCATCCTAGTGCAGCATGCCCAAGAATCAAGATCAGCAAAATACCACTTAGATTTGAATTGAAAGGAACATAAGCAGATAGTAGATGCCTGTGCATCCTCTGCAGCAGTTTACTAGAAGTTTAAAAGCCTGGACATTTGTCAGGTAGAATTCCAACTTTTGAGGATTGTTTTATTCCAAAGCAGTTGTTTTTTATTTCTCAAATAAGCAAGGGACACTCAGCACATCCTGTTTAGTCAAGATTTTTTTTCAACTTTCATGGAACTCTCTGTTAAGTAATGTTAAGAATGGGTCCATATTTGTGGGATCAGGGTTTAAATAACTTCCCCTTTGCAGACCCTTGTGGTTCTTTTTTCCATGACACCTCGGGGCTGCATCTTCTCCATCCATTGTTACTTGCTTACCACATGGACAATTTCATTTTTTCCTATTGGCAGAATATTTTGTACTGAAAACACTGAAGAAATTTCCACAACTTCATTTTAGCCCTTATTGCAGCTGCAACACATTAGTTCTCCTTCTTGATGTTTGTTATCTCCAGATGTTTGTAGAAGATTTCACTCAGTTGCTTTACTTGGCAGTTTAGAGATAGGCACATTTACTTATGGATTTAGCCCTTTGTTTGTCAGGAGAGTGTGTTTTTTTGCTTTGTATATAGTTCTTTTGGACTGTGGCACTTTGCTTTGTCTCCTTTTTCTATCTTGTTACACTGAGAGTATGATCTTGGTTGTACAGTTGCATCGAATTGTTGGCCAGGTGTCTCAGCACCTGGAGTTTTATATATGGCCCCATGTTTCACTTTTTCCATTCCTTTCTTTTTCTCTGTAGTTGTACAGATTTCTGTAACAACATTCTTCAGTGGTTGACTGAAAAGAAGTGGTTTCATGGGAATGTTCTTCAAAGCTATATGTGCTCTGTTGTTCCCTGCTTCGCCTTCAGGCAGATTTCCTAAGATGGTGGATGACTCTTGGGTAGTGGAGATCACCTAGGGTTGTATGGTGGTCTACATATTTCTT
>VZTY01020543.1:1500-39745 GCA_013400935.1 Turnix velox
TGTTAAACAGATACCACATACTTTCCCCTTTTAAAAGGCTTTGCTTGCTTTTTTTGTTCTCTGTAGCTCTTCCTACTGGGTAGTTTCTGGTTGCCTACAATGCTGAACTTCTGAATGCTAATAACAGAAAAAGGACAAACTAGGTAATAGTTATTTCTCAGCCTTTAAAGTGGATTCTGCTACTGAATCACTATTGGGTGAGAAGTGAAGTACACTTAAAAAAAAATCCAACACCCTGAAACTAGAAAATATAAGAAAAATAAAAAGGATTAAAGACTTAAATGATGACTTGTGACCTTTGAGGAAAGGTACCTGTCTGTTAAAATTTTAATTACTTGAGTAGAAAAAGCAAGAAGGCAGCAAGTAATAACCTGTATAATTGTCCTTCAAAATTAGCAAAGGCTTTGCCACTGATTGGAGCTGTGCCCTGTTAGTTGGAAGCCATGTAAAGGATTGGTTTCCTTTGGTGTGATGAGTGGGCTTGTTCAAGAAAGAAATAATAAGCTTTTCTGCTGTTTCATTGTCAGTTCGCCTGACTCTTTTGATGTAAATTGGACTCAATGACATTGTTGGTTGGTGTGAGCACCCAGACTGCAAACAAAAGCTGAGTGAGAAGCTCTTGAGAGAAAGATGGACTGACATTGACCAGAGCTCATTTAAAGCTGATGGTTCTCTGCTCTGAGAAAGATACAGTGGCAATAGAGAAACCATTGATACTGTAAAGTGAATTTTCATTCCTCCTTTGTAATGGTAGGTTCAGGTGCTGTTTTTACAAAGCTACACTTTGTTGCTCTGTGGAGTTGTGCATGCTTTTGGAAACTCGGGGAAATTTTCTTTGAGTAACCTCTCGGTAAAGGTGGTTTCTCAGTCCTTCAAGATGGCAACTTCATTCTACCCTGGCAGCCACTGCCTCATCTGCTGTATTTGCCAGTCCAGTCTAGCACAGAGAATTTCTTCTGAAGTTGCACTGGAATTAAAAATTTATCTCCTTGAAATACATATAATGCTTTACACTTTGACTTAATTTTACTATTTGGAGAAATGATTATGCCGTTTCTTGTTTTTGCATCTAGGAGATTCATGGAGTTTTTTATTTATTTTTTTTTTAAGATGAACCTCTGTTGGATTGTAGTTTACTTATAAACTAAAGTGAGAACTGTCAAAGTTAAATGTAGGTAACTCAAGGAGGGTTGTAGAAATGGTGCCTACCAGAAGCCAACACTAAAAATGTAGCATAAATATCTTAAGAATGTTCAAGTCTAGAAAGAGGAAACAGTCCAGGAGGCCATGCTCATTATTATTAAAAACAAAGTAAACTTCAACATACAAACTTGGTTTCCTATACACTAGAACTTACAAAGAAGGGATCTTTTATAGGGGAGGTATGAGAAATCCCATGATATTCAAGCCTGTTTCTGTCAGCATGCTCTTATCTGCACCACAAGTATCTAGAAACAACCAGGAAACAGATGCTATTCAAAAAGTTAGCAGTTTTAAACTTCAAGGAAGAATGTTGGAAATTGCAGGAATTTCTGGATATCTCTTTTACTGTTCTCTTACAGAAAGAATTTGGTTGTGCATTTGAATCTTGCTTTCTGAAAGCAACTATCAATATCTGTTTTGAAATATAAAGTATTGTCATCAAATAGTTAACGCACATACTAACATTTAAGAAAGACCATGATCTAATGAGAAATCATAACCATGGCTTAGTTTCTCTCTCTCTCTTAGAAAAATGCAGCCTGTTGTAGCTGCTAGTTAATGTACAAACAGAACCGAGAGAGGGAACAGCTGCACTCCCGAAAAATAGCATAGCTCAAATGCAGCAGCGCCTGTCTCGGCTCCTCTAGTCTTTGCTTTCAGGCTAGAATTATATATTTTGGGGTAACTTTACACGTGGAAGTCTTTTCAAGGTGATCTGTGGTGGTACAAATTTACCAACTGGAGGTGTGGTGTAAAAGTAACAACATGCTGGTTTTAAAAGTAACTTGTTAGGTGTTTGTGAGATAGTCAGTGTTTGTTGGATGGAGAATTAAGACCAGTATTCTGCTGTTAGCAAACTTGAAGCTGCTTGTTAAGCATGTGCTGGCCAAAAAGGCATTGTGAATTATGAGGAATATCATCCAGAAATATATAGCAGTGGCCTAGTAAAATATTTCTACATTATGGGATTCATATTGTTACAGGAAGTGTGACCCCTACATTAAGGAGGCAATAGAATGTGTCAAGTTTTAGTTAACACTGAAACTTGCTGGATCTTTCAGTTGCTGGATCTGCACATAACCAATTTAAAGCAAGGGTCAGCTGTGACTAAAACTAGGGAAAATACAATATCAGGAAGAAGAAAAAATTGAAGTGCTGAGTCTGTATGAAGATGTTCATCATGGTGTGCCAGTTTTCACTCTGTATCTCACTGGAAGTTACGCGGAGCGCGTTGTATGGAAGGAAGATATATTTAAACACTAGGAAACCCTTGACTAAACATCTTTCTAGTGAACATGAATTCAATACAGCTGTAAAATCTGAGTTCCAAGGATTCCTGTAAGAAATTCTACTTTTTTTTTTTTTTTACATAGTATTATGTCCATCAGTTATTACTCAGAACTTTTTGTCTCCCTTGCAGTTGTGTTTTGTCCCAGATGCCATAGGATACAGTATTTATTTTGAACTGCACAAAAATAAGCTTAATACTTTATTTGCTCTAAGCCAAAAGAGTGTTTATGTCCTGTTTGTTAGGTTTTAGCCAGTGTACTGTAATTTAGAAAGGATGAAACACTGGCTTTTTTACATAGTTTGAATATAATTTGTCTTGCATGCAAAAAACTGTAGATTGACTTAATTTCTGAGGTGGTAACTTGTTTCTGGGTTTTGAAGCTCTGGTTTACTGAGGGAGTAGGATTTAATCCTCCCACAAGGAGCATATGGTGTTTTTGTTTTTGGCAATTTTCAAGGGTAATTTTCAAGGGCAAGACAATTGCAACTTGCTTCCTCTGTTTAGAGACTTGGGTGCTGCTGTTGTCATGTGTAAGAAGTAATTGTTGGCATAGATCCTGGCATGCAGCCACTTTGCTCCTGAAAAATCTTTCCTTGCGCGCAAGGTGGGAAGCAGGATCTGTCCCCAGCCGCACTGCTCTGGGATCTGTCACCTCACTTGGCTGTAGGGACTGCTCTAATCAGAATAGAGGCTTTTGTCACAGGGGGTGGTTTTGAGCACAATTTGTTTGACGTAGCAATATAAGTAATCCTCAGTAGATGGAGAAACTGTGCTAACACAACCCTTGGTAACAAATCTTTCAAAACACATAGCTGAGTTTATAATGAGCTTCTGTGAACTCTATGATATATTAATATATCTATATACCTATGATATATCATATGATACACCTCTATGATATACTTATACCATAGGTATATCATAGGTATATATGATATAACATGGTGTATTAATACACTCAAAAGTGTATTAATGTATATATGATATATACCTATGATATACCTATACCATAGGTATATCATAGATATATTAATATAACATGGTGTATTAATACACTCAATTAAAAGTTAATTTTGCTTGATAGAGTGCTAAGTGATTTTAGCGAGTTCACATTAGGTAGTTGAGGACAAAAGTTCTCAGAGTAAACTTATTATTAATTAACACCATATTTAGTGGTTGCTAACAATTTTGGAAGCATCTTAGAGTTTAGGAAGAGCAAAAACAATTATGGAAGGTACAAAACTGTTGAGTTTAGTTTAATGGCTTATGTGAGATGTATCCCATCAGTACAGAAGATGCTTCGATTAAGTACAGTCACTTTTTTTTCCTTTATATCCCAGTCACAAGGAGGGGGAAAAATGCCTGACCCTGACACTGGACACTTTAAGCTTGTTTTCTGTGAAAAATGTTTGAAAGGTTATCATAGCAAGTGTGGTGGTGGTACACGAGCAAAGCTGAAAAAAAGAGGAGAACATTGGCAAAACCAAGATAAAGCTTTGAGGATATTTCAGAAATTGTAGCATTTTATCTTTATTTCATATTTTAGTTCTGTTTTTTTTCTGTGGCTTCAGAATCCTGGAACTATAGTAATTCATGCATTTTGTCTGTACTTGAGTTTTAGCATGCTCTCAATTGCTTTCTTTTGACTTTCTGGAAGTCTAATACATCCTGGGACATGCATATCTTTGACAAATTAGAAAGCTCATTAGTTCTGTGAAATGATACCAAGAATGTAATACAGATTTTTATATTAAAACCTCTAATAATACTGAACAGCTGGGAAAAATTACAAGTGTTCTAAAACCAAAATAAACAGAGCAGATGTGGGAGAACATTGTGTAGAGCATGCCATAGTCTTGTCTTCTCTTAATTACGTGCCATGTTCTGGTCATGTTGGCTGGTGGACATCTGTATGCAGATGACCTGTAGTGAAAGGTGCAAATGAACACCAGCTTCCTTTGGGGTGCTCCAGTGGTGTGTGTTGAGCTGAGGAGGCCATCCTGCCAGAGATGTGATGTTCTGATAGTGCCAGTGGCTTAATGGGAAATAGAGAGGTCAGTATTATCTATTAAAATATTGAATTATATTAGCTGAGAAATAATACTTGGATGAATGTTGAATCATCCCTGATGACCATTGTAGAATGACAGGCTGTGTAGCTCCTAAGCTGTTGAATGCTACAACCAACACGGAAAATGACTTCAAGATTCTGGGCATAAACACACAAGGGCAGTGTGGCATATTGACCAGAAAGTGTTGATTCTGTCTTAGCAACAGACTTAAGCTAGGTACAAAATCCTTAACTTCTTCCAGAAAATGTGAGCCCCTCCTCTGCAAGGTTCCCAGTCTGTTTTGGTCTCTGACTGAATGGGTAGATGACTAACCACTACGTGTGGCAATGGCACTGACTATGTTTGGACCCTTACTCCTGTAGTTCTCTGTTAGCTTTTTTGCAGGTTTGTTAGAACAAGCTAGTGAATTGCAGTGAATCTAGAAGCTGTGGACAAGGCTTTGGGAGTGTGGAGGCTGAAGAGGATGCTCTTTCAGGCAAGACCTGGATGCCTGCACCAGACAGGCATCACCTGTGAAACACACCCATGATATGTGTCTTGTCTTTCCATCTCAAGTCATGCAATTACCACTAGTGAACTGAAATAGAAACAAACTGAATAAATTAACTGATGTACTTTTGTGAGATACGGAAATAAACTGTACATTAGCTAAATGAAGAGAATGTGAACTATATTTATTTATTTTTATCCTTAACTTTGACTTCAGATGTGAATGTTGGGAGTCTGCTGCACTTGTGAATTGTCTAAACAATTAATCTCTTGCCTGTCAGAAAGGATGCTCTGGCCTTGATAATGATACCAGATACTATCTTTGTAGCTGTTCATCGTGCTGCTTCAAATTGTGTTAATAATTGAATGGGGAAAATAAATGTTTACTATGTATGATGATAATTAAACTGAGAATTTGAAATTCAAGTAATTTGTTGTGATATATAACAGGGCCCAGTCTGAAGATTGTGGACAATAGTATTTACAGAAGCTGGTGTTGAGAAACTGTATTACACTTCAGGCACGATTTGTACATCTTTTGAAAACTGATTGCAGCAACACTCTTAATTTAAGCACTGACAAGTTCCTCAGGAGTGCTGTCTTCGTCTTTTGAACTTTGTAAGTGTCAGACACTTTAGTGCATTGTATGGAAGCACTGAAAATACATGCATCAAGCATTACCTTTATGAAAAGATTTGTAGTATAAAGCTAAGAGTTAAAACTGTGCTATGTCTTGTACATCTTCCCCAGATGCCAAGAACCTTTGCACTTCTGTGGTTAAGATGTTTTATTTAAATTCTTTCCTGTATGTTAGAGCTCTTGACATTTTGGGAATTTTTGTGGCAACGTGGCAGCAGAGGAAAACATGATTAGAGGCTTGAGATGGGGGAAACAACTCACATTTTGGATATGCTTCTACTACTAGGTGTATTTGGGATGTTAAAAATGGCTCACCTAATTTTCCCTTTTTTTAAGCATATTGGCCAAGCTGTTTGTTTTTGAATAGTAAGCCACTCTGTGGTGGTTCTAGATGTGTAGTTACTGGAAAGACTGAACATAATCAAACCTACTCTTTTGGTACTGTCTGACCGAAATAAGCAGCTTTTAATAGCACATATCAGCAAACCTGCCTGTTTCACAGCTGTTGACTTTATCTCTTACATTTCAATTTAAAAGTTCAGATGGAACTTCAAGATGATGTGGAATAATTTGCTGAAAAGATGAGGGTGGATTCCTCTTTTTGCATTGTCAAGAGTGGAAAGTTGTAAATAAGCCAAAAACCCCCCATGAATACACAAATGCTGATGAATACACAAATGAAATTTGGAAGTGGCTCAACATAAATGAGCTGTATTTGAAGAGACATTCCACCCATCTTGTGGGGATGCTGGCCATCAGGAACAGTGCAGGAGCTGCTTTTTACCAGAAATACACAGCCAAGAAACTTCAATTCGCCTATTGAAGTGTTTGTGGATTAAAACAAATTATTATAAGTGGTCTAGTCTGTAATATTTTGTTGTTAAAAGCAATTTTTTTTAAAATGCAGATGACCATACATAATTTACTACAGATTGGTAAGAATAAAGAGAAACGTGACAGATTTTCTTACAAGACACACTTTGACTTCTACTGTCATAGACTTAATTATTGGATTGCAGTATATGCTATTTGATTTCTGAGATACTTAATGACAGTGAGTGACATTAGGTAAGGTTCAATGGCTATTGACAAAATACCAATTTTGAATTGTAGCAATTGTTAACTTGCTGCAGAGATATGTTGCTGGTGTCTGTTTCAAATCAGTCAATACTTGCTTTCTTTTTGATTAAAATATTTGATGTGCTGTGTCTGAAAATCATAGAATCATAGAATAGTTTGGGTTGGAAGGGACCTTAAAGATCATCGAGTTCCAACCCCCCTGCCATAGGCAGGGACACCTCCCACTAGACCAGGCTGCCCAGTGCCCTGTCCAGCCTAGTCTTGAACACCTCCAGAGGGGGGCATCTACAACCTCTCTGGGCAACCTGTTCCAGTGCTTCACCCCAGATCAAAGATAGACTTTTTAATGACTAATCATGAAAATTAGTTGGAGAAGTAACCTTTGTAAATTCTAACAGTGTTATCCTGTTCAACTTTTCTTCTTACTAGTGTTTCTGGTGTCAAGTATAGTCACTTTAGGGATAGAACTTGTCTTGGTTGTTAAATCTGAAAAATCTTCTTGATCTTGCAGAAATACAGAAAATAGTGATCTATTTAAGTATTTTAATTTTGGCCTGAGCAGCAGTCACTACATCACTAGTTTGTGCCATCCAGATTTAGAATTCTTGCAAATACTTTAATGCATAAAATTACTTGATTGTATAGGTTAATACTCAAGTTATACTTTATATGTTGTAGATACTTTTCTGTTTTCTATATATACCTTTCAGACTGATGCTGTAATAATACTAATAATACAGGGATTATTTGCTTCCAGTGCATGTGAATAGAAGAGCAGCAAGATGACATTTACCTCATAGCCTTCTAGTGTAGTGTTGAAAAGCCACTTTTTGAAGTGGTGGGTATAGTGAAGAGTGTGTACCATTAAAAAAACCTCTAACAAACAAAACCAAAAATAATTTGAGGGCTGGAAAAAGTATTTTGCAATTTGAAATTTAGTTTATAGCATAAAGAGAAATGAGCCATTGCATGATCACAGAGGTCAATTATCATTGCAGGGACAGAATACCAAGGAAATTACAATATATGAGAAAGTCATAACAGGAAGCAATAGCTGGAAGCTGCAGTCAGATAAATTTGAACTGGAAATAGCAATGATAATGAGAATATGTGGAGAACTGAGACAACTATAAGACATGTGAAGAGAAAAATCTGTTGTGGAGAATCTGTCTGTAACAACGTCGGTATCAGTAGCAAGTTCTTCATTAAAATTTGTATTATGAGAAGAATCTTGGCTTTCCTATGTGGTTTCTGTCAAAGTTATGGAAAAAACACACATATTTTAATTAAGGGAGGAGAAAAATGTTCTAGGGCATTATAAAAAACATAGGACAAAAACATTTCTTGTGACAAGAAATTGAAGATATGTCATTTCTGGGAAAAAAAAAAAGGAAATTGAAAAGGTTCTATTGATTTCTTTGAATACTAGAGTTGTAATACGCAGCAGTCGAAAAATAAGTCAGTATTTTACTACCTCATTGTGCTACTTTAGTTTTTAAATATAAGTGGCTGTAGCAGTATTTGTTAGAGCTGCTTTGTATGGTATCTGCTGCTTTGTTCTGCCTTCAAAAGTGGTAGCCCTCACTCAAAGCAGATAATCTGTAAATACTTTGCAAATCCTCTGCCAGTGGAAGAACTGGGAAATAACTGAAGGGTGAAATTTCCTGATCGGTTGCACAGGACCACGATGTGAGAATAGCCCCTCCTGACCTTTGGGAGGAGAGAGAAGAAAGATGCTTTCTGATTTCAGGACAGAATCTGAACTTTATGTGGCATTTTTGGCTTTGTTTGTTCTCTCTACATACTTTACCTAAGGGTTAAACTGTGTGCTTGAACTGGATACTTGTCCCTTTACAAAATGCAGAGGCTGCAAGGCTTGGTATGATGAACAGCTGCAGATAATAGTTTACTCGTGACACAGTCTTTAACAAGTAGCTTGGGTGGGAGCCAGAGAGAGGAGAGATTCTGTATCACCAGCAGATCTGCAAAGCTGACATGGAGTTCCTTGTGAGTTCACTGAACAAGCTGCATGTTTTTCCTGAGCAAGTACTCTGACAAGAACGGTTTCCTATCTGCTTTTTATTCCACATGATCCTGCTTCAATGTTGTCACCCCTTCTGACTGCAAGGGAAGAAGAAATGTTGTGAACTGGGAGAATGCTTCACTGAGCCCCACGCTTCTGGAGCCAGGTTGCGTTTTGCAGATACAGGCAGAGAGGATAGGTGAACTGGGGAAAAAGGAGGCAGTGTGAGCCAGGGAGGTTGGCACAGATGCTGTAGAACATGGCCAGCAAGTGAAGGCTGCCTTCAGCTGCACCAGCCAGCCAGGTCTTGCAGCTGACAGTGGCAGTGTAGCAGGACTGTCCCAGAAGTGGAGCCAGGCGACCAGTGAAACAGTCGTAGCTGCTCCTGGGAAATTTTCCTATATGCCAAGAGAAAGCTTTGCTTATGCTTTTCTTGGATCTCTGCCTTGAGCTTTTTGTAGAAAACAGCAAGAGGGTTAGCATCAGATTGAATTTGGAGTTAGACCTCCTGGAAAAGAGAAGTTGGAGATCAAAAAGTGTAGCATGTGAATTCTTGTGGTTTAGCAGCAAATGTCCAGTTTAATATTTATATACCTCCCGGAGACATTGCGTTTTTCCGAAGAGTTCTAAACCAGTGCTGAATGTCAGCATTACTGTTAGTGCCCTGTATCTGCGTTGTCCTTGCAATACTTGTCCTCTTTTTAAATGGATGGCAGCTGATCTTTTCTCTTAATGGTAGCTGAGCTTTTTGGACTGCTGCTTTTAAAGTGTTGAATGACAGGATTAAGAATGCCAAGTTATGTGTCTTTCCACCTATATTCTTTAGTGTAATGTTGCATGAAAAGTAGACAAGCCCTTTATTGTAACTGAGTAGTCCAAGCAGCTCTTGGTTGAGATCACCACCCAAATGTCACTAAGCAAGCTAATTTTATATCTGGAAAAGATTTAGAAAAACAAACATTATTTGTTTTGTGAATGTGCTGTTAAGTTAGACGTGATACGTAACCATTTGAAAAGTTTTGTCATTTGAAACTCTGGCCTGAGGCACTTAGAGATGACAGATGCTGCTCATACAAACACCTCAGAAGACATGGTAGAGTGTCTCTTCCCAGCTTTACATGGAAGTTAGTGATTTTCTGTAGTGCTTGATTGTCTCATTCAAGTGCATGTGCCTCTTAAATAAGAGAATTAACTAGTTTCTCAACTGCATGTGATACTTTGGAGAAAAAAATGTCTTAAAATTAGGGTTGGGTTTACTACGGTTGATGGTTGTTGTGATACTGTTGTGTGGCTGAGTATTTTGTTGTAGACTTTGTGATACATCTAAAATTTCACAAGGGACTTGTAGGACACAGAGTGAACATCCCCATCCTTTTAATAGCCCAGTGTTTGGCTCCCATGGAACTGGAGTGCTAATAAGACAACCAGTTTACTAATCCAAGGAAACTTGCCATGTTAAAAGGGGAGGAAAGAGAGGCATAGCTGCCTGCACCTAAGTAATGTGTACTACAAATGAGTCTAGATTTAGTTACTTTGATTGAACAGTGTAGAGACAACAGAAGAAGCTAATGGGCTCAAGCTGTGCAAAGGAGAGTATTCACGTGGGCAGTGCTGGAAGGCTTCTTGCTCTCACTGCTGCTTGCTGAGATCTGTAATTCAGTCTCATATTTTGTTTTTGAACAAACTTCTAAAAAAGAAGATGGATCTGGTGCAAACAAATCTTTTGATATATTTCTGTCAGATAGTAAAAAAAGAATGGTGATTTTGTTTTTCTTCCTGTAAGAGCAGAATAGAACTCTCATGCTTGTGTGCAAGGCCCAAGCCTGAGACGTCTCTGAAAGTACAGACCTTACTAGGGTCTCATGATGAAGAGTATTATCTATCATGTCAGCCTGGGTAGTGCCCCTGAAGAGGTTGGGAGAAGAGTCTGTTATGATCTTTTTACAAAATAGTCAGTGTCTGAAAATATCTGAAATGGATATTGCTTCTGCACTGAATAATTTGTCTCAGCAGCTAAAATCTCAACTCCTCCTGAGATTTCTTCTTTCTCTCATTGTTGGTAGCACCCTGCCTCAGTTTTAAGATTTTTTTTTTTTTAGCAAGGCTATTCTGGCTTCCTTCCATGTACTGTATCTAACACTGCCATGAGTTTTTGTGGGTGTTCAGGATTTCATGGCTTTCAGAGCGTGCTCTTTCAGGCTCTGCTCCTCAGCCTTGTAACAGCATCACTCTGTCCCCAGTGCAACTTAGATTGCTCAGGATCTTGGCAGGTTCTGAAGGGGAAGTTGTGTTAGCCTTGGAGGTCTGCACCTTCTAAAGGAAGGCAAAGTTCTTCGGTCTATGTCCACATTATAGGCTGCCTACAAGACAGTTCATTTAAAAACAGAAAAGTTGATGCCAGGGTGTCAACTGGCATTTGGATTCCAGAGAAATCCAAACTGTTTATCAGTGACAACAGGAAGAAGCTACTGATGGGTTTTGTGTTGTTGCATCAGAACTTTCTGTGTATGTCTTTGCCTATCAATCTGCAATCTGGAAATACTAGGCAAACAAAGAATTATTAAATACATGCATTTTTCAAGTTTATTGATTTGAGTGGCCTTTATATAACCAAGAATAAAAATAACCTTAATATGTCTTCTAAAGAAAAGTCTCTAATTAGAGACAGTTCATAAACAGCTACTGAAATTTAGGATGTATGAATTAGTAATGGTGTGACTGTTGCACACATCACCTTGCAAAGTTTCAATATGACCACATGCTATGCTTATTGTGCACACTGCTTTTCCTAAGGAGCTATTAAAAACTTGGATTATGCTTTTACCATCCCATGATCCTGACATTCAGCAACAATGAGTTCACTTATTTAAATTCTCAGTACTTAAAATAACAAAACAAAACCACTAAAAAAAAATACAACCCCCAAACCAAAACTTCTGTTAATTGAAATCAGATGTTTTATCTGGAGAACATTTGACTAAACACAAAAATAGGATACTTTTTGGTTCAGCAAAATGTGGGGGAGTTTTCTTATTTTTTATTTCTTTGCTTCTTGCATAATTTTCATACATGTACTGAAAAGTGTCTGAATATTGTATTATCAAGGTTTTGTCTTGCTTTCCTTTTTTTCTGGTGGTGTTTTCAGCTGTAATTTCTATGTCTAGCTTGAAAGTCTGGTTCAAAATAATGTTCAGTGCCTTTACGAGTCTTTTAAAATTATAAGACTCCAGAAAGAAAATGCTCAAAATTGTTCACACATTCTGCAGTTCTTCAGATTGCAGAAAATAATGTAATTTGTAAAAATTCACATTAGCATGACTCGATGCTGGAAATTCTATCACATGATGAAATTATGATTTTCATCATTTGGATAAGGAGATTAGTATAACTGAATGTGTTCAGCTTTAACAGTGCCATG
The DNA here is from genome assembly GCA_013400935.1 of Turnix velox. Classification (NCBI taxonomy): domain Eukaryota; kingdom Metazoa; phylum Chordata; class Aves; order Charadriiformes; family Turnicidae; genus Turnix; species Turnix velox. Next base: position 13,716 of record VZTY01020543.1, read on the forward strand.
TGAAGCTGCAGACATCTCATAATGTTCATGCCATGTTCCTCTCACCATTTTAATGAACTATAGTCATTCTGATTTGGGTTGGAAGTGGTCGGGAAGGCCAACAAAAGCAGGAGATCTGTGCCCGCCAGGCCAACAGTCACTGGGCAGCATGGTGTGTCATCAGGACCACTGCTATGGATGGAAAATCAGGAGATTTTATATAGAATCATAGAATGATTTGGGTTGGAAGTGTCCTTAAAGATCAGCTAGTTCCACCCCCCTGCCATGGGTAGGGACATCTCCTGCTAGACCAGGTTGCTCAACGCCTCATCCAGCCTGGCCTTAAACACCTACAGGGAGGGGGCAGCCACAACCTCTCTGGGCAACCTGTTCCAGTGCCTCAGCACCCTCACAGTAAGGAACTTTTTTCTTATCTCCAACATAAATCACCCCTCTTCCAATTTGCAACCATTACTCGTAGTCCTGCCATCCTCTACCCTATATACCCTATGTATTGAAAATGTTGGTGGTAGATGGCAAGGAGCATAAGTAGAGAAGCTGGAGAACAGGTGCAAGACTCTGTCTTGCCTCAGTCATGCAGGGAGGCAGGCTGCCATCAACTTCATCAGGTGCCAGTGTAAAATGGGTCCCAAATGAAGCAGAAAGCAGCAGATGAGAGAGAACTTCCCACTGGAGGCTGGCATTTGTTCTTGTCTCAGCAACAGGAGCTTCAGTGGCAAGCTCAGTGAGGTAAACAAGCTTGCAGGTGGTTGCAAACTGAGTATTGCTTCTCTTCTGCACACCAATAGGAAAAAGTTTTACTCAGATTTCTGGAGGCTTTAGGTGCACAAATGGCACCAGCTGGGGTTCAGACAGATCACTTCTCTGCCTTTCCGTAGGGAGATTGTTTAATGGGCTGCTCCATAGCTCCAACAGCTGCTGTATACATGTGCATGAGTATTACATGATTATGAATGTTTTCCAGTGGCATGTCTACCTTGGCCTGCACTACTAGCAAGAGGGTTTGTTGTCCCAAAGACCCTTCCTCAGATTAATTGCTCCTGTGGCTGTCTGTGGCAAACTCACTATGGTCACAGGTCTGAGAGTTACTCTAGGACCATGGTGCCTGTGTGTGAGGCAGAAATTCCTGCTGGGTGCCTGTGGGTGTGGGGAAGATGAGGTTTTCCATTGTTGCCTTGCACAAGGGTCCCTCACAGCCATGCTTGCAAAGCATTGCTGTGGGGCTGCCAGAAGAGGCCCAGTGGTGCTTGGCTCATACAGAAGAGCTGGTTGGGAAGCTGCATCAGGCCTTTTGGAGGACAGTGTGTGATGGCTTGGCTCAGCCAGGGATTTCAGATTTTAGATTTGGATGAGTTCCCTTGACTAGTGGGGGACTCAGCCCTGTACACTTGCCATGACTTATGGCAACAGACTGTCAGGAGGTTGAGTTTGGTTTGTATAGTGTGCAAAGTGTATCTGTAAAACAGCATTCCCAGCTGTCATTCTAAATATTGTACATTTGGGGTTGTAGTTCAGGGCTCTTCTTGTTGCTGCTGCATTAAAACAGCATTCCCAACAGAGAAGGAGCTGTTATCGTAGTTTAAATGTTTACAGAAAATGTAAACATATGATGGAGTATACAGGAAAAGCAATGTAACTGGCCTCCCGTTTAATTTGGCAGAATCTCAAATACCAAGTCTCTGTATGCTTATTCTTCAGTTGTTGCTGATCACATGAATAATTGAATTGGTGAGAGTTTAGGAAGAATCGAATCAGCAGCAGTGGCACAACTCTCCTGATGTTGGTATGGTATATTCTCATCATGCCACAAGCTTTTTTTGATCTTTTTTAAGTTTTGTCAAGAATGAGAATTTTTGCTAAAGTAAAAACAGGAGATTAAATGGAAGTTTTAATGTACTTGAGTTTTTCTAAAAGTAGGAAGATAAAGCATGCTGGTTTCAGTTTCCATAGAAACAAAAAGAGAAAAAAGTGTTTCAAATCAGCTTGTAATTTTTGTATCTCCTTTGTCACTTTAACACTTAACCAGAATTTTCCAAAGTAAGTCCTAATTTGAAAATCCATGGTTTCAGTTCAGGACTGCTAGAAGTGGAAATTGAGTAAAGAACTGTATCTCAATGAGTAATTTCTTATGTGCCACGCTGTGGTTTTGGAGCATTCAAAGCTGCATTTGCTTATTCAGTCATAAACTAATTTAATTTTAAAAACACCAATCAGTGCAGTGTCGGATGCTTTGCTATCAGCCATAAAAATGTCACTGTTCAAGTGCTTTACACAATGCCTGGGTACAGTCTTGCTGCAGTGGTTCAGCTCAGAGGTTGTGTTGGAAGCCTGTCACAGAATGGGTGGTGTTGGTGCTTCCTGGTCCCTTTCAGAATGGAAAGTGGCCCCACGGAGGTGCAGCTTGGGTCTGGCCATCACAGCTCGGTGTGGTAGAGAGAGGCTGCTGCCTGGTGGCACTGAGGGCTCAGTAATGCAAGTGCCATGTTTTGCCTGGGTATAGCTCAGGGCAGGTTTGCAGAAGGCAGAATATGAGACTAATAATGAGTGCGGTAAATTTCACATGTCATAGTGCTAAACGATAGTGGTGCATGTACATATTCATGGAATGAATGAGGATCAGTACTGTGGGTTTGTGCAATGTCTGCTTTAATGTTTAGGAAGTGGACAGTTAATATTTTTATTAAATTTGTGAATGATTCTGAAATAAAGATCTTGTGAAAGCTGGTAAGGGCAGAGATACATTTCAGAACAATTTAGAAAAATTATGATGACAGTAAATAGCAGGCCAGTTGTGGAAAAATATAGAGCTGGCATAGTTGTAGAAAAAACAGTTGAAATGCCAAAATTTCATAATGTTCTGAGTACTAAATAGCATACCAACAACGGAAGTCAAGTCAAAAACAGGTTATGTGCCAGATTGCAAGGAAATAAAAAATACTATAATTTCAGCTGGTTGATGCCTGTGTTATGTTAGATGTGAAGATATGTGTAATGGTAGAGATTTTCTAGTCACTGAAGTCACTGTAAATGGGTTTTCTGGCATTTCTGTGCTGCCTTTGAGTTTCCTGAAAAGTGTGAACTGCCCTCACTTATTTCAGTAGTGAAAACAAATTCTGAAACTGAAATGCCTGTTTCTCCATGATCATTGTAACAGAAACTGTAACTCCTCTGCGATATTGGTCAGTGACTAGGAGAAGTAAAACTGCTTTCCCCTTTGTGATCTTGGATTGACTAAGTTATTCCTAGATCTTAGGTATACTATGAAATCACATTTCCCAACCTACCCTAACTACTTCTGACATATTGCTAATCCTTTTCAGTGTGGGTGAAGCCATTGCTGACTAGTAATGTGTCGTATAGAGTAATATAAGCATGTTAAAGTTCTTGAAGCTTCAGAGTCACTTACTATTTGTGTGTTGTACACTTACAGATAGATGTATGCATGCTTTGGAAAGGGTGCCTCGGCTTTCTGGTATTTTTGTTGGTATTATTGGAATATTGCACAGGAAGTTAAGTGTCAGAAATGTGCACCTCATAGCAGCTCAGGTCTGTGCAGGAAATCTTACTTTCCTTCAGGGGAGAAGCAATTCTGTGCAACCAAAACTTAAGTAGCTGCTGTCTTCCAGCAGAAATTATCTTAAAAGTTCATTTAGGTTCTGATGATCCATGTATTTATTCTGTAGAATAGTTTTGAAATTAACATCAGAATCTTTACATAAGTGGTACGTTTGTTTTGTCATCTTAGGTTTTTTTCTTGTTTGTGGCTGGAGCGCCATTATTTAAAGGGATAACAGCTTCATCTGCCTTAGACCCAGCAATGGTGCTGATGTCAGTCAATGTATTTGGTTAGATTTGTTGAATCCACAAGTTGAAGAAACAATTACAGAAGTCTAAAAATTCCTTAGCAAGTGTTCAACTTTCTAACATTGATTTTTCCAATTAATTTTTACTTCAGGAGAAGGATCTTCTTTATGCTTTAATGTTTCACTCCATGTTTTTTGGGACTCATTTTTACTGCCTTTTCCTGTTACCCCTACAGTAAGTTTAAATGTGTTTACATTCAATTTCTGCAAATTACATGTCCAGAGAAGTGCAACTAAGCTGTTGAATGGTCTAGAAAACAAGTCTTACAAGGAACAGCTGAAGGAGCTGGGGTTGTTCAGCCTGGAGAAAAGGAGGCTGAGGTGAGACCTTATTTATTGCTCACTAGAAATGCCTGAAATGAGGTTGTAGTAAGGTGGAGTCAGTACAAGAGGAAATGACCCCAAGTTATGCCAAGGGAGGTTTAGGTTATTTGGAAAAATTTCTTCACTGAAAGGGTTGTCAAGTTCTGGAACAGGCTGAAATGGTTGAGTCATCATTCCTGGAGCTTTTAGAAGTTGTATAGATGTAGCATTTAGGGACATGGTTTAGTTGTGGACTTAGCAGTATTAGATTATCGTAAGGGTCTTTTCCAACGTAAGTGATTCTGTAATTCTACAGTCCAATCCAAGGCTTGTGATTCTCTGGAGCTGTGGCAGTTGACAGTTGTGTACACTGTCTCTGAGTCCGTAAGAGTTTAACATGTAAGAAGTGTTCTTGCTGTTGCTGGCATCTCTCCCATGTTCAGCAGTGATGGTGGAAGAGCCTAAGGACATGACTCAACCCCTTGAAACAAGGTAGACATTTGGTGTGTTATCTGAGCTTTTCCTTGGGTCCATGTACCTGCAGCAGCCCAGCTGCCAGAGTAGCCTAGAAGGCTGCAGCATAGGGTTGAGATTTTGCAATGTCAGTGATGAGGTGCTGACATCTATGTTTCTATTTGTTTGGTTTTAATTCTCTTGGGGAATTCATAAGGGGTTGACTTCTCATAGTTAATAGCTTTCAGTCGTGGCACTTAAAATTTGACTAAACATGCAGCAAGTGCCACACTGGAAATATATCCTGTCTTTCAGCTGTGATACGGTTTGCTGAGTTCCAGTAAGAAGCAGAAGGCCCTGAAATCTCTTCCTGGGTGGAAGGTGGTGGAAGAGGGTATGCTGAGCCTGTTGGCATCCTTCCTAGTTCAAGCAGAAATATAGTTGCTTAATATGACATGATAAATCAAGTGCAAAGTTACTTTTATTCCTGTAGAGATTATATGTAGGATGATATATAATTCCATTACAGTGAAGACATGCTTCTAAAACAGCATTTGAGGGGGAAGAAGCGAAGCAATGAACAAATCAAAACCTAAAAACATATATAAATGGGGACAAAACTGGCCTTCCTGATTCTGCTGTCAAGCTTTAGGCTTTCTGGTTTTGTTGTGTGAGATGGGTACACTGGTTTCCTGCTGTGGAAGGGAATTTATTTTAAAAAGATACAAAAGCAATTCAGCTATGCAGGTTTCTTCTGGGCTGATCTGTGCGACTCTCCATCTTGCTGTAAAATTTTGTTGTTTTATATGAGGCAAAATCCTGTTTGTGCTTAGTGGTCACGTGTTTCAGCTGATGCCACCATTTTTATGCCTCTTCTTTTAGGTTTCCATGGAGTAAAATGGCAGCTTATTTCAGGGTTTCTTCAGGGCTAAAAGGAAATCTTGTTTACACCTCAAGGGAAGAGTACAAACTGCAAGAGTTCATAGAGTCCTGGACTTAAAAGAGCAATAAACTCTTAGGGATGTTGTAATCTTGATGTGTTTTAGTTAATTGTGAAGTCAATGGATACTGGGCCTTACATGAGTATCAGAAGGCTGTTTTCTTTCCAAGGAGTGCTAATCTGAAGGCTCCCTTCTGCAAGTGCTACTGGTGTAAAACTTACTAGATCGTTTGCTTTCATGGTTTTTCCAATAACTATCATACTAAAGTAACCCTTTACAGGGCTTTTCGGCCTGATTGTTTCTTTAATGGCTTTTACAAAAATGTCAAACAATGATTCAGATTTTAAAGATTACTCTGAAGGAAGAAATACTTGCGATGTTTAAAGTGATGCTATTTTATCTCATGTTAAGGAAGGATTGCAAAGCAGGAAGGACTGCCTGGCATGGGAGTAGGAGCTCTGGGACTCCTTGAGTCATTTGAAGCACATTATTGCTTGTGCCTTGGCTATGACCTCACATTTCAGCCTGAATTAATACACTTGTGTCTTCGGAAAAATGAGAATTGTTAACCCTAATGCCGTTGCATTTTGTCAAAGTTTCTACTACAGTTTTACCTCCTTAAAGGTCCCATTTTCAGCTTCCTGATTTTCAGCAGATGGGGATAATATATTTTCAGTACTAGAAGTACTTTTTTTCTTTAGCTATTTGTTTTGGGTGAAAAAAAAAATACTACTTTTGAGGAGGCAGCTCAGGGAATTACATTGTTTCTTAATGTTTGACCAAAGTAAAATCTGGAGGGCTCTTAATTGGTAAATAATGTAATACAGTGGAAACTGCTGTGGGAAATGAGAAGAAAACAGTGGAGACCTCTTAAACAACTTGTGTGAAGTTGCAGCAGTGGCAGAAAAGAGGTATTTTCACAGCTGTATTTTGTTTGGAGTTAGGGAAGCTGAGGAGCTGACACTGGCTGACTATAGCATGAGAGCTGCTGATAGTGGATCCATAAGCATATCAAGACCCTGGAACAAAATGACTTGTGGTAGGAAGTTTGAGATGTATTTTCTAGGTCTAGAGAGGAAAATAATGCCTCAAAATTACTGATGTGTCCCAAAACCTAGAGTATCATTTGGACAAAGATTCTGATTGCCTGAGCAATCTGCTATTACCATTGCCAAACAGTTGTTTCACCTCCATTGCAGTGCAGTATTGCATTTATATAACATGGGTTTTTTTGTTCTTCTGTCTATTTCAATTTTAAGAAAATGAGAAGAACCCACATTCAGTAATTAATCATGAACTTTTCATAAAATGCTATTAACGAGTGCTGCTGTTGGCAGTGAGATAACTTTAAGCAGTAGTCTGGCCTAGCTCTAGAGTGTCTTGAAGCTTTCTTTTATCTAAAATAATAAATAATTTTCTAGATTAGATTTCTCTTTAATGATTGATGCGCAAATGTTATCTTTCTGAGAAATGTAGAATAAAGGATGAAGAATTGAGGTTTTTATGTATCTGAATGTTAATTTCAGTGTACTGCAATTTCTTTGTATCTCAGCCAAGCTCAATGGAAATTTGTAGAAATTAAATGCTGTCATGTAGTATCATAGCATTCAGTCTGCTATATAATTAGAACAAAAAGCCTATTCTCACCTTTCAGCAAAAGTGTACAAGTACTGCTGTAAAGCTGTGGCATTAAAAAAACATTGACTCTTACAACGAAGGCTGATGTTCAAGTCCTAAAAATAATATGCAACCCGGTAATATAATGCAATGATACATCAAAGTTATGCTGTCCTGTAGTATGTGCTGATATGAATACTTTTGTTTAAACTTTTTTTAAACAACTAATTTCATATTAGTTTGGAGCCTCACAACCATTTGAGTAAAGCAGTGTTTGTTGCTGACATGTACATATATAGTTGTATGTGATAGAGTAAAAACAGTCTCTTAATGCATGTGTACACTGAGATGCTGTATTTAGATAATGACTACTATTTTGTGATAGTCTACATGGCATGGATGTTTTTCATGTATTTTAAGATGTCTCCTTTGGGAACAATGGTCTGCAGGAGGGCTGATGAGTGGCAGTTAGACACCTTATTAAACTACCACATTTTGGTGGGGGCATCCTGATGTGGTTCTCTAAGCTAAATAAAACTCAGAAAAATTATATATAAAGAAAGAGCATGCCTAGCTAATTGTTACCAGTAGTGGATGTTTGCATCTCAGAGTTGATAAGTGCAGGCCTAGCCCTACATAAACAGTATTTCAAGTGAGTCAGAATGCATCTTAGGCCTTAGTGCCTTCATCAGGTTGGACTCTTCACCAGTTAGTTAGATTAGTACTATGTTTAGGAAGTGCAGATCTTTCTGGAACAGGTTGAGAGCATGAGAGAAACATTGCATATTTGAAGACTTCTGCTGAGGTTGAATCTCAAATTGCTTATGTGGCTGTATGACACTATGTCCAGTCTAATTACATTTTAAACATAAAGATGTTACTGCAGAACCTACCATTGCAGATGGGCTTGAGGCGCTGTTTTAGCTGTTGGAGAGCTTAAAGCTGCAAGAAAGGATCAATCCAGCTGAAGCCTCTTCATGTGTCTATTGACTTCCAAATGTTTTTTTTCAAACTTCTGAAAACTGAAAGCATACTAAATGCCTGATAATTGATAGCCAGATCTTTGCATTTTAAAGTCTGGGGGAAACTGTCAGTACATATTTATATTTGCTCTCTTTACAGATTTATTGAACTAATAATTTATAAATAAATATTTACATAGTTACTTCTCTTTATGAGTTGATGAGAATCATGAGGGCTGTAATGTCCCTTTTGTATGGGGAAGCCATGTGTATGTGTTGTGGGTGTTAGGCTTCAGTAGTAAGGACAGCAAACATTTGGAAAGCAAATGCTTTTATAAAAGTATGTTCAATTATTTTTTCCTAAGGCATCCTACAGAATGCTTACAAATCAATCTGAAAAATTTTAGATGTGCTCTTACACATCTAAAAAAAATGGATATGGGTCTTATTTAAGATAATAAGAAATGAGGCAGAAGGCAGGTAAAATTATCTTTCTGAAGATGATGATTTTTGTGCTAGGCACTTGTGCAGGTACAACAAGATGATTCTTGCAGAAATGGAGTTTTAAATTACCAACTCCATGTACTGAAATTACTCTTTTTTGTGAAAAGACTGAAATCTGAAGTTGAATATTGCAGGGAGTTGGAATGAGAAGAATGGGGTTTATCCCATCTTTTACAGCAATGGAAGGGTGGTGAAATGAAAAGGCAGGTTTAAGCCAAGTCACAACTCCCTATGGTTGCCAAATAATTCCTCTTACTTTTAAGCTTGCGGTTTCTGTATAGAAGTTCCTGAAATACAGAACACTTGCACTGAGAAGTCTTTTCATCACTCAGTGCTTAAGACAGGGGAAGAAAGGAGTTAAACGTAGTTAATGAACAGAAGCCAGTAGCTGCATAGTGTGAAAATGGAGCAGTTTAGCCAAAGCATTTGTAGTAGTGGAAAATATTTGTATTAAATCATATTCAAATCTAGAAAACCTAGCTTTAGTACTTTTTGTAATTGAGATTAATAAAGCTTTATGCTAATATGTCATAAAGAATAAATAGCTCATTTAAGTACAGTATGTTCCTTATCTGACCTACTTATGTATTAAATTTTGCCATTACAGTCTTCTAACTTGATAGTAGAAAAAAGTACTTCAGTTTTGGAATTGTTAAGCCGTTTGAGGATGGGAAACTGATACTGCTTAAACATCTTCTAAGGTTTTTTTAAATGTATCTTTAGAGAAGAAATCAATATAAAAATAGCTATTTCATACATATACTGCTCTTCCTATTCTAGAGATATATAAATGTAGGGAAGAGTTTAATAGTGATTTCCCCATGGCACAAAAAATGGCAGAGCAGAGTGGAGGAAAAGGAGACAGTCTTGTAACAAGGCTCTATTTTTATTTTCAGTTGTGTTTTTTGAGACCAGACAGAAAGAGAACCTGAACTGTGAAGAAAGTGGAAAACCTTACAGATGTACAGCTTGATCTTGGATGTTGCGTCATATGGTGGTCCATTATCCTAAATCAGCTGCCTTTGTAGAGAATTATGACAAAATCATAGCAACTATATGGCTCAAGAGATGTTGTGAAAAGCTCATGCAAGGAAAACTCATTTAGCTTTAGCACAATAAAACACCAGAATAATTATTTTATAGAATCATAGAATAGTTCAGGTCACCTTAAAGATCCAATCCCCCTGCGGGGACACCTCCCGCTAGATCAGGCTGCTCAGTGCCTTGTCCAGCCTGGACTTAAACACCTCCAGAGGAGGGTCATACATAATCTCTCTTGGCAACCTATTCTAGTGTTTCACCAACCCTCACTGTGAAGAATTTCTTTCTTATATCTAGCCTGAATCTACCCCCTTCCAATTTACATCCATTATTTCTAGTCCTTCCATCACTTATCTTACTAAAAAGTCCTACCCCTGCCTTTCTGTAGGCCCCCTTCCGGTACTGATAAGCTACTGTGAAGTCCCCCCTGAGCCTTCTCTTNAGAACTGGACGCAATACTCCAGATGGGGTCTCACCAGGGCTGAGTAGAGGGGCGAAATCACCTCTCTGGACCTGCTGGTCCCACTTTTCTTGATGCAACCCAGGATTTGATTGGCCTTCTTGGCTGCAAGTGCACACTGCTGGCTCATGTTGAGTTTGTCATCAACTGACACACCCAAGTCTTTCTCTTCAGAGCTGCACTCAAACCACTCTCCACCCAGCCTGTATCTGTGCTTGGGATTGCTTTGACCCAGGTGCAGGACCTTGCACTTGGCCTTGTTGAACTTCATGAGGTTGGCTTGGGCCCACCTCTCTAGCCTGTCAAGGTCCCTCTAAATGGCATCCCTCCCTTCAGGTGTATCAACTGCACCACACAGCTTGGTGTCATCTGCAGACTTGCTGAGGGTGCACTCGATCCCACTGTCCATATCTCCTACAAAGATGTTAAATAGCACTTTATGTGACCAGCTGTCTGGGAAGTGTGTTCTTTTTTACTCTGCTAGGAAAGTGGCACTGAGGTCAGACCACAGACCTATGCAGCTTCTCGGAAATGTGCCTCCAGGGATGCAAACTTCAAAGGAAACAGCTAACAAACAACCCGTTCTGGACAGCATTTACGGTGTAGTACTTAATAATACTAATAATAGTAATAAAAGCCTCCTTAAATAACTGGTGACTTGCCAACTGAGTGCTTTACAAAATTCATTGACTTACTGTTTTCCAAGCTTGTCTGTGTGGGGGAAGAGAGGTGGATCTGAAAATAGCTCCATAATGGACAGAAAGAAAACTTGCAAACTGTGTGCTGTTTAATTAACAAAATCCTTGTCTCTGGAAAAATGTCACATGAAAGAGCAGAGTTAATATCTGGTATGGATGTAATAGGAAACTCTTGAGACTGGTATAATCTGAGAAGGTGTCTGGTCAGATAAAAGAGTCCCTGGAGCTTGTGGATTAAATGACAGAGTGAAGTGAGACTAAGAGCCATTGCATGTGACAGGGTCTTTGTTGAAGCCTCATCATTATGTCCTTTGTCCAGCCTCAGGGCCACCTTTAAACTGTCGTCACTTTGGTAAGGAGAGCCTTGAAGTGAGTTTACCTGTAGAGTTTCAGTTCTGTACTGCAGATGCACAGGGAAGAAACCTGCTTTTGGTGTATGCTCTCTACACTGGGGGTGTCATGTTGAGAAGGAGGAGTGCCATGGCACTCCCACCATCTTTTGTCCCACAGTGCTGCTTCTTACCTGTCATGCTCTCTGCAGAAGAGAGGTTAAGAAGTTTTCTCTTATGAAGGCAAATATCCTGCTACTAATGTTCTTGCATTTATCTATCACTTAGGAAGAAAAGGGGGAAATGGAGTAATCCTGAGCTTCAAAAATGTCTTCATATGACAAAGCAGACTTCTTCCCAGGGTGCTGAAACTGTCATGGTACATTCGGCACTGGAATGGGAAGATTTTTGTGAAATGTTTTCATGGTGTGCTCAAGGAGATCCAAAGGATAGGAAATTGGTATTTACCTCCTATCATCAGTTAGGAAATGGAGACCAGGCTTTGTCTGTGTGATTTCAGTGCATTGCAGCTTAGCTGTCGAACTGTGACTTTTTCTCAACATGTCCATTACATTTTGAGCAACTTAGTATATAGTTATTGTTTGACTACACATTCTGGGAGGAGAAACATAGTAATGTGTGTATTTATAGAACTGACTCTTTATTTTTGTTCAGGAGATTAAAAATAGAAGAAAAGAATACAAGTATTTACAAAATATCTGGCATATTTTGTGACAGAAGGTAGAATAAAAGTCTTTGGGGGTGGAGGAGAGGTGCCGTATATAATCAGTGTCCACTAGCTATGTGATACTGGAACAGAATTTGAGAACCAGAGGAAAAGTGAAGATGACAATCAGATTAATGGGGTTTTGAAGTGCTTTTTGTGAAGAGCTGTCTGACTGCAGTGATAAGTCACAGTCATTGTTCTCATAGCAAAATGCTTTCAATGAAAATTGAAGTTGTTCAGCTTGCTTGCACCTTTTTTGGTCATCAGGTTTTCTCTGCACTGTCTTTATACTTGCTTTTCCTCTGAGTGCATGAATATACCTGTTTGGGGCTGATATTATTACTTGGTTTTTTGTGTGTTTTTTCCCCCTGCATGCCCTTGGTCATAGTAAAGCAGTTTATTGACTAAACAAATAATAAAATTAACATCTGTTTGCACATCTTGAAATGCTTGTTACCTTTTCCATATCAGGTGTGTTGAAGCAAGGCTTAACCACTCAATTCAGAGAGGATCTGTGATTTCAGAGTAACTTTGCCTTCTGGGCTCTCCTCTCTTCGCAGGAGAAGGGCTATGCCTAGTGTGCACCTTCCCCTGTCCTGCCCACACCTCTCTGCTGCATGTGCTAAAGCCACGAGTACATTGATCAGTCTCTCACTGGGGGTAAGTGGGGAGCGGTGGTGCACCACTGTCAGGTGCAAAAAAGATGATTGAACCTGCAGTGATCTCAGAAGAGGTCCTCAGAGGAGTAGAGAAGGGCTAATAACTAGCAATGCAGAGGGAAGACTGTTGTTTGTAGGTATTTTGGTCTGGGGCCATTATCTATTGGACTGTGAAGTCTTCTGACTGCAAAAGGACAGTATAAGAAAAAAGCTGGTGTGAAATAGTGTGGAGGACTTGCTGAGTGAAGACTAGATGCAAGTGTCTAACAATTGGGATTCAGGATTTTCTGTAGTAGGAAAATCATGGACTTTCTATCAGACCACCAAGGCCTTTCTTTGTGAGTTTGTAAGATGGAAGACTTTTTTCTCCTTATTGGAGCAGTTTTAGGCAAGTGGTTTAATTATTGAATATTCAGATTCAGTTTCATCTTGCTCATTGACATAGGCTTTTCATCTTATAGGATTATACACTAGAAAGTCTGTCATTAGAGGGTAAAAGCAAAAAGCACCAGGAATATCACCAATAAACCTAGTGGCAGTGGTATTTCCATTGTAGTACATGCTGTAGATCACACTGTTTGTTTAGATGGGGTCGTGTCAGAATTTTGACCATTAATGTTCTTTATTTGAACTGAACCACTGAAAGTTTGGAACTCTTATTTATGGATTTTATTACACATTTTAGTATGTCTGTATGTAACAAATGCAGTAAATCTGGACATTTTTCTAAAGAAATTGTGGTCTATGGAATAAGTTGCCATTCAGAACTTCAGTATCTTAAAAGGCAAGCATGTATCATGCTTAATAATATATATTACTATAATGACTAGTAGTTTCAAAGTGATAAGTATACAGAAAGTGAGTATTATCTGTTTTCATAAATGTGTTTTTCATCATTTAGAATCTTCCTTTGATGTATATTATACATTGACTTAGAACCTACTGTTATCGAAACTTGTATCTGTATTCCAGTGGTACTTTTATACATATGTTACAAACGTTGAATTATCAGTAAGTTTTCAAAAACTGTGTTGATGTGTGTTAGTTTCTCTCATAATTGGTTAGAAGTACAAAACTGGTTGGTAAACAAATCTAAATTATATCTTCATGAAATTTCTGGGATAATTTGATTGATTATAAGGTATTTCATTCATATTCTGACTACTTCGCTTCATGGTGTCCAGCAGTGTAGACTGAATTAAATGTATGAGTCTGAGGTTGTTTTTTTGGTATTTATGATTTTTAAATGCAATGAATAACCAAAATGTTCTTAAAAGAAAGAAAAGAAGCAGAAGAAACCATTTCAGATATTTTTTTTAATTGCTTACTCTATATTTTCTTCATAGACAGAATGCAAATTTCAACAGGATGTTAGTCTTGCACAGAGGAAACCAATTGTAGGTACAGAGCCTTTTACATATGATGGATGAAATCGCAGTAACTCATTTTCTGTTCCAGTGTAAAGTGGTCAGTGGGGTTTTGCTATGTTTTGCTGTGTTAATCTCTGCAAAACTCTGTGAAAGTTCCCTCTGTTAAAGCTGCTATGTCTCTGCTGACCTCAGCAATAGCAATCCTTTTTGGTTGGATTTGACCTGAGCAACATCACTCTGATTTTCAGGTTGTAGACCCTAACCCCCCTTCATGCCATGATGGTCAAGAACATCTTACTATGTCATACATGGAAAAATGTGCAGAATTTCTAAGGATGTGCATTGCTTCACCAGAAAGAAAAGTTCAGCCAGGGCGGGGAAGACACCTGTAAATTGCAGGTGGCTGAGAATAAACTGCAGAAACTACCCCCAGTCTACTGTTTCTGTCAGTCATGTCTAGTCTGGATATGTGCTACTGGCCATGGGCATCCTGTTCAAGTTAATGCTCCTACTGGTGGAGCCTCCACAGTATTTTCTGCAGCAGAAAATTTTTTCATGGTGGAACAAAAAGAGCAAGGAAATTGCATAGACTTAGAATGATAATTGTAACTGGGGATTTAGTTGCTGTCACTTTTCATTTTAAAGGTGCTATTCTTAATGACTTGGGGTACCTGTAGGGGAGTTTTCTTCAAAGCCCTGATTTCCAGACCAGAAGACTAATCAGGCAACTATTAGTCAGTACCTTTCCCTTAGAGATTATATGATCTAAGGGATGGTATGCCAGTAAAGGCTGTATTAGTGCCTGAAATTTTGGTGTCCAAGTGAAAAGAAAAAAGTGGGATTTGAACAACACCTATTAATTTTGGCACTAGTTGGATCTCAGCTTCCTGAAGCTGCTGCTTGTGATTCCCACCAAGGGAAAATCCTGCTTCAGTATAATAGTTAAAACTCCACATTTTCCATATTGGCTTTCTCTTTTCATCTTTACCTACTTCTTTCTTTGTGATATCTGAATTGTTCAAAAGGAGTAATCCTATTTGGTTGCTACCAAAAGGCTTTAGTTCATACATAAGCCCATTTACCACATCTTCCCTGGAAAATTTTTTCCAGTTACTCTTACTGCAGTTGCTCTTATTTTCTGTTGTTCTGAACTGGACACAGTAATATTTATCCATGATCCTGGTGACTGACCATCTTTCTCTGTATGAACTTGGCTTGCTTCAGGCAACCCCCACATTTCAGTAATTCCAAGAAAAAGGGAACATAACCACAAAGTTTCCCCCAAAATTTTGTATACACTGATTCACTTAACCTCAAAGATAATAAATTATAGAAAAAACTGGACTACTTCCACATATGCACCATGTTCTCTAATAAGGATGATTTTTTTTTTTCTGACAGACACTGGAGGGGACTGCGTTCTGTCAGCTCAAGTGTGCTGCAGAGCATTTTTGTGGGATGTGTAATCCCACTTCTTTGTGACTTTGTTATTCTGTCTGAGTTGTTTCTATTGCCTTATGCTTTCACACTATTACAGGGAGGCAGAATATACATTACAAGGCAGAAAAAATAAATGCTCTTCTCCAGGGAAAAAAAACCAAAAACAAACAAGCAACAATCTAGAAGTGCCTGTCTGGGCTACTGAAAAGCAGTGATGTCTTTAGTAAAGCTTTATTATAGTCATCCTAATAACTTAATGACATGTGTTGCTTTGGTTAATGGACTAGATTCTTAATGAGGAGACATGACCTCCTCTTGCTATAATTTCCACTACAGAAAGTCTTTTCTCTTTTAGTGATGTCGAATACAACCTGTCTCTGCCAGAGTGTATGAAAGCTGCATAATAATGTTCTCCATCTTAGATAAGCTTGCTGTGTTGATGAGTTACAGTAAACAACTGAGATTATGAACAGTGGTTTCAGTGTTTATGCAATTCATTCTGAAGTCCCTGTTTTTTTCTGTGCAGCTGTTTTGTACTTCTTTGTCATCTCTTAATAGACAATAGCTCATAAATTCAATTTACTTGGAATTTCATCATTGTTATATTTATAGTGTAGAGTTTTATTCGTTTTTGAGCTAAGCTAGTGTTCTCTGAAAAGTGGCCTTGGGTGTGAAAGCAGCATCCTGTCTTAAA
Source organism: Turnix velox (assembly GCA_013400935.1). Lineage (NCBI taxonomy): Eukaryota > Metazoa > Chordata > Aves > Charadriiformes > Turnicidae > Turnix > Turnix velox. Next base: position 29,777 of record VZTY01020543.1, read on the forward strand.
TTCCTAAAATTTGTAAATGTCCAATCTGAAGTCTCCCTTAACATGTTTTTTTATGGCCTCTTCATGTGTGAGAAAGTTACCATCTTTCCTACAGGTTTTCAGCAGAAATATTCTAATCGAGGTGCATGTTTTTTATGTTATTTCTAAGGCTCCTGTAGCATGAAGCCTGTTTTTCAAGCAGAATGGCAGCAAGCCCAATTCTGTGATACGATGATCAATGAGAACATATCCAGGGTTTGCAGGGTTAATGAACTGGCTGGCATGTGCCAGAGCCTGCCCAATCCATGCCATTGCAGCTGGGTTGCATTGTTCTTTTAGTGTGTTTTACTTAGGGTATGGTATGAATCATTCAGCAAAAGGTTTTGCTTTTATTACTGAAACATTCATTTTAAACTTGAACCCCAAAGAATTCAGACTATTGAATTGATATGACATGCTTTGGATGCTGAGATTGGCTCTGGTTTTGTGTGCCTGAGGGGTAGAACTTGGCAGTCATGCTGGGCTTTGGAACTGGCTCAGCAAATGCAGCTTAAAGGGGGTAGGAACGGAACGGCTTCGGAACTGGCTCAGCAAATGCAGCTTCCCCTTCTCCTGAATTCTAGGCTTATTCTGAATAGGTTTCAAATTGGTAGTCTTACTTACCTTGATCACTTGTGTCTTTCTAGCAATTAGTTTGTGGATTTGTGCAAGCAACCACCTTAAAAAAACTTTATAAAATGAGACAAAATAGTGCTGTTGTCTTTTAAGGGGGAGGACTGTGCTGTTACAAAAACAAACAAAAGTACTAAAGAAAACCCTAAACAACAACAACAAAAACAAACAATCCATCCAACAGAACAAAAACATTTTGAGAGCACAAATCAAACGTATGTACGTTCAAAGCCAGGAATATTTTGATGCAATTTTAAGCATTAAAAAAATTACAAAGGGAAGGCAAATGAAGCATGCACATTAAGAACACAGGTTACTGAAACAATATGGTGAAATTGGTTGTTGTTGGCTCCTTAATTTTAAAGATTTCTATAATGGAGCTCAGAGACTCCATTGGTTTATTGGAAACTATATAGACTATATCTGTAATGCTCTGTCTTCTCAAGAAACGGTGGTAATACTTCAAATCCTTCTATACAGCAAGATGTAATTAGTATTCCTTTTTTTATTTGGAAGAGCACAAACTGCTGAAATTTTAGGGAGACAAGAAATACATGTCTGTTGATGTGGCTTTCTTAATTATGGAACTCAAAACAACTTAGTAGTTTTCATACAACATTTGTGGCATTTCTAATATGTTACCTCGTTTAGACAACAAACATGCTTTTTATCAAACATCACTTGTTTTAGCGTGGATCAAGATGAAGCTACTTTCCTAACCCAATGAGAAAACCGTGTTATTCTTACTAACGGCAGTGCCAGTCTTTCAGGTTAATTACTTGCAAAGAGGACAAAGTAGCTAAGAACTACATTGTAACAGCCCGAGCTTACAGAAAACTTGAATCCTGAATTAATGTGAAAGGAGAGGGACTAACAGAGTTTGGTTTGTTCCCCTTCCTGGAGAATTTTTCTGAAATGCTGCTTCTCAAATCCATCTTGTAGTGTATGAAATAGCTATTTTATTGGAAAGCCATCCACAACTCTTAGCAGTCTGCGAACTGAATTACTTTCCTAGCAATTACAGTTTTGTCAGAGGAATGGATAATAGAAATTATCCTGATCCTGAATGTAGAGAATCAGCCATGTTATCTGCAGCATCAAAATAATCATTTGGGTTGTTCGGGGGATGGGTTTTTGTGTCACATATGTAGAAAGATGAATTTTTTGTATGCTTCAAATGATAAATGTTTCAGCTTTTGTGGTTGTGTGAACTCTTGCAAGGTCAAAGTAATTACTTCTGTAAAAAAAAAAAGAGTTTGGGGTATTGAGACTTAACTTCAAATGAGTTGGAAGCCTTTTGATTCAAGTTTTCATCAGTTCATAACTTACACTAGAAAAGCATAGGAAAAACAGAAAGCAAAATACTTCTGCGCAGTAATCCATTTTACTGTGAATGGAAAGTCATCACACACAAAAAAGTGACTATGGGTGTGTGTGGGAGGATGCATTTTGTGTATCAATGGTTAAGTCTGAAATGAATTGCCTATTTTATTGTAACTAAGAAGGGAACACTTAAGAATCTTAGAAGTTGGAGGGTTTTTTTCTGAAGCTTTTAGTCTGAGTTAAAAGAGTATGTTGAAAGGGTAGGTGTAATGACATCAAATACAGCTCCCATTTGATTGATTCTGTTCAGGAACAAAAAAGTACCTTTGGGGAAAACCCCTGTTAGAAGAATGTTAAGTTATGTTTGTCAGCTCCATCAGACCAAAGTCTGATGAAAGCCTTTGATACTTGGTTATTCAAGAAATCTTTTTGATTTTGACTGTGTTCACTTGTTTAAAATGTACAGTTTTTGTCATGCACTTGATTGAATTCAGGGCTGGCTTGTTTACGGCCTTGGCGCATTCAGTTTTTTCTTAAAATGACAGTGTGCATCTGATCTTTTATAACAGACATAGCCAAAAGAAATAATTTTGGGGTTTTTGTTGTAAATCAATACTAAAGCAGAGAAAATTTCTTTTCCTTGCATTATTTGACACCACAGAACCACACATTCCATGAATTGGCAAGTTTTGTAGCTGCATTGGATGACAATTGTTTATCTTCATCTTCTTTTTGTAGGAAATTCCACTTACTTGGATGACCATGGACCACCTCCTCAAAAGGTGAGCTTGCTATTAATTTTCATTTGCTTCCTTCTTCGTCTTGTGAAGGGTTTTTTTTGTTAGTTTTCTTAGATAGATTTTATGTTTGCTTGTATGCAAAGCAGCTCTGCTGAGTTTGCATCAACGTTTGGCCCTTCTGTCTCTTTTCTCCCCAGTGTTTTCAGGTATTTGTAAATAACTTGGGTTAAATTTCTTAGTGAGAAAGCTAATGGGATGTATGTCATGCAGTCAAGGCCAGGCAGTATTTTAGGGATGTTTTTTCTTTGAGCACATTCATGCAAAAAACAAGACACATAGCTAAGTCATAGCTAATGAGGCAGGCAAAGATGGCCTTTTTGCTGGCTGCAGTTCCTAGAACATGGAATCTGCTGCAGGTGCAGTGGTTTCAAGCACAGCAAAGGATATATTTAATGGTCTGTTTTGAGTCCTTTTATAGGGAGTAGGGTACACTGTTGTCATCACATATGACTGCAACATTGACTTTTCCCTTACCATCTTCATGATGACTCATGACGTTTCAGGTGAGGACCACCATTGTGATGGTTTCCTGAAGAGGAAAAAGCAGGTGTGTTTAGGGTCTGCTGTTTTGTGTTCGTTCATGTGTTGATTTATTCTCTAGTACTATACTTTTGCATTCATTCCAGGAAAGAAGGCTGTTATAACTCCTATTCTGTACTAGATAGTTAAAAAGGAAAAAAAATACCCAAACTAAAAAGCAGTGGCTCTCTCATCAAATTCTAATTTCTTCTGACTTTATAGGTACAGCATATTATCTTACTGAGGTATTTGGATAAGACTGACTGGTTTTGAAGCAGTTGCAACACGTGAAGCTGCAAGTTTTCTGAAAGTTTCCTTTCCTATTTGCACAGAATTCGCACTGGTACTTGTAAAATACCAAAGCATAAAGGGGGAAGAGATACTACGACTATGTGTATAATAATGAACCATATGCTATTTTATATAATATAGCCTGTGGCTTTCTTTATTTTAAAAATTTTCAAGTAGTATTGCTTTAATGGAAGTTAGATAATGAATGCCTTGTTGGTATTTAAGTGGAAATTTCACCTCTTTTAAGAACTTCCCATGAGAGGATAAGATTCTGTAGTCTTTTCTAGCCAAAATTGGAGTCTGCTGGTGAAAGAGTAATTTTTTCCCATCTCAACCTAGCTGAAGCAGGATTCCCTCTAGGCTAATGTCGGTGGGCTAGAGCTAGTTTAGTTCTCAGATGGATTATTTCACTAATGTGGCTCACCATGACTGCTAGTGTAGCATAAAGGGTAAGAAGAGCTATTGTCTGGTGGTAGTCCTCACTCATCTCTAATTGACCATGAAATCACATCCTGAGCCATTATGTCTTGAGTTTAAATGCTCAGCCACGTGTGTGCATCCACATGCTGAAACAGTTGGCCAATGGGCAGTAGCAGCTGAACAGACTTATACAACCCGAACACTTTATGAAAATTATTTTTGCCTATCTAAACATGTAATTTTGATCTGTGTTTACACAGTTTCATCTAGCTGCAGCTGTAGGAAACCCACTGACCAGATACATACATGATAGATTGATTGGTCATATGGATACTCTTTGATCAGCTACTTATAAACAGTGAAGTTTCCTGGCTTCCTCTGTAATCATCCTCACTCCCAAATAGCTTAGTGGAATAACAGGCTATATCACCCTGTATATGTTACAAATATTTTAGTTTTTGGAGCACTTGCCTATGCTTAGAAAGATTGATGGATTTTGATTATCCCTTGGATGTTATTTGGACAAGCCTTTTTCTTACTTGAACTTTTTTTTCTGTGTTTCCTTCTAATCAAAACGTGACTGGAGATTGGTGAAAGGGCAGATAACAAGTATTTGCTTAAGGTCAAGTTTTGCACTAGGATGACCTTGCTTTCTAAGTCTTATGAATTGCATTACTGGCTAAGTGTGATTGTTTACCATCCTACAGTTTCAGCTCTGAACTGTGAACTCTGTGAGTGCAACTAAATTCACTGTAATTGTCATTATCTTTCAGGTTATTCATATTACTAGATAACTGTCTACACTTAAATGAATTGATGCTTACAGTCAATGACTGTTATAATTTGACATTTAAATATGTGTTACAAGAAATTAATCTTAAATTCAGCAATAAGGCATTTCATTACAAAGAGTATTTTCAGTTGTGATGAGAAGGACATGATGCAGTAGAAGCAAAAATGATATGATGCACCTTTCCTTAGTAGCTCATGTAATGCACAGATAAAGAAGCCTTTCATTTGTTTCTTTCAATCCTGGCAGTCACTCACCTCAAAAGCGTAACTGTGCCCTACTACATTTAACTGTGGCCATTCCTTCATGGCACTGTCATGTAAAGATTTCCATTATTCTCCTAATGCCTGCTTTATTCATCAGACAGGAACTACAGCATGGCCTAAATGAAATGAAAACTTAAGGGGTGGATTCTGTATATTTAGGAAGTAAGCTTTAGAATCAAAAGAAATTCAATTTTGCATACTTAAAAATGCTTAAAAACTGGAAATTAAGGTAACGAACAAGTGTCCATTGCCTGGGGTTGAAATGGCTAATAGCTAGTTTTGGATGTATGTGGTTAGCTGTAATGAAAAGCCACCAATGGTTGATATGCATTGGATAGTAGCTGTTGTGAAGAGTATATTCCAGTGTTTTGCTAGAAATTATATTAGTTTTAGCTTTTCATCGTGGCTGGGTGACAAAAAATTGCTTTTTTAAAATACTATGTGGGGGCCCTTTTTCCCTGTGGAAGAACTGAGAATAGCACTCTGAATAAGAAATAACATCACATTTCAGGAGATCAGGGTGATGGGTTGTTTTTTCAAATAGAAGTAGCAGCAGCAAATTAGTACAAGCAGAGAAGGAACTCTTTGTTCACTGCTGCACAAGAGTGTTGCTGGTGTGTTTCTGGTTTCCCCTTTAAGGCCAATTCAGGCAAATTTTAGTCTTCTCATTGCAGAGAGTTCACTTGACTACTAAAGATTAGGAGTGGTTACCCTTGGAAGTGGCATGTGTATTACTGTGTCAGTGGTATAAAGGTATAAGAAATAGCCACTAGGCCAATAGGCCACTCTTGTTTAGTCCTTGGACACCTAAGACTTGACCAGAGATTGACTGATCCTAGGTTTAGTTCTGGGATTTCTGTAATGTTTGGCTCATCAGCATATTATCTAGATCTGAATCTGTTACCCACAGAAGCTGTGTTGTAAGTTCAGTCCCTTTGAGCATGCACAGTGAGAGCACCTCAGAGACTTTATCTTATGTATTGAGCATGTGGGTTACAGTCCAGCAGAACTGGCCTGTTTTACAAGCTGAAATCCAGTTACGGCAATAAACAACCTTTATTCTATACTGCAATTTATTTAGAAAGTGCCTGTGCAAAGTGCAGTGGAAAAGACAAGCATGCTGGAGACATTAAAATAAAATGTGAAAATACTGAAAGGAGCCTTAAGTAAAGTGCAGTAGAGCAAACTGAAACACAGCATGGCAGATCCTTGGCAATGGTGAAATTGTAAGCACAAGCTGCAGCTCAATAGATAGTCAACCACAATAGGTAGAAAAGGGTAAAATGTTAATGTGAACAAAGACAAATGCATACAGAGAAATAAATTATTTAATCTAGCACTCGCCACATTCAAATCCAGTATTATCTGCTCCTGTGGTGAATTCATGAAGATAGCATTGGAAGTGTAGGAACTAATATAAGGTGGTTAGGTTACTTAAGGGAACACCAGTGCCATGTTGTATTATAAAAAGTTTTAAAACCAGGCTTAGCTACTTAGTATCTCCTGCTTTGTAAGTATCCAATATAAACATGTGGGTTGGATGTGATAGGATTTATTACTTAAACAGAGAATAACTGTGCCAGTGTGTTCAGAACACATCATAGTGTACAAATCCTTGGACTCAGACAGAAAAAGAGCAGTTTTAAACATTGCTGTTCCAAGATACATATATATATATAATGTAAAGCTGCTCTGGAATTAAAATCTGGCTTGCACAAATTCTGCAACTTAAGGGGTTTTTGATATCACATGGAAAACCTTCTAGTGAAAACTGGGTAATTAAAGTGACATCAATATTCTTAATCTATATGAATTCATGCCAGTACCCTCAACAAATACCAGCATTGGTGAACCATATCATTACATCATTCATCTCCTTTATCTTGTTATGAAATAGGTGCATACCAGTAGAATGACTTTTGCAATGTGATGAACTTCAGAAGTAGGAGATGAAAATACTGCTTTTCATGAGAAAACTAATGAGTCTTCTCATGTTGTAATCTGCATGCATTGATGTGAGGTAAAGAAGGAAGTGTAACAGCTTTATGTTCTGCACCCTTCTCTCTACCAGTGACGATCCCATATGCTTTAATTCTTCTTAAAGCATCCTGAGATGTTTCATTAAGGGACATCAGCAAGATACAAAAGATAAATGTTAACTTCTCTTTGGAGTGAGGGTGAAAGCACAGCACTACATCAAATTTTGGTTCCAGAAGCGATGAACAAGTTGCAAAATCCAGAGGAAAGCAAGAAGAATGAAGAGGAGGTTGCAAAGCATGATATGTTAAGAAAGCTTGGGGAAAAGATTTGGTTAATCTAGCAGGTATTGGCAATTATCTGTTTGGTAGGTTGATTCCCCTGCTTCATTCCTACGAGGAGACAGAGCTGCCATTGCTTGCAAACTGTATTACTTAATCATTTGAGACAGGAGTCCTGCTCATAGCTCCATAGGCTGCCAAGTCTGCTCTTTACCAACCTGTTTGACTCTTTGTATATATGTGTTGAATGTTGCTGGAACATCGCATATCTGAAGTAAACTTCATTCTGGGCTCTCTTTTGAAGAGAGTCTTGTGCAGCAAACTGCAGAATGCTCACCTGTGAGCTGCTGTTATAGGAAGATAAATTACATGCACAATATAAAAGGAGCAAACAAAAATGTGTTGACAGGAGGCAGACAAAATTTGATCTTTGACCTTTTGGTTGTATTTTTTTTGTTGCTATTGATCTTGTCCTGGTTTCAATTTGCTGCATGTATAGCCAGCCATAGTATCTTGTAACAACATAACCTGAGATTTAACAGGGAGTATTTATTGTGCTTTAAACTGAGCATAATAGATTTAGATGTGCAAAGGTGCAATACTTCATAAAAAAAAATTACTCTAAGTTTTGATATTGGCTATACAGATCAGTTTTGTGTACATGTAAAGGACAATAAGCTTTAGCAGGCATTCTAGAGTAATGCTTTTCTTAAATCTTTGTAAGTTTGAGGACTGTATCTACAACCAGTCTCCTTTATCTACTTAGGCGTCCATGTTTATGTTTTCAATTTATTTTGAGACTTGGATGTTGAGTCATTAGAAAACACATTTTATCTTATTTCTCCAAATATGTCAGCTGCAAAACAGATTAAATGCATTGTTTGAGGCAGGGAGGAGAAGTCACTTCTTTCCAATTGAATTCGCTGCCTAATGAAAATGCAACAGAATTTTTCTTTTTTCTGCCTTATTTTCAGTGCTTCACTACAGCTCTATGACTTTCAAACTTCAAAAACCAGCTTCACCCTTAACTTTCTTGTAGTTTTCAGTGTATTTTCTGTGGAATATGGAGAGGATGATGCTCTCTGTGCTTCTTTACTATGGCTTAATTTTGAAATCGTCTCATTCCAGTGTCACTGTAGGTAGATCTTAACTGGATCTTTGTGGTTTATCTGGGGTTAAAAGAAGCTAACTAGTGATTTTTTTTTGTTTTTCTCTCTTTTTCATCTTTCAGTCGTGTTTCCTCTGATGTATTGCTTGCATTAGCAATTCTTTATTGTGATTGCTTTAAAAGTGAATAAGTTGGTATTTGTTTGGAGTGAGATTTTGTGCAGCAATTCATGCAAGTTAGGTTTAGAATATGTTATCTTCTAGTGGCCTTAGAGTTTGTCTTTAAATAGACCATGGCAGGTTTGTGACAAACCTAACTTTAAAAGAAATACCTGGTAGTTCGAAGTGGATCTCAAAGCTGATCACCAAATTATCTAATCTGTCTTCATAAAACCTATTATGCTAGAATGGGTATTCTATGGAAATGATAGAATATGAACTAAAAATGAAATGCGTAATGAGTAATAAAATTCTGTAATTTGTTGATATAGCAGGTTGTGTAAGAAATTCTTAAGGCAACAAGCAGGGATTTGCCTTCTAACATCCCATGTGCAATCTTTGGGAGCAATGGAGGGAAATGGACTGCTGGCAGTGCTGAGGTTTGCAGGTGTGCAATGAACATCTTCCAGCACTTGTGAGCCAAGTAGACCATAGCTTTGACACAGTAAACCATTTTATAAATTTTTATCATTCTGTCTCAATTGGTCAGCAAAATAAAAATGGAGAGGTTACACACAGAAGATGTGATACTATATAGAGATGTGTGTCATGGAAAAATGTTTCATGGCTTTCAAATTCTTAGCAGTTTTGTATGCATTGGTTGGCTTTGTTCACCTGATAGACATGGAGCACTATCTGACCACAGGTTCTTGTCTGCTCAGAAAGGTGAAGGCAGTTCTGGCATCCACTTCTAGCCCCTCTTTTGAGTAAGGACTGGGTCACTTATTTGCAGAGCTGAGAAGAGAGTGGGTCACTGTCTGGTAACATGTATCACTATGATGGATTATTTGTCTAGGCATATAGTACCTGGACTGGGAAATTTACAAGAGTGCAACTCTGGGTTAGAGAAGAGGAATAATTTAGATCTTTGGGTAGATCATAGAATCATAGAATAGTTCGGGTTGGAAGGGACCTTAAAGATCATCGAGTTCCAACCCCCCTGCCATAGGCAGGGACACCTTCCATTAGATCAGGCTGCTCAGTGCCTGGTCTTGAACACCTCCAGGGAGGGGGCGTCCACAACCTCTCTGGGCAACCTGTTCCAGTGTTTCACCATCCTCACTGTAAAAAATTTCTTTCTTATGTCAAGTCTAAATCTACCCCCTTCCAATTTACATCCATTGTTTCTGGTCCTCCCATCAGATATCTTACTATAAAGTCCTACCCCTGCCTTTCTGGAGGACCCCCTCAGGTATTGATAAGTTACTGTAAGGTCCCCCATGAGCATTCTCTTCTCCAGGCTGAACAACCTCAACTCCTTCAGCCTGTCTTTGTAGGACAGTTGCTCCAACCCTTTGACCATCTTCGTGGCCCTCCTCTGGACC
>VZTY01020543.1:41661-61045 GCA_013400935.1 Turnix velox
TCCCTTTAGGACTAAGTCCCCTACAACTATGACCCTTCTCTTCTTTTGTGTGTATGTGGTAGCTGTATTCCCAGAGGGCCTGTCTCCTTTTGGGGAGTCCTCTGGAGTAGGTCTCTTGTGCTCCACTACAACATCCAGTTCCTTGTTTAGGACCCCATACTTGTTCTGCAGAGGCACTATGGGAGATGGGGGGGGGGTCGAGAAGGGATTTTTCTGCTTCCTCCATTTGGGACCTGTCTCCATTCCCTACAGCCTTTGTGTTCCCCTTCTTCTGATGTGTGGGAAGAGAAGTGATTGTCCGAAATCCTGAAATTGTTGTCATTGCAAGTAATTATCCAGCCTAATTTTTTTAATGGTGCAAAGATTTACCTAGACAAAGCCACCACTGAAGAAGGAAGCCTGGGCTCCCGTCTGTAATGCAAATTTATTTTAGGTTAAAATTACTTTTTCTTCTCAATTTCACTCACAATGGTGCTTGACACCTTTGTTAACTGTGGAACAAAAGGAAAAAAGCCCTCAGTTTGAACTGACAAGTAAATTGTAACAAAACTTTCTAAACTCTCAGAGAGAGGTGTTTTAAATTGTGGCATTTACTTTATTGTAGCTTTATTTTACATGTTTGAATTGTTTATATTGCCTCTAGTCTTTGATACAGTGCTCAGTAAGGTCCCACTAACTATTTTTAATTTGTGCGAATTGTTACATGAGTATTAGGTTGCAAGAGCATTAGTCTGTATGATACGCACTCCCACTGTAAAACAAAATGTAATCCAGTTAGCATTTTGTAAACCTCCATCTTCTGTTTTCCACCTTATTTGTGTACACAGAATAGGAGCTTTCTTTTCAAGTGTCTAATTTTCCATCATCCCTTACGTTGTCTGAGTCTGTTATGAAAAGGGAAAGAAAGAAGTTTCTCTTTGAAGAAGTATTCAAGTTCTTACATTTCTACATTTGCCTGATACAAACTCAGGTTCCTGGGTTCCTGGAAGAAGTATTTCTACTTCTAAGAAATTGCTTAATCATTTTCTAGAATGTGGAAAGCAGATTTACAGTGTCCTAAGGGAACTGGTCAGGTTAAAAAAAATACTTGCTTAGATACCGAAAGCCTTGTGTATTGCATGGATTTGTGTACTGGGCGCATTGAGGTATGTAAATGGAGGGATGACGCAAACAGATGAAACGTGAGCAAAGCTTTAGCAGTGAATCGCTGAAGCTAGCTGCATTCGGCAGTGCTGCAAGCCACATTTCGATTACCGGCAAGGACCATGTTCTTCTGAAGTGAGCTTTAAGCTGAAGCATTTATCTTCACCCTTGTCCAACTTTACCCAAGTGCATTCAGATGTTACTGAATTGATAGTTTGATAATTTAGCCTCCTTTATATTCAGATAACTGTTGAGCTTAATAGCCCTTTATTTCGGTGTTCTCTACCTGCAGTGGATATTTGCTTATGCCTTTCTTTTGGGGTTCCCATTATTATCACCTGTGTACAGGAAAGAACTGTGTTACATACAAAGGTGTTTCAGAAACAAAGGTTGGAATTGACCAAACTTGGTGGCAGCTGGTTTGTTTTTGGGGTTTTTTTAGCTGGTAAACTTCTTTGCACTTAAAATAGAGACTTTAGAAAGCCTGCTTTGATTTTATTTCATTTTTCCAGAATGATATGTAGAAGATTCACACAAAGTTACTAGCTAATTGTCAGGAATTCTAATTAGAAATTGAAAGTGATCTGGGTGCAGCAAAATTGCACTTGTGATGAGTGAAGTACTAATGAAGAAAAATTTTTGCTCACTAGGTTGCAAAGTACAACTCTGCTATGAAAATCAAAGCAGTTAATAACTCTGAAGCATTTTCAAATGTTTCCATAGCCCTAGAAACTCTCGTCATTTATCATATTTCCAGGATGCTAAGCAAACACATACTGTGTGTGTTCTTGTTCTTCGCTGTCACTTGTCAGCATCTACTTAACATTTCTCTTGAAGACTTTCACATACTTGCTGCGCAAAGTATGCTAGAAGTGTATGTCTGAGCAGAAGAGAAACTCCCATTCCCAAGACAAGTTAGAGTGGTGGTGTATAGATAGTGCTACAGGGAGGTGGCAAATACTGATGCTAGGTTCTGGTACACAAAAAAAATGAGTCAAAAAAGGGACAATCCAGATTACGACTCATGTTCTTGTGTAAGAAAAACTTTAGTTTTGATGTCCCTGGTGTTACAATCAACATAATAAAATATGTTCAAATGTTAACCTTTCAAATATCAGTAGCAGTTGTTTTGGAAAAGCTCAGCAACAACTGTAACATGAAGATGTCAAATTCATCACCTTTGGAGTTCCCTAATCACTGAAGCTGGGATTTTGCATTTCACAGGAAGCAGGGCTTTCTCATAGCCAACATCAGAGAAGCACTATAAAGTAGTAAGGTTTGTGTGTTATGTGGGTTTTATAGGAGCCTTGAGAGGCTTGTGTTTATTTGCTGAACCAACAGATGTGATGTCTTGGAGTTTGGCAAGCTTAACTGAGACTATGACTGTGACCTGCCTCTTCCAAGGAAATCTGAAGAATGATGGCTTCCATGTTTCTTTTGCAGTGAAGGATATCTTAACCATCGCAACCCGTAACAAATATTGTGTTCTTGTGATCATTAAGTGAAATGTTTAGAGCTAAGTGCTGTTGTGTTTCCATTCTATAGAAGGGAATCCAGATGTTTTTCTTTTATTTTTTATTCTAGTTTGCAGTTCTCTTTGAAAGGAATCTGAAGGTTTGCCCTAGGAATCATTTTGCTTCCCTGGTGAACATCAAATACTGTAAGAAATGCCAGAAGCTCATCTGCCTGCCTTTATTTTAGAAATCCTTCTGCTACGAGAGTGTGATTGCATCGGCACCATAAGTAACTAGGTTGAGACACACAATCACTTTGGCACATGAGCCATTCCTTATGCTGGCCATGTGTCACATGGAACCAGGCTTCAGAACTCATGTCAGGAAATATCTTAATAGAAAAATGAGCTTCTCATAAGTGAGAGCCATATGTGCACTGCTGTGGATGAAACTGAGCTCCTGACTATGTTAGCCAAGTTGTAAGGCCTCTTGTCCTGTGCTGTCAGATGTTGCAATTATATGCTGTACATTGTCTAGTGTGATAGTATGACTTCAGAATGCTTTTAACAGAAAAAATTGCCCATGGACATCATCCAGGAACAAAACAAGCCTGCATGCTTCAGGGCAATGAATTACTACTCACTTGTTCTAATTTTCTGAGAAGGAGGGCATTGTGCAAGTGTTAGTGTAAGCTGGAGACTTCCCAGTGGGCAGATCAGATGGGGCTGTTCTGTTTAGAGGGATATTGAGCGTTACCTGTGCAGAGGTGATCAGACTATGAATTCTCCCACCTTGCTCACCTGTCACTCCAGCGTTGATTATTCCATAAGTACATATTTAGCCAGTGGCATGTTTTGTTCTGTGAGTTTCTTTGGAAGATTCATGTTTCTATTTGAAATTGAAACAGGTTAATTTTGGCTCTATACAATTGATGATTGGTGTAGTTTTGTTTTTTTCTTTTTAAGCTGAAGTTTTGCAATTCCACCATTCCTCTTGTGTTATGTCAACTTCATTTTGAGTAGCCAAGCTGTTGTGCAAGTTTGCTTCTCATTCTTCTTTTTAAGGGAGACAGTCAACTAAAGCTGACTATTAGCAGTGAGTTTAGAAGCAGTAAGCTTAAGCCCACAATAATCTTCACTAGAAGACATCAGCAATGGCTGAGTGTTTCTGGATAACGAGAGGAAAATCTTGGTTTGCCAATTCCTGAATCGTGTGTTTGTATGCTAAAGAGCTTCTAGCTTGTTGTTGAAACTGCATGCTTCTGATCTGGGCAGGACCCTAGAAATTCTCTTACATGTTTCTGTTGGCTTATAGTCAAAACATGCTGTAATTCAGAGATAAACAGAAACAAAAATGCTGACTCTAATTTTTTCAATCTTTATTTAGGTACTTCCTTTCCCCAGCCAGGTGGTCTACAACAGAGTTGGAAAGTGTGGGAGTCGAACTGTGGTTTTACTTTTGAGAATTTTATCAGAGAAACATGGATTCAATCTGGTTACATCTGACATCCATAATAAAACAAGACTGACCAAAAATGAACAGGTAAGTTACCCCCACTCATCATAGACTGTCTTCCTATGTTTGTGAAACTGAGAAATAAAGGCATATACTAGCAAAAAATTGTACTGAAAAGGTGTACTGCTTCTTTGACCTGAGTAATCAGCCAGAATTCATCCTCTAAGTGGCTTCAGTTAATGAGAGGTGGGTGGGAGAGCCAAGACCAACAAGATGTGGAAGCTACCCAGAAAAACTGCCTGTAAGCCAGCTCTTGAATTTAGTCAGCATAGCAGTTAGGCCAGCAGTGAGAAGGCTTTATTCAAGTAAAATAGGTGCTAACAGCTTCTGGGACCTGTACTAATGTATCTGCAGGGCACAGCCTGTAATATGTAAGGTAGCCAGCTTATTCAGACCTTGTTTGGGTCTTATGCAGACCAGGTGTAAGTAATAGCCAACAGGGATATTTTTTTGCTCAATTTCTTAATTCACTTCTAGTGATCACTTGCTTCAGAAAGTTTGTTCCCAGTGTCATGCTAACCCTTATTGCTATAGTCTGGCACATCTTTGATCCTGTCTCATTCTCCTGCACAACCCTCACTAAGGCAAGTGAAACTACCACAGGAAACTTCTTTACATGGATATTACGTTTTGTGTTCCCTTCAAGTTGTAGAGGTGTTATTATGCATCTTTGATTCCACAGGACATTCAGTAATTTAACTTTCCTTGTATTTAGTATAACCACCTGCCTTCTGTGAGTATTACCACCATTGCTTGATACTGATGCAAATAATAATATAAAAACCCTCAGACTCACAAATGTGCAGATATAGTCAAGTGCTGTATGCACCACAGTTGCTATTTTGATCTGCTGGTCAGGTAAATGCTGCAATAACTACCTACGTCACTCATAGGAATAGCAGCCTGCAAACCACAAAAGAATGTGTGTAGAGTTCAAAATATGGATATGGGCCCACCAGTGGCATTGTGCTGTGATTCGGTATTATTTTGTTAGTAGACTCTTCATGAGCATAAGTTTGTTATTTTAGATAAAAACAGTTCACACCAAATGAATTTTAGGAGCAGATGTTACTTTTGCAGTCCCACCTTCCTCCTTTCCAAGGTGGCTTGTCTTAACTCCATGCAGCACTAAACATCAGGCCCAAGGTGACTGATAAAGTTAGGGTTAAACATTCCAGTACAAGAGAACCTTCCTGTGCAGTTTTTCTGCTTAACTGTAGGGTGGGAGAGATAGGTGACTTCTGTGGATGTGACTGCTTTTATGTTAGTTGGTTTTTTGTTTTGATTATGTAATTCATTGAGTTGCATTGCTAATTGAGAGCAATATTTGCATCATAAAACTTTAAAACCTTTCAGGTATTAATAATGACCAGCTTCCACCCTGATCATTCACTTAATTTCAGTTCTATTCTGCCCTTCTTTGCTAGGCTGACTGTTGTAGTGGAAGAGTGCATCTCAGCAGTCCATATCATATGCTTTTGTCCAGCATATGATTTCAGAGAGGCCTATACTTGTTTCTGGTGCAACCAATATACTGCCAGAGAATACCTGCATTACTTTTTGTACTACAGAATCTGTTAGGTTACTAGACAGTGAGCGTGCTGGAAGACAGATGATGCTGGATGTATTGCTACAGAGCTGATGATTTACTCTGTAGATTGCTCTACTATAACTTCAGTCTCATTATTTTCATTTATGTGTTATTTACATAGTTACAATAGTTTCATAATTCAATGACTACTTTTGCTGTAAAGTACCTTTGATCACTAGGAACCATACCTGGAGACACTAATTATTCTGTTGTTTGGAGTATTTTTAGTTGTCTTCTCATTTTTTATGAGCAGAACATGAAAAAAAAAAATTCTCCCACCTTTAATGTGGTGTATACAAGAGGAAGTTTAGAGACTGGATGGTCTCTGGCTCCAGGCATTGGAACAGGAGAAAGGATGGTTGGACTGTATGCTCCCAGCATATGCATGGGTTTCTTGGTGGAGATGATACATCTCTCTTCCTTCTGTCATTTGTCTGTCCTGTGTTTGGTTAAAGCCCTAATCCAGCAAAGACTTTTTTGTAAATATTTATCTTATGCAGTCTGCTGTTGTTAAATAAATTTAAGCATGTAGGTGTTCTTAATGACTGTGGTGACTGCACATAACCAGAGTCCATATTCTTGTTGCCTTTTCCAGTTCCCTTTCTCCTAAAAAGTTTTCCCAGATTATGTATGCCTGCCAGCAACTTAAAGTGCAGCCTTTGAACATCTGTGAGAATAAGGGAGTGAGTTCTGGAAACAGATTAGTTACTCTGGGCCTTAACATTTGCTATAGTTAATTTTTTATAGTTAATTTGCTAAGTTAATTAAATACAGAGAAAACCCATGTGGTATTCATGTATTCAAAGCCAATCTAATAGATGTGGCTTCAAAATGACACATAAACTGTTGCAAAATGAATTTTTCCCCTTCCCTGACTTCTTACCCCACCCATATTTCATTGTATTTGGAAAAGAATGAGTATACTTGTAGATAGATATAGAAGTACCAGTCTTGTGCAAGAGTAATTGATATTTTATCCTCATATTGCTTCCTTCTACCACCTATCCTTGTGGCTGCATGACCAGCTTTATATATAATTCCACACTAAAAATCCATCACTAGTTTTTCTTATGTACTTGTAAAGACAGTAAATTGGTAATTGCTGCTTGGGGAGCTGAAGAAATTCTTGAAACAACTCCAAATTTTTGAGAGCTGAAAATGAAGATCTAGTCTCATTCCTGTGAGTTGCTTATGGAAATAAATACCGAGATGAAAGTGATACACCAAATACCTGTAGGTACTTGTGCATCCTGGACCCTACATGCCTTCAGTAGACACAGTAGTGGAAGGTAAAGAACTCATGAGAACGATAGAGATTTTTTTGTTGTTGTTGTCCTATTTGTATTAATGATTAGTGGAGACCATAGTGGCATCCAGCAGACCTCACTTGGAAAATCCCAATTGCCTCACCATACTTTCAGATTTTGGATTCTCACAAAATATGTTGTAACATTTTGGCTATTGTCCGGGCAAGATTGATGTCTGGTTATTTCTTTTTGTTCCCAGTAGAAATTACCTATTGCAAAACTGAAACCAATCAGGACTTTTCTGAGCAGACAGTGCTAGGCGACAGCCATTTCCAGAAAAAGGAAAGAAGGTGTGCTCTCTCAGAATCCTGAGTTGAGTTTTTGTGTGGGAGCAATGCAAGGGCTGGAGCAAAGCCATCTTCCACGTTTCTCCCAAGCAGGGCCCCATCCGGCCTCTCTCCACGTCATTTCACTGTGCCACCTGCTGGATTGTTATTTACAATGCAGCAATAGCTGAGTACAAGTGCAGAGATGATGCTGATCCATTACAGTTTAATTTCTTCAATGTGGCCAGCTGAGATACTACAGTGGTAGTGTAGGACAGTAAACAAGGAAAAAAATTTCCCCTTTTAGTATTGCCTCTTAATATTCTTGCTCAGGTAGACTTAGAGTTTCAAAAATAGTTTGTCATTTACAGAATTGTCTCTGTTTTGCATGTCTGGTCTCTTTAAACTTTTAAAAATTTTGAGTAAAAGCTTGAGCAAGTAGAAAGATGTTATGCTAGGAAGCAAATCAGCATTTAGCCTCAGATTCTGTTTCCTTAAAATTAATTGGTGTTTGAGGCACAGGAGCAGGATAACAGCAAATATGTTTTGACTGCACCACAGAAGTTGCTACTGCTTGCTGTGTTTTAGCACCTCTGTAGACTTTGACCATGTGGTGTGCATGCTCCCCTCTGCTGGATTTGCTTTTGCCCAGCAGTCAAGTTGCACCAATGTGGCTGAGCTGTGCAGTGAATTCCACTGATGGATGGGAGCAGTGGGTACAGGCTGTTACTGCTTTCCTCTGCCCATGTGCTCCTTGTGTTCTGGCATTTCCCTGTCCCCCAGTCCTTGTTTATCAGCAATAATTCTTTGGTGCAATTTACTTAATTTCTAAAGCAAATTACTATCTTTTTCAGCATTGTTTCACTGAAACGGACAA
This sequence comes from Turnix velox, assembly GCA_013400935.1. NCBI lineage: Eukaryota > Metazoa > Chordata > Aves > Charadriiformes > Turnicidae > Turnix > Turnix velox. The sequence continues at coordinate 49,815 of VZTY01020543.1, forward strand.
AATGCCTTAGATGAGTGCAGATCAGCTGTGACAGAGTAATAGCTCTTTATGGGCCCTTATCCTAGTGGGCATGCACTCCTTTCAGGCTTCCTCTGGGTATTTTTCCAGTTTCTACCTCAAGCGTGGATGTATTCTGATTCACCTCTCCCTCTAAGAGTCACAGTCAGGGTAGTTTATCTTTTCTTGCTTGTGCCTTTTCATCTCTTTTCATACTCAGGTTGGTTTAAGAACCTCTCCTAGATCATGTGTGCTTTTATGGATTTCTCCTTCATGACCTTCCATCCAAAGGTTTTCTTCAGCTTTCATCCTCTGCCCACTCTTACTTTCTGCGGGTCTTCTACACTAATCACCCTACAAAAAAAATCATACCACAACAGAAGAACTCCCACACTACAGACCTTACTGTTCTGAGACATGTTGGTATGTTTTCTTTTATTATTTTTTCTAGATCACTAAGTGTTTCTGTTCAATATGTTTGACTTCTTAGAATGAAATCAGTTCAGCACAGTGGAATTGGAGAGGACGTGGCCCAAGGGAAATATTACCACAATTTTCATTTGATCATGAGCCATTACTTACCTTTAGGCTCGATTTTTAAAAGAATTTTTTGCTTGTCTGTTAATACGCGTTCTGAAGCTTTATCCACATCTACATACAAGTCCAGCTGACCATTCTGTGATTAAATATGAAGGTACTTCAAGTCAAAGCAAAATTTTGTGTCTGCTTTGGAGTAAGTTTTTGTTGTAGCTCAAGAGATTAAGTTTGGTAGCAAGAGATAAAAAAAAAAAATTAAAAGCCAGGAGGTAGATGCTGTCCTGCTCTCTGTGCATCTTTCCAGGCTCCCTTTTGCTGCTGAGGCAGAGGTGCCTCCACTAGTCCAGCAGCAGGTCAGTACCAGTCTGAAGTGCAATGGGAAATAAGGGGGTGGTGGTGTGTGAACCCACCCAGCACTAGCAAATCGATACCAGCCCCAGGGTGAGCTGAGAAGTGAGGGAATCTTGTGTCATGCTATAAAATGTGCCCACACACATTTGTCAAACCTGTCTGTTTTTTTAAACTTAGTGGGATTACTTTTTATGAGTATACTATCTTTACATCTCCATATTCACACTCTAATGACAATATTTTGCTTATTACAAGATGGAATTGCAGTGGTGACCAAAGTGGCATGAGTGGAGCTTTTATCCCATATCAGTAACTTCCTTCTGCCGTCTTCCTTACATCATACATGCAGATAGAGTAACACAGGTAAATTACCAGTTTTACATAAAGCTTCCTACAATTCTCAGAACTTTAACTCTCCTGTAACTTTTAACAAAAATAGAAGCTAATTGAGACATTGGATATCCTGCCTTTACTTCATATTATTTCAAAGGTCAATAATTTTGTGGCAGTTACCAGTCCTGAAGAAATGTTGACTTTGTCTCTTCAAAGGATTAAAAAACAATCCTTAATTATTTTGCCAGCTAGTGCAAAGTTTCCTGGGCTTTCTAATTCTTGTCCAGGCAAGCTCTGCTTTTCAGGTTTATTTATTCTTGCTCACAGTATTTATAGTGTACTGATGTCAAGAGCTGCATAAAGACCTGTTTGTGCCTAAATCAAGCAGTCCAGAGTCCAGATATGACTAAATCAAAACAGAGGGGCTGTTGCCTGCCTTCTGCTGTTTTTTAATTTTTTTTTCTTTTCCCAAACATCATCTCTCTGTTTTCTCTTGTCTTTTGTTTTTTCATAGAATAGTTTGGGTTGGAAGGGACCTTAAAGATCATCTAGTTTCAACCTCCCTGCCATAGGCAGGGGCACCTCCCACTAGACCAGGTTGCTTGGTGTCTTGTCCAGCCTGGCCTTAAACACTTCCAGAGGGGGAGCATCCACACCCTCTCTGGACAACCTGTTCCAGTGTTTCACTACCCTCACTCTAAAGAACTTCTTTCATATATATAGCCTGAATCTACCCTCTTCCCGTTTACATCCATTATTCCTAGTCCTTCCATCACATATCCTATTAAAAAGTCCTACCCCTGCCTTTCTGTAGGCCCCCTTCAGGTATTGATGAGCTACTATGAGGTCCCCACTGAGCCTTCTCTTCACCTGGCTGAGCAACCCCAACTCCTTCAGCCTTCAGGTAGTTTCTCCAGCCTTTTGATCATCTTTGTGGGCCTCCTCTGGACCCACTCCAACCCACTTGCTTTCCTTTTGGTTCCATTCTTATCTTCTTTATGTTCCATTCCCTTGAGCTTAAAGCCTTTCTCTGATATATCTAGATATACTAATGTCTTGATATACATTCTCAGACCTAGTATGTCTTGATTTACTCAAACTAGTCTATCAGGAAAAAGCCTATCCTGAGACACCATGCAAACTCAACTGTGTGCTTCAGTGTTCATCATGCATATAAAACCGCTGAAGGCAGACAAAAGTATGAAAAAGCATGTTAGTACCTCTTCTCTTTTGTTTGGTCCTTTTGGTTTGCTTGAAATCATAACCAGAGCTCAGTTTACACAACATCAATACTGTGGTGTGCATTTGTTAGTATATGCTGGTTACATTATTTCTTTTAAATTATTTGAAAGTTTAAATAATTAAAAAAAAAAAATTAAAATCTTGAGAATGTGCCTGAACTAGAGCTTAGCATCATCCATTTAAAACTGCCCATTTAATTTAAACTCTTAATTTGCTGTAATAGTAAAAGGAATAGCAAGACCTAAATTTCCTGTTTAAACAGAGGAATCAATCAGTGTTTTGGCAATATTGGCAGGTTTTATTGTTACATAAAAATGGTCATTGGCGCAGCTCTCACTTTCTGTTAGTTCCAGGCTTTTTACATTTTGACTTTCTAGTGAATGGAGCCAGTGTTTTCAGAGGGCAGCTGCAACTTGCAAAGCTCTGGTGCAAGATTTAGGCAGGGTTTAGATTTTTCCCTTAGTTTACACCTTGTGTTTGAGAGGACAGTGGGGAAGGAGTTTCAGAGCAATTCATCCTTGAAATTTACATCATCATATGTTGCTTGAGAGTTAGATTTGTCTCAAAATGTGCATGGACATAACATGGAAAATTTGATTTGTTAATTCTTTTTAGATGGAATTGATTAAAAACATAAGCACTGCGGAGCAGCCCTATTTATTCACTAGACATGTTCATTTCCTCAACTTCTCAAGGTAAGGCATTTTCCTCTGTTTATTTCACTGATTTCTGTTAATTGTAATATATAGAACATTTCCTCTTCTTTTTTACATATGAACAGTACGATGTAGGGGCTTTTTCCTCCTTTCTGACACTGTAAGTCTTATTTGGAAGTTGAGGGATTTTTTTGCCCACACTCTCTTTGCTACAGAGTAGTTATGTACAGTATGTCTGTGAAAAGCCAGGATGCTATTGCATGTGTTTGCCTCCAAGAGGATCTTGATTGGTGTTGTTGGTGTTTGCAGCCAACATGGATGAAATAGCAACTTGGGTCTTTAAAGTGTCAGCACACTGTTGTGAATGTTTCATCTCTGTGTAGCACAGTATTCACATGAGCATGTAAACTCCACTGAGTTCCTCAATGTTATACCTGGAATGACCCTTCACCAATTTGGCCAACTTAAATTGGTTCTGACAAAATACTCCCCATTCCACATGATGCAGAAGTATTTATGAACCATGTAGATGGATTATGCCCCATATCATGGGAGTGCAGTCCCTACTGGCAGCTACTTAAAAGTATGCAGCAAAACTTCAGAGGCATTCATAGGATGGAATGTGAAGAAAATTGAATTTGGATGAAACTTCAGAGGAATTTTTGGAAGGATATGAATGAATGATGCCTCTTAGCATTTAGCCAAGACACAGAGGTTAAAGCTGACTGCAGATGGTGATTGCCCAGGCTGTAAATTTAATCTGGAAATTATATTTGGGAATCGTGCCATCTGTGCCACTAGGTTGGACTTCTCGCATTTATATTAAAAAAATTCGGTAGAAGTGTGAATTTTCTGCAGATCTTTGCAAGATCTTGCCTAAAATCCCAGCATTTTTTATGTGATAATGTCAGTGCATGTCCTTTTGTCCTTTGAATGTATGGCTTTGGGCATGAGTAGAAAGTGTAGTAAGAAATTATAAAATTGGAGTAAGGGAGACTGTTGGTTTGAGGTTTTTTTAGAAAATAAAATATTTTAATCAATTTGAAATTCACTTGTTATATAACTTAGCTATGGGCATAATTTTGTTATGTGAAAACAAGAGGTAAACAAAATTTCAATCTTATATATTCTCTTTTCTGACTGAGAATTTAATTTCTAATGTGTTATTTTAAAATAATAGACCTCATTAGAATAGGACTTCACATTTTTGGTAAATGTTCTCTCTGCTGAAACACAAGGTAAAACAAGTAGCGACACCTAACAGTTAAAGGGGTATTTCTTGATTAAATTAAAATTACAGAGATGCTGCATAACATTACGTAAATGAGGCAAAGATCTCATTTTCTGTATATATAGTATATCCTTACCACACAATTAACACGTATCTTGTGTAGTGTATCCTTGAGATGAAATTTCTTTACATTTTCTTCCAATACATATATGTGAAAATATATAAAAATTATATAAAGCATATAAAAGTATTTGTACCTTCCTTTTTGACTGCTCCTTGCAAGCTGGGAAAACGCATTTTTCATTTTTTTGAGATGATGCTTGGTTTAACAAGTAGCCATTGACTAATGAATAGGCTGATGGGTAGTAGCTGTAGAAGAGTGAACAGGCTGATGGGTCTTTTAGAAAGAGACAATATTGAAGTGCATCAACATTGCTTACTGTTGATTTAGCATTTCCTAGTGTTTGGTGATAAATTAAACAACTTTTGAGAATTTCAGTCTTTCATTTCAAAATTTGGTGGTGGTGGTACACCTAAGAGTTAAGTAATATGTTGAATATTTTCTCGTTCCTTAATTCTAGGGTGATTTTTTTTAAAAATTGAATTTCACTGAGAACTAGAGTGTCACTGATTTTGTAGAAATTTCAAGATTGTGATTTAAATATCCATTATAAACATTATGAAATTATGAAAACATTTTAGTTTTGCTTGATGGTTTTTGGGTTTTTTTGCAAAGTATTTCTTTACAAACTGTCTCTACTGGATAGCTGAACTGACATATGGTTCTTTCCATTTGCCCCAGCTTTTCTGCAGGCCTCAACATAAAATTCGTGTAATGTCCCAAAAACTAAAAGAATGAGGGTTAAAGTGTGGATGTGGTATTTTCTGACTGACAAAGAACTTAGACCAGTTCACTGTGGGCATCCAGCATGGTGAGGAGCATGATGGATGCATAAATATGGGTAGGAGACAACCAACTCTTGGCTACAGTCTTAGGGCAGCTTCAGATCTGTGAAGGGCTCAAAGAACAACTTGAAGATTGAAGGACTTCTTTGGAGAATCCTTTACTCTTTCCCAGGCAAAGGGATGAGGCATTCTATGTGCCTCTGTAGCAGAGACATGACTGGAAATAATGAATTTTTGCAGAGGCAGCCATCCTGGGCATTAGTCCTGTGACAAAAGTTGCTTCTCTCCTTTGACATTTTGTACCTTTGAAACTAAGCTTTTGTTTGCATGAAAGGATAAGGAAGGCTTTATTCTCCATCCTCCTGAATGCATTGAGCTGGCAGACAGGAGCTGTGGAAGACGTGTTATCTTTGCTGTCTTTTTGGTAAGCTCAAAGGTACTACTGAGACAAAAGAAGTCTCTTCCACTCTTCTGGCACTTCTTTGCTTGAGTGTTGCAAGACCTGTAGGGATTGCATTAAGCCATTCAGAACATATCACTGAGGTACTAGAGAGACAGAAAATGTTAGCACTTACTGGTGCTTCTCAGATTAACAAACAGTAGTGAAAAAATAAACTTCCTTTTTTGTTTGAGATCACTGATGTGAATAGCCACAATGACAAGTCACTTGGAGTTTCCCCATTTGTACCCTGTACCTGCTTTTAAGCCTGTTAGCACTTAACACTCGGAAAAGCATCATAGCTTTTACTTGTGACTGTTCCAAACTGGATAAACAAAAAAAAGACTGTATTTTCTCTCCATGAAAATTTTCTAGTAGAAATGAGCTAAGCCTTTGATGGTGACTTTGAGGTGACATGCAAATTTCTAAGGAACCATCATTTTTTCTGAACTGAATCCTGATCTGAATGCTTGCCAGAGACATTTTCCTCTCATTTTTGAACAGTATTTTAGGGCTGTTGGCTGGGTCAGCTGAGTAAATTTACTATGTCTTTCAGTTCAGAATAATAGTTCAGACATAAATGTGATTAATTCCAGCTTCAAACAGAAAATAGAAAACTAAGTTTCTTGCTCTGCTTTGATGTGAGTGAATTTTTACATAGCACTTGCCACAGGAAAAGCTGTTATTCCCAATAGTTTGCAGTGGTTCCAGAGTCACTCCAGTGCTGCTAGGCCAGATTTAGGAGATGACCCTGTGCTTTGGGATGGTGACTGCTCCAACCAGTCCATTTTGGGACCATTTCTTTTGGGGAAGAGGATGCTGCTTATTGAATTCTTCTTTACTTGTGGGTGAGGCTTTTCATTACAGCTCTGTGGTCATTGTCCTTCTCATTTAATCTGAAATACTTGACTGACCTCACCTTACCTCACTTTCTTTTAATGACTCTGCTTGGAAATATTCTGACTCAAACAGGTGAGTAGTTAGGTGCTTTTTTATTTCATACCAACTGTTGCTACTGGGGCTAGCCCAACATGGGTTTTTCCTGTTCTTCAGTGCAAAAAGAGTATATTCTCAGGAGTCTTCCATGAGAGTATCCAGACTGTGAAGGCATTGAGATATGCTGTATCTGCTGATACACACTTACGCACTTGGTTCCAGTTGTCTGTCAACTTTACTGTCACATCATTGTGACTAATTTCTAGTATTAATTTCTCTGCCTTTTGCTTTCTTGGCTGCCTGATGTTTTTCCCTGTGAACATATCTGATATTGCCATCTCCAGACACCTTTATTTTTCCAGCAGATATTTTCATAATCCATTGAATAACTCTGTGATTCTTCTGAAATTTCTCCAGCAGTTCCGTAGCCTTTATTAAGTGTAAGCATCAAAACTCTGCTTTGGGCTTGAGTCAGCTACACTACTGCTGTATACAGTAGCAAAATCATACTTTACAGTGGCCATGCTTATAGCTTCTAAAGCTTTGGTTGTGTCAGAACACTGTGGGCTTTCAGGCTGGGTTGTTTTTCAAGTGTTTTCTAGATCCATTCCTAGTCACTGTTTACCAAGCTGCCATTTCCCATTTTGCAGAAATGGCAGTCATTCCTTATTTTTAATTGTGTTAACCAAGGGGAAAGAAAGGCGTGATACGAAGCATGCAAAATTACTAGCTGCTGTCTTACTGCATTGAATGTTGTGAAGCAGAAAATTCTTTGAATAAAAAAAAGAAAAAAGAAAATATATCGTAATATTTTCAGAATGGTAAAGTCTGTTAGCCTATGTTAAAACAAAACAAATCCAAACAAAACATAAATGTTTTTTTCTCAATTATGACTGAGCTGTGGTCTGTAGTACAGGAGAACAGAGGCACCCACCTCCACTTGTTTAGAATTCAGGAACTGAGGTTTTCCTCCATGCAGTGGTGTGCCCCAAAAGTGCTCATTGCAGAACTAGCACGACAGCTATCATTTATCTCTCTTGTATAACATTTCCTTTTCAAAGTCAATGCTGCATATATTTAAAAAGAATTGTATGAGTCATTAAATTAGTAACCATACTGATTTTTTTTCTCATTCTGAATTGAAGTTTATATATTAATACTGCTGGGAAGAGCATCCAAAGTGTTAATCAAAAGCTGATATTAAAGAATGTCTCTAAACAGGTAAAGATTTATATGCTTATATTTTTGCTGAGATTGCAAATGTTGGTAGATCTAAGCAGAGCAATGGATAACCTGCAGAAAGACAAAAAGCTATTTTGGATAGCTGCAGATTTTTTGCTGTGCTTTATCATATATGCCACTTGTTGTCTATTTAGCCTGAGAAAAAATTAAGCAGGAAGAATCTTCAAGTTCATGGAAAAGCCCCACTTGACCTCTTAGTAATCTACTGCTGAATTTAATGACTATAGCAGTCTTTGGGCAGCTACTCAAGATGTTCAGAGGGGGAAAAGGAATGTTTGTAGGAATATGCTGGGGGTGGTGAGGCCATGATGGTTTGGGTCAGGATGAGTCAGGGATGGGGAGAATTCTGCAACTCCTGCTTTGGGCAGGGGAAGGCAGCTTTGCTCCCTCCCCAAAGTGTCCTCTCCTGAGCGTGTATTCATGGACCCTGGTTCGGGCAAAGCTGGAAACCTGGCTGCTCCCTCCTATCTTGGGGTAAAGGAATACTAGAGACTAACTTGTAAAAGACTAAAGATAAGCCTCTATCAGAGACTGCAAAGTGGCTTTTGCATGTTTAAGGGCTGGGTAATTAGGTCAGGGTAAAGTCATTGGAGGGACAAGTATTAAAAAGACCACACAGAGAGAAACAGACTTTTTCATGTTTCACTGGAGCCACGAATTCTTTAATTTCTGCAGTACTTATACACCACTGGAAAATGATCTCCTTTAAAATTTCTTATGATGTGGTAAGGAGATGCAGATGTAAAGTATGGACTCTACTTAATCTTACATTTTAATTAGCCCTTATAATTAATTTAATTATATCTTACTTGTTTGAAGCCAGGAAGGATTATCACCCAGCATTACTATGTGAGGAGCTGTGTGCTCATGCTATGTGCACCATTGAGCTGCTGCATTCTTCTTCCTCTCAGCTGCAGCCTATTGTATGTGGTGTGTATTTAGAATGTACTTGAGGGGAGGAGACAACACTTTCCTTTTGGTATAATTTTCTAAGGAGAAAAGACTCATATAGCAGTTCCAGCTGCTATGCGTGTCTTTCCAGTTCCCTCCCACACTGAACTTCTAAATGATTTCCAAACCTGATAGCCAGTTTTCAAACCAAATTTGGAAGGCTGGTAGAAGACCTGCAGGCAATCATGCTGCTGCTGTGGAATAATCTGCTGAGATAAAAGCCAAGGAAAACTGACCTTCTGATGTGCTCCTCTTGCTTGGTTTATGAGGCATCTTGGAGGACAGGTTTTGGGGAGAAAGGAAATGCCTGTTGAGTATTCTGCTTGGGAAAGTGCTGGCCTTTAGTTCCAGGAATCAACATTGAAAAATATTTCTGTTTTTTTCATTATCCATTAGCAGCGTTAATGTGTAAAGTTGTTCTTTTTCTTGAAAATGTAATTATTGATAGTCTATCAGCATTACTAATTTTTAAATTTATGTTACTTTTTCAAACAGACACAATAACCAGTGCTACTGAAAATGAGTAAAATGAGGCCGCTGTAGCGGCAGACAGTGTCACATGCTACAGTTCTGATCAGTTTGGGCACTTTCCTTCACCTCTGACCTGAATTCTGACTTGCGGGTAGCAGCAAATCACATGGTGGATGAAGGCAGAGATTCAGTCTGGATAAGCCTAATACTAAGCAAAGTTTCTGAATGCTGTTCAGGGGTTTTTGGTATTCATCAGTTTAGTAGTTTTTCTGATGGAGAAGCAGCTCTAAAAATTACAGGTTAACACAGGACTTCAACATTATAGCATTCCCCATTCTGGGGCTCTTCAGAACATGTCCAACAAGCAAAAAGAAGGTAAATTGTTGAGAATTAATATGAATATACATCATATGAATAAGCTGCATATTTGAAAGCAGAAGCACATTTTGTGGTAACAGTATAGCATTTGAAAGCCTTGCATGTTAGCTTGTTGATAGTTTGTAAGGGTTGGCTGATAAATTTGCAATTTTTTATGGCAAATAAAAGTCTCGGTTTGCCATGACATAAACATTTTTGTGCCTTTGATCCATTGACTGGTAAGAGGCTAGTAAAACCTGTGTGATTCTGTGATACTTCTTTTATTCACTTAAAGTACAGTCATGGGATGTTTGTCACAGCACTCAAAGTTATTAATACCTTGAGCCCTCCCTTTCTCTGAAACAAGAAATGCCAAGCAGAGTGTGGATGTTTTGCAGGACATGCCTATTAAGCATTTTAACTGAGCTTCACTAAATTTTTGAAAACAGCATGCAGGGCAAAATTCATGGAGCTAGGGTAACAAGATACTGAATGTCCATGACCCTTTCAGTGCAGAGTCAAGTGTACTTTGTGTGAACTGCAATACTTCAGTCATCTCACACTGATTCTCTACAGCTCAGCTGTGGGAGAAGGAACTGGGCTCTTCAAATGCCTTCTTGAATCAACATCTTGGAAAAATGATCGCAACCTAAGGTTATCTACTAAAATAGTTTCATGTTGTGAATGAAACACACTTAGGAAATGCCATTAAAAATATGATAACAAAAAATTATTACTTTCTGGGTAAAATCTTAAAACTAGGGAAATGTCAACCAAACTTGTGTGCATAGCCTTCACAATGTGTCTTTATGTGTGTTGAAGATAATCTATATTTTTTGCTAACACATCATGAAACACTTTCTACCATCATGTGAGGTCTGCTTTGTAAAGTACACATTTCATGAATGGCCACATGGTGCTGTAATTCCTCCTACATAATTTTCCCATTTTCATACTACTTTTTATGATGTGAGTGTGTAATAATGTTTTTTAACTATGACTTAATGGAAAGCTGAGCACAAATCTAACATACCATTTGACCTTTGTATGGTTTAAGAAGTTTTTGGTGCTTTAGTAGAAAATGCTGCTCTCTGACAAGTTTTTACACAGTTTTAAAGATTGCTAAAAATTTATTTCTCAAGATTTGTGCAAGGCATTTGACACTGTCCCGCATGACATCCTGGTCTCCAAACTGGAAAAGAATGGGTTTGATGGATGGACCACTCGCTGGATAAGGAGCTGGTTGAATGGTCGAACTCAAAGAGTTGCAGTCATTGGCTCATTGTCCAAGTGGAAACCAGTGACGAGTGGTGTTCCCCAAGGATCAATACTGGGACCAGTGCTATTTAACATCTTCGTAGGAGATATGGACAGTGGGATCGAGTGCACCCTCAGCAAGTTTGCAGATGACACCAAGCTGTGTGGTGCAGTTGATACACCTGAAGGAAGGGATGTCATCCAGAGGGACCTTGACAGGCTTGAGAGGTGGGCCCAAGCCAACCTCATGAAGTTCAACAAGGCCAAGTGCAAGGTCCTGCACCTGGGTCGAAGCAATCCCAAGCACAGATACAGGCTGGGTGGA
>VZTY01020543.1:61645-79390 GCA_013400935.1 Turnix velox
TGATTTCCTGTGTTCTTTGTGTAATAGACTTTCCATCTTTCATTCAGCAGGTGATGGTCTCAGAATGGTTCTTTGTGAGTAATGGTAACAGAAGTGGTAGTCTTAAATTACAGTTGACAACATTCTAGATCACACATTTAGAAAAAGGCTTGAACAAGGATGACAATGAGGCAACAGAATAGATTGTACTTGAGGATTTTGCAGTTGATAGTGGCAATTACAGAGTTGATCCATTCTTTAAGTAAGAAGATCGATTGTGGCCATCTCAAGCAATTTCTTGTCTTTCTAACCCTTATGTAATGCATGATACAGTTTATTTGGAGTAGAACCTAAAATCTTTGTCTTTCGAGAAGAAAATTTAAGTCTTGATTCAAAATGGAGAATTTGCTGCTTCTTCCAATACTTCCAATCTTGGGTTGTAAATCATGAGTTATTTTTTGCCTATAATATTTCTGAGAAATCAAGTTGGCTTGTTTTCTGTGTATCTCTGTGTATTTTGGCACACTATGTAAAGATGATTGCTGTAATACCTTTTTTCCCCTATGTAAGTATTCATATGCAATTTCTTGCACACCATGGTGCAGTCATCTCAGCCTTCTCTGTGGTTTTCTTTTCTCCCTTCTTGTTTTCTTTTCGAAAAGATTTTCCACTTGTTGATGTTTTTCCATTGAGAGGCATTTTGTTTCATCCTTGTGACTCTGTGGTGAACTTTGTGCATGCTTTGCTTAAAACAGACTCTCTTCTTGGTCACATCAGTGCTGTGGCACATCTTTGCTCCTCTCTGCTTTCGCTTCTCAGAAAAAGGGAAATTAGGCCTGCAAGGTCGCACATGCTGCTGCTAATCTGTGGAGGCATGCAAGCACTTTCCAGAAGTGCTGCTTCCTTGTGAGTGTCCTCTCCTTCTGATTCCATATGCTTCAGTTTTTATTTGCTGTGCTAGTGTGTGATGTTTGCTTATGTCCTGTGGCTCAAGTGACTTTATTAGCAAATTACTCCTTTCCTTATTTTCTCTTTTTGCAACTTTGCTATCTGAAAATATGGTCAGTAGTTTCAGTATGAAAATATGGTCAGTATTTTCTGAATCACATATAGTGTCAATTCAAAGCATGATGATATCCACAGATCCCTACAGTTGATGGTGATTACATAAAATTTCATCTCTAGGACAGGGCAGCCACATTTTCACTTTCACTTTCCTTGATTCTTATATACATTTAATACATGATACATATCATCAAGTTAGTGATTTTATTTTATTTCACCAAATATATTGTGGTTCAGTTTCCATATGGACATATCTGGTGTTAACATGAGTAGCTCGCTGTGACAGTTGTTTGCATAGGACAGCTGTGATCATTGCTGACAATCTCGAAAACTGTATTCATATGAGAAGTTGAATATGCAATACCAAGTGCGTTGCAACATCCTTTGCATTATAACCTTCCTAAGAAGTTGAGCCTCAAGATTCTATGTGATTGTAACTATCTCAGCCAAAACCGTGGTCTAGTCCAATTTTGAAGATACACGAAGTTTGTAGTGATAACGATTTCTAAAGAGCTGTATCAGCTGTTCTGCTATTTGCTGTAAATTTAGTGCAAGAATTAGTAATTAGTTTTTTTGCTTGTCTATGTAATGTGCAACATTGGCATCTCTGAATTATAAATTAATGTAAATCAGAGGTCCAGAGAGAATCCTTAGCCAGATATTTGGGAAGTATCTGGAGTTAGGTGATTTTTAAATAATGCAGAGTTTGATATAGCTGCTGTTGGTCTTTAGTGTTGAATTAGTGTTTTCTCTCCTTTTTCCAGATGTAAGTTTTAAAATTTTCATTTACGTAATGCATTAGTATTTCCTTCTTGAGTGTTCCCTTTATTTGAATTGGGGATGCTATACAGACCCAGGCAGGATTTGTAACAGTGCTGGTGCAGTTCATTGTGAATTTAGATATTAAACTGCTTTGATATCCTCAGCATAATGAAAGGTACAGGGGGAAGAAGCCCTCATATTAAGCATTCATGGATATAAAAAATGAAACCTAAAATATTCTGGGAGATTTACAGGATAGTGAAATGGAGAAATACAAGGCTTTAGAGTGTAATCTTTTAGTCATTCACTGGTCTGAGGCAGTTCATTAAGCAATTCACAGAGGATCAAGGTGTGATTTTTGCAGTGAGTGACATTATCCAGACACATCATTTGAGAAGCTGAAATTTCTACCACTGAAATTACAGCTCTAGAAAGGGTAATTAATGAGTGGAGTGTTGCCAGTTTACACTGCTTAACTGTTAACATTGAATTGCTGGGAATTTTGGATCCCCAAACATGTCTTATGCAAGGCCAGGCAAAACAAGTATGCAGATTTGAAACAAAAAGGTTAATCTTAACTCACTTTCATTTTTTCTTTCCTAATTCCAAAGACAAGCTTGAAAACATGGCCATAGCATAGGGTGAAGGCATCAAAGCTGGGAGTGAGGGACTACAGACAAGAGCAAGAAGATAAATTCCTTGATTTTGGAGGCTGACAATGCCATGCAGTCCCAGGCAGGTAGAACTTCAATGCACTCCGCTGGTTATTTTTCCAGAAAATATAGCAGCTTGTCCTTGAGGGAGGTTCTTGGGGCATCCCAGATGTTCTTTCTGCCTTTGGTGCAGAACAGAGTTGTTTTGCTACAAGTGCTGCAGAGCAGGTAATGAAGCCTTAAGAATTGACATGTAAACCTTGCTGGGTCCTGTCAGCCTGTGATTCTCAGTTCTATGAAGCTGTAAAAGGCACCTGTGTTTCCTTTCTAAGGCACAATATGCCTGTCCCTAGTAGTAATATTAGGTGATTGTCCCTTCTATATTGAACTTCTAGCAACCAACTAATTTATTGAAGAGGACACTTTTTACATTAGATGAGTAAGAGATAGTCAAAGACCTTACAGAGGATAGAATGAGAGTACTCTTTTTCTTGAGGAATGTGGTTTCCTTGCAGGGATGAAGAAGCCTGCTTCTGCTTGTGCTGAAAGGAAGAAAATGCAGCAGCCGCCTGGCAGGACTACCTTTACATTTAACCTTTTTTAAAAATAATTACAATGAAAAATAGTAAGTCCTAAGAAATCTTCCATTTTACAGCCAAGCAAATAATTTTGGTTGAATTTTTTTTTAAATTTCTTTCATTCTGAGATTTTTTTACTCATCAAGTTTGTAAATGGTTTTGAGAAAGATTTAGCTCATGGGAATTCATCAGAGACAATCTTCAAAGGAGCAGACTTGCAACACCTCTCAGGCCTTTTTTTCCCCTGTCGTTAGAAATGGAGTGCGGAAATACATGATTTATGAATCATTGATTGAAGCCTGCAAACATGCTACCTATTTTAATGAGGACCAAAAAATACACCTGTCACAACAGAGCAGTTAAGAATAATGGGATTTAATAATAGATAGTAAACAAATTGGGAAGAACCCTGCAGATGATCTGTGTTTACATTTTCAATGCTCCAATGGAGTGGTTGTATCATGTCCCAGTCTACCTGTTTGCAGTGATGCACAGCTGGACGTGAGAAAAATCACATACTTCTATCATGCAGGATCCCATCACCTTTTGCATCTTTCACAACAGATGCTTAAGTGTAAATAAGGTGACATTATGCGTAGTGAGAACACAATATGTTATTGTTTGCAAGTGCAGTTTCATGTGGGTGTAGTTAATTTGAAAAGTTTCAATATCAAGAGCTAAATGATATTTAATACATAGTGATTGATGTGTACTAAAAATACGCAGAGCGTGCTTGAACAAATGGAGCATTGATTCCCTTTTCCCCCTCTAACTAGCTTAAGGTTATTGATTTTTAACTGGTAGTTTTTACGCCAAGTGAGTGCTGCTTGGCTTCCATAAAAGAGTCTCAGTGCAGTCTACAGAAACAAATGGTTGGAATTTAAAGTATTACAAACCGTGTTTCAGCAAAAAATGCAGATTTGAATAACAGCCAGAATAGTCTTCATTTTTCTAAAAATTCCCTACTTGTTGCCTGGTGGAGTAAGTGCAGTTGCCTGGAGGTATAGACCAGGCTGGTGGGTTATCAGAAGTTCAAGCTGTCCTGTCTTTTGAGGGATGGCACACTCTCCATTTCAGAAATGAGAAGTTCCTCCGTAGCTCTCTGTAAAAGAGTGACATCTCAACTACCCTATTGAGGAAGAGATGTTTGTGTGTGCCTCCTCTGCCAGAGCTGTTGGTGCTGAATGGGCTTTGACTCTTTCTTGGGTTAGTTATGCAATCAGGTCCCTCCTTTTACTCTGTTGAGTAATTCCATCTAGACATTCAATAGATTCTTTTTTTTTAATTTGTTTTTCTCTTCTGAGGAGCATTTTGGTTTGGCATCCAGTACAAAACATGAGTCGGATATGCCTTTTCTCTTGCTTCTCTTGATTTTGTAGTCTTTCTATTTCACAACAACTTGCTGCTGCTCTTAGTGTTGCTTCCCCTTTCCTTTGCTCTTCTCTGTTCCCTTCTGTCTTGAGATTGTTGCCAGTCTGCATCAAAGATCAGTAAGATAATGTGTTCAGCAATTTAGATGCAACCTATACTTGCCAGCAATTTCACTTGAAAAATGTGGTTTTCATTGCTACCAGTCATTGTACTCACAAAAGCTTTCTATTTGAATAAATATTTTCAAAGCTTAATGGCCTTATTATTTGAGACCTATGATATTTGCAGGAATGCATTTTTTTAAAGGTAGGTTTTATTTCAGTGTAAAGACAGCAAAAGGCAGCAAAGACAAGCTCGGAGGAGAATTCAACATACTTCCCTTACATGTTCATATCCAAACTGGACTGTGTGCTGGTCAGGAAATAAAGAGCATCTGCCTTTTCATTGAACTGTTTTAATCTTCTATGCTGTCTGTGCAATTTCATGTTATGACAGTGATCCTGCAACAATAAGGTCAGTGAGATTACTGATATGCATAGCTATTCATGAGACAAGCCTTTGCAGTCTGGGGAATCATGCAGAATAAAAATCAAGCTGAAATTGTATGGGATTTTTCTCTTTTACTAGAATTTATATTTTTGTATGATTTTGCTGTCTCTCTAATATATTCAGTTATTCATCTCATTCTAAAGTTAAAGAGTAGCTGAGATTATTTTTTATCTGTCTTCACTCTTCTCTCTTCTAATTATTTTATATTTTAAAAGAAAATATAAGAATTGTGATTCACAGAAGCATCCTCTCTCAATCGCCACACTGTTCTGATGCTTCTGTGAATCACAATTCTTAGTTTGCATTTAAAAGAAGACTATTTGTGTTCTTAGGTCAGATAAATTCCAGATTGAATTTATACTTTGAACTTCTCAATCTTTATCTCACAGCATGCTGGGGTGGTTCTAGAGAAGGGCAACAGCTTGCTCTCTGTAAGTACCTGAAAGGAAGCTGCAGAGAGGTGAGGATTGGTCTTCAAAGTAATAGGCTATAGGACACGGGAAAACCCCCTCAGATTGCACCAGGGGAGGTTTAGATTGGGTATTTGGAAAATTTTTTATACTGAATTAAGCTTCAGGGAAGCCCTGAANCTGTCTCTCTAATAATTATGACAAGCCCTATTATTTTATTCTAAATATTCAGTTATTCATCTCATTCTAAAGTTAAAGAGTAGCTGAGATTATTTTTTATCTGTCTTCACTCTTCTCTCTTCTAATTATTTTATATTTTAAAAGAAAATATAAGAATTGTGATTCACAGAAGCATCCTCTCTCAATCGCCACACTGTTCTGATGCTTCTGTGAATCACAATTCTTAGTTTGCATTTAAAAGAAGACTATTTGTGTTCTTAGGTCAGATAAATTCCAGATTGAATTTATACTTTGAACTTCTCAATCTTTATCTCACAGCATGCTGGGGTGGTTCTAGAGAAGGGCAACAGCTTGCTCTCTATAAGTACCTGAAAGGAAGCTGCAGAGAGGTGAGGATTGGTCTTCAAAGTAATAGGCTATAGGACACGGGAAAACCCCCTCAGATTGCACCAGGGGAGGTTTAGATTGGGTATTTGGAAAATTTTTTATACTGAATTAAGCTTCAGGGAAGCCCTGAAGGGATTTAGAAGGTGAGTAGGCACAGAGCTGAGGAGATACGTTTTAGTGATGGTTCTTAGTTGGTGGTTGGAATTGATGTCCTGCATAGGCCCTTCCAACCTGGGCAATTATGTGACTCTGTTCTGTGATTCTGTACCAGTTTTGACCACAGAAGAGTGTAAATAACTTTGATTTTTTACAGTTAGGCTCATTCTTCCTGTTGCTGTGTATTGATGGAAAATAGCCAGACAGTACTGTGAAAATAATCACAGACCTCTCAACCTTCCTTTCCTCCTTTACTCTTTTTGTTTCCTACTTATTAAACCAGAGGTGTTTTGTCAACTACCAGGCAGAGGCATACAAGAAGGTAAAATCAAGCTGATAAGGCTGTTCTGGTTTATCTGACCACCTTTAAATTGCAGGTACCTGTGAAGTGTTTAGGTTTTCTATAGAGCCTGGTCACAGCTGGTTTTCCCTTTGATTTTTCCTTGGAGTTCTGTGTACTTGAAATTGATACTTAAATTCCTTCTTCAAAAAAAAAGTTTCATATTGACTTAAAAAAAGATCTTCATGAAGTGCAGTACAAGGGTAAGGCATTTCCTAACCACGAAATAACCTCAGATTGAGGTGACTTTGCAGGCTGGGGGTTGAGGGGAGAAAGGGGACAAGTTCCAACAAATATAAAGATAGAAATACCATTCAAAAGGAAGCCTTTTGAAATAAGCGTGAATGCCATAAAATCCTTTGCACATTACTATACTTACTGAACAGGTGAAGGTGGTGCAAGGCTGCAGTTATTGTTTGTTGCTTGCTCTGACACAACTTCCCAGATAAGAAACATTTGAGAATAAAAAATGCTTATCCTCAGATTCAGCTACAGATGGTTCTTCATCTGAAAACAGGAAGAACAAAACTCAAGAAGCCAAACTATTGACACAGGGGAAAACAGTGATCTTAAACTCTTTGTAGTACACATGTAGCTTTTAATGAAATATCATACTTATCATTCATCCTAAAGAGTTTTTACATGCTTTTACAAAGTTTTGGCAACTACTGGTAAGCTGCGTAGTTTCACATTTAACCTTGTAAAAGCTCTGAGCTTCTTTAAAGAGTAATTTGAAAGCATTCAAATGAGGGATGTGCCTCATGGAACCTTCTGTTGAGACTGACCCATTTTTCTACCCACCAGGTTTGGAGGAGACCAGCCAGTGTACATCAATATTATTAGAGATCCTGTGAATCGATTTTTATCCAATTATTTTTTTCGACGTTTCGGAGACTGGAGAGGAGAACAGAATCACATGATCCGTACCCCCAGCATGAGGCAGGAGGAAAGATACCTGGTATGTTAAAATAAAAGGGTCTCATTACCAGTTTCCGAGCATCACTACCTAATGTTGAAATTCAAACTGTATGCTTGGAAAATGGGTAACGGAGGCACTTCCTGTCCTCTGGGTTTTTTTGTCTTGCCTGGCTCTTAGTTTGGTCAGCTTTAATATGTGGAGTATTGCTGATGAATCTTTTGATCCAATTTGATCTTGTACAAGCTATTAGGAAGTTCCACATTGCCACTGTTGGATTACCATTCTTTCATTATGTTAGATGTGTACTGTATAGTGGTTAGGCATATTTAACATATTTAACACTCTGAATATTCAGACAGTTTTTTAACGTTGAAACTGTGTAATCATGCAGCCTCAGAGGAAAATTTGGGAATGGTGCAATTCAGTGAGTACAAGCCTCTAATGCTCTTGCTGATAAGTTGTGCAGAGGATTCTTTATACCAGAGGTCTGAATTCTGTTCTTGGTTGGATGTTATTACTTTGCTGGATTTAAAAGGTGTCAATAATGCTGGATAAGCTGTTCATAATGATTTTTAATTTTGCAGAAATGCCTGTCAGCCTTTGTCACAGACCAAGGTCCTCAGGCAGCAGTTGTTCTACAAATCCTGAATGAGAAATACGGGAGCTAGAATGGTGGTTGGTTTGCTTGATACTGATCTCTTTGCATGCACATTGACAAAGAAGACAAAAAGGTCAAATTAATTCTTACTCTCTATATAATAGAGATCCAGTTTGATTCCATTAAGTCTTCAGCCACACTTGAACTGCCAAGAGTCAATTTCATGGTCTGCTAAGAGATGTTGTAAGCCAGACATAACATCAAAACAAGAGAGGGCTATGGCTTTTGGAGAGCTGGGAGGGTGTTTTGAGGATATTTTGGAGGGCTAGTGGAGTATGGGAGTGTTGTGGATGAGCCACAAACAACGTGGCCCTGAACAACTGGCACACAACATGTTTCAGTCCTTCCTGAGGTCAGGTAGATCCAAGATGGGTTGGGGTTTTTTTTCTGCATGACAGGGCTGTGTTGATATCTTTTGCACATTACTGCTGGCTTTTTTGTCATTAAAGCCCTGTGAACAGATATAACCTTATAAATTATGAAGAAAGGAGAAGAGTATCAATGTAACCACATATAGCCTTAAACTTTAATAACATCTGCTGAAGAGATGTAAACTCATTTCAAATCTAGCAAAGAGTCTCTCAATATTTGCTGTATATCAAGAGATACTAAAGTTGTCCCCACACCAGCTGAGCAGCTTTTGATCTCCTGATATGCAGAGCTGGCAGGCAGTCCCAACAGCTTTTCATACTTTATTCATGGAGTTTTTCTATTTCCTCATTTGTGAGTGTGATGGGGCTTTTGCAAAAATGAATGTGGGCTGGGGTTTTACTACATTATTATTATTTTCTTAGTGTTGCCATGTTTTCTTTTCTGAAAACACTAAAAATGAGCTGTACAGCCTGTACTTCACTCTGAGTGAAGTACAGCCTCTGCTTCTCGTTTGAAGTGGAACATGCAAGAATTGGCATCTCTCATGACTGACTGACTCTGTAAAAGCTGGTATTAATTCAGTACCGCCTGCACAGTTTAAGATGTATATGTACAGCCTGGGAAATGTTAGTTCAAGCAGAACTGAAATGAATAGATCTAATTCCTGTTGCTTGTTTTGGTTTAAAAGCTAATGGAAAGAAATCACCTTGCAATGTTTTTAGTGTTGAGATGTTCTTTAAGAAATTATTTGTGTGCACACACATATGCACACATACACAGGCCACTGCAAAAGCTGTAATGAAAAGGCAGTGGCCTGCTGAGGTCGGTAGTCATTTTGTTCAAAAGGTAGTTTGCTGCACTGAACATACTTTATAATAAATACTTTTGATTTTTCACTTTGATCTTCTCAGTTTGTAATTCTGTGTTAGAAGTCTGGAAACATTTTTGGAATCTGTCCTCCATTCTTCCTTGGCAGACTTTGGCTGCTCAAAGAGGGTGGTTGCTCCTGTCACAGTCACGTTAAGGCCACCTGTCAGTGAATTTCACTTTAACAAATGCCTCTAGTTCCAAATATTAAGCATTTTTGATACTTGTTCTATCCAACCGCATAACATATTGCATGACTGCATTTTTATATTTTTCTCAGTGGTGCAAGGAAATCTGCTGGCATGTGCTTTAAAACTCAGGTAATTGATTTTGTGGGATGGTAGCTTCAGAAGTCTGCTAAATCAATTGCCTGATTTAGCTGTGAAGAAAGTTAGTCAGTTCTTCTGAACTGTGAGCTGGTGTGGCCCTTTAGCACACAGCTGGTGGCTGACCTGATTGCTGACTTCACACCTTTTACAATTCATTTTTTGCTTTAATTGAAAACTCACCATAAAGCATTGCTTTTTTTACATGGGACTATTTCAAGGATAAGCTTAGATATAGCATAGTAAATAGTTTCTGAACTTATCACACATAGTCTTAAACCTATGTCATTTGGGATGAGGTATGCCTGACTAATAGTCAAGGGTGGGGAATACAAGTAGTATTTATTTTTCTTCTTCCATCATGCCTCAGATCATTAGGTAGGAAAATATAAAACTGCTTCACCTTTTATAAAGGCTTTGAAGAGATGAAGAGCATTTTAAGATCAGGTTAGGTATCCTGTGAACTTCTGCTTGCCATCCTTAATGGAGGCACTGCTTCCCCTCAGGTCTGATCCTTAAGAAAAAACACCTTGACCTGAAAGTCTTGTAGTTCTTTGTGTGCTAGTTTTTTTATTTTTTATAATCTGAGCTGATGACATTGCAAAGATCAGAAACACAGGCAGAAATTTTCTCTATTTGTTGACTGCCTCTCCTATGACAAAGACTCTCTGGCTTTGACTCTGTTCCAGATGGCTGTTTTCAGTCATCCATAAAGGAGTAAGACAAATAGTTTTAAATATTTGGTAAATGTTTGTGTTTACCAAAATCTAGTTAAAATCCAGGATATAAAACAAACCCTTAATTGATGAGTCAGATATGGCAGAGGGAGCTGCTGCAGTGTGAGGCTCTCCATGCAGATCAGCCACCTCCTTGCCCTGGCCTAATGCTTTCTCTGCTGGAGTCAGTTACTGTCAGTGACCTGCAGAGATCAGTGCCAAGTTTCTTCAAAGTAAATAGTGGCAAAGTGTGAGTTGGGAATATGTCAAAAAGGTAATTGTCTGAAACAGTGATGAGCACCTTGGGTTGAGTCTCAGGCACACTCATGTGAGAGTCACCCTATCCCTATGTCCTGTCAGATGAGATAAATTCGCAAAAGTTACTTTAAATCCATTATAGTGAATGTGTTTCAGGTCGAGTAGAGTTCTTCAGAGTAAGTATGCTTCAATAAAGCAGCTGTGAGAGCTGCTGGTACCAAGCAAAAAAAGGAATATGTATCACATGATTTAGTTTAAGGCCTGAGAGTGCTCAAAGTAGGAATCAGAACTGATAAAGAGAGTAAACTACCATGCTACCATAAATATTTGAAAGCTTTGTATTAAAATTGTCCTCTCCAGAAGGTTTGTTAGTAATTACCTAGTATTTATTAATACTGTAGCAGGAGACATCAATCATTGAGGAAAGATAGCTTTTATAAAATTTTTATCTAAGACATTTAAGGCATGTGAAGCAGTGTGGGCTGTTATAATGATGCCTGAATTGCAGCAAATCTATTTTTGTGCAATTCTGATTTCTGTTAGGCTCGTGAACAGCACAGCTCATAATAGCATAACTTACTCCTCAAGTATGAGATCTAGGCATCTTTGAGCTATTTGTTACAAAAGAGAGGTTTCGTGTATGAAAGATTCTTCTGTAAATTAAGAACTTGCCACATAGAAAATTTTAGATTTTCATTATAATTAAAAATTGCAACACATCTTTTTCAGGCTAAGCATAGTCTTTCAACTTCATCTCTCAAAATAAATGCACTTTTCTCAGCTAAATGTAAAAATATTCTAACAATATTCAGCCTCAGTTATGCTAAAGAGAATTCATGTAAATAATGCCATAAAGGAGCATCGGTATCTTTGTCATTTAAAAGAAATGTTAAAAATTTTTTAGAAAGTATGTTAGGATTACTGCAAAGAAGGGAAGTAGAATTCAAAGAATGTCAAGGAACTTTATATTTCTTCCAATAGGTACCTCTCCTATGACAAAGACTCTGAAATAATTTAAATCAGTGTTGTTTAGGTTATTTCATGAAGTTCAAACAAAATTGTAGAAAAGGCTGAACAGTTAAACTCCATAGAATAATTTTTTGTATTCCTGAATTTTGATAATTTTTTGTGACTACATGGTTTTTCATTAATGTAAGAATATTCACTAAATACTTTTAACCACTTTCATAATTTATACTTTCAAATCTCTTATCTACAATGAAAAATTAATTGGTTTTCTGACAGCCATTAGCTGTCTTATTTCTATTATCCAGGTAAGGATGGGAACTATTAAATCCTGGCTAATTTTATTGTGAATTGTCAGCAGTAGCAACACAGTGAACTTTCTTCTTCGTGGCCTGAGATTTATTTCTTGAAGCTTTTCAGTCTGCCAGAGATATGGCTTCCTGGAGAGACCATGGTACGGAGACCATGCTTCCTCTTCCTGACTATCACTCCCATGAGTGTGTTTCTGTAGGAAAAAGGAGAGTGGGGAGAGTTGCCCATCTGCAAGTTTGTTGGAGGTGGGTTAATTTCTGTATGGGATTTTTCTGCTGAGGGTCTCCTGGGGGGGCTATATCTTCCATTGATTGAACCTTGGAATTTTTGGGGATGATCTGATTAAGTTGGTTGATAGTGTTTAGATTTGGAATCTGAGGCGTGCCGACATTAAAATGATTTGCCCAAGTCTGTGCAAGGTGTATCAGGCATTAGAGAATTGAATATATAACTACAAATGTACATTTTTTCAGTTGGTGCGTTCTGAGCTGTATTTAAGAGACTAAACATTTTATTTACCCTCAGTGTTTTCCCTAACTTACCCCCATATGTACAGTAGTCATTTTTGCTCCCTGTGTAATATATTGGTGCTGAGATGGTTTGAATTGGTCATTGGATGATGTCTCGAGCTGCAGCATAGCTTTGCGGCTGTAGGTTTGGTTCCAGGATCGCACAGTAGCATCAGTCTCTCTGGCTGGAACTAGGCTGTAGGGAGGGCACTGCTGAAGCACAGCCACCTGTCAGCTGACCCAATTAGAGCAGTTTGTGGCAGTTTCTCTCTAATGAGTGCTTTTAATAGTCTCCAGCTGTTCCTTTTTATTGCATTAACTCTTCGCAAAGAAATTTCTGGCCCATTTTTGTAACTCTTCGTCTGCTGTACATGCTCTAAATCACCATCTTTCCGTTAAGTTTTCCCATTTGTGTTAATAATTCATTGAACCACAAAGTTAATGATAATTCAAACCTCAGCTGGATGACAGACTGATGAAACAGCTTATAAAATGGAATACTAAATGTTTTCATGGCTGACATTTACTCTTTGATTACTTAAATTTACAAACCATTATTTTTTAATGTTCCCCTGCAGAGTTTACTTTCCAAACATTGCAGCATTGTGCGATTGCATCAGAGCAGGAAAATGTACCTTGCTAATCTGTTTTAATTTAGTACTCTCAGTCACTTGAATGTAGTAGTAAGGAGTATACTATTGATTAAGGCTGCAGTGCTAAAATGTTTTGTACATACTAGTATTAATAGCAAAAGTAAAAATACTTGGATTTTATTAATACCATATTTTTATTTTAATGATACCATCCTGTGTTGCATTCCTATTCATCGAGACAGAATACAGAATAACCACAAAACTTTGCTTCAGAATGTAAAACTATGAGATACATTTTCATGCAATGCTCTGCTCATCTAGCAATTTCTGGCTGTTTTGCTGTTGAGAAACTATGCCAGAAATCAGAAGCCAAGTCGCAGAAGAGTCCCAAGTGCTAAATACCCCATCATTCAGTGTTCTTTTGTTTATGTCCCAGTGACCACAGTTTTCTTGTCTTACAGCTCTCCCCATCAAATGAATTTTTGTAATTTCAAACTGAAACCTGTAATAAGTATCGCTGTCAAGACTACTCTTAAATTTATCTTAAAAAGCTAAGATACGAATATGTTTATTGTAAGTGCACCCACAACCATTATGCACAATGTTACTAGTAAGGATAGCAAAACAAAGATGTGAAAATCCTGAATGTAAGGATGGGGTTTTTTTCAGTGCATGTTTAACTGCTGAGGAGTTTCAGCTGTTTTGATAATTTTTGTAACTCTAGATTAGATTGTGGTTTCAGATTTCACGTATTTCGTTTATGTGAATGTGACAGGAAGACGCACTTAAGGAGCCAACACTTAAGCGGTTCCCAGTAAGTGGTGATTTAACAATGATTAGCTGCAAATAACCACTGCATGTAGCATTTGCTCTAGAGAGCAGACCCCCGTGTACCGCAACTTAGTTGATAAGCAGGGATGTAACAGAATGCTTAAAGGCAAAACTAGCTGCAGGGCATGTTCATGGTCTATCCTTCATGAACAGTGGACCTTCTGTGTTATTTGAGAAAATGGACTGCCATTGTTTCAGCAAAGCTGCCTGCTGCACAGTAAATTATTGAAGAGCAGTCTAGTCCGTTTACTTTGAACATAGTCTTTTTCCTATGGAATCTGATCCAAGCAAAACCTGCCTCTATTCATAACTGAACTTGTCAAAAGTAATTTCCTTTTTCTTGGGGAAAAATCTGCTAAACAGTGGCAAATAGGAAACTTTCCAAGGTGAATATGGGTCGCTAAATGAGACTTTTATTTTTTACAAATTATTTTTCTGTTTTCTTTTGAAAAAAAAAAAAGGCAAAACTAAACTATTCATCAATGGTTGAAGGAAATAAAAAGAAAATTTCTTCAGAATGTAATCCAGAGAGATGATGTCTTTGATAAAAGGAGAGGAAAATAAAAAAGCAAATTTTACACTTCTCCCCTACTTCAAACAGACCAGACATCCATTCCTCTGTGATTTTGTAGTTGATCTTGTTCTTTGCTATACATTTTGAAGGCAAAGCACCCAAAATGAGCCAATTGAGAGTTTCTGGGTTTCTCTGTGGAGAGAAAATCACAGAACATCAGGAATTGGAATATTTTTCATTGTTGTACTAATGAACTTCATCAGATGGCTCAAAGTTCAAAAACAAAAAAAAATGGCAAATAGGAAAATCTAATATGCCTCCAAATCAAGTTTTAAAATGTTTGGTGTTTTCTGTACAGTGATAGTCTTGTTAAACTGAAACATGGAATCAGTATGTTTGTTCCATTTTGTGTCTACTCTTTAGAATGACAGTGACACAAATGATTCAAAGTATTCGTGAATTTGAAGAAAAGCTTTATAGCTGTTCAGGAGGGAGAAGATTATAAATAGGAGATGAGATAGGGGCAACAGAGCAGAAACCATCCCTGGTTGTGGCAGCATGGTGGTATTCATCCCTGTTCTGCAATTCCTTTTGCATTTCACCCATGGAAGATGAAGGGAGAGTTTCTAGGTCAGCTGACACTGGGCAGAAGACTGATAAGAAAGCAGAATTAGCAGACAACCCACCCTTGTAGTGCTTTTCTCAATAGGATGCTTGTGGGAGAGTGTCACCACAAGTTTGGCATATTGATGGGGTATTAAAGACATATAGACCTAAGTGCTGTGAGGATGATGGTTATTTTTTCTTAGAAGTTAGTACTGTGCGGTTAAGATATACCATCTAGCTTTAAAATGGGCAAAAAAATTTATAATCTGTTCTGTATGGCGATCATAATATATTTTTTTCTGGATTTAATGGAGAAGTCAGCAGCTGGGCTAGGCTGCTAGGCTGTGTGCTTGACATGACTGGATTATTTCAGGTGCAGTTTGTGAGCTTTTGGATATTGTCTCACTTTAGCATCAGTGAAAAGGAATTATATCACTGTCATTTATGACAGCAGATAGTTTAAGTTGTTACTGAGTAGTGTACTGAAATAAAACTTTTAAGATGCATCAGCTAGACAGTGTTCAGTGAAAGTTTTGCTACATCTGCAGATGAGAGTAACTTAATATTTAAAAGAATACTGCTTTTCCAATATCTTCAGTAGTTTTCTTGATTTTTTTGTGACCTTTCTTTCCTTCTCCATGTATACACACTCTTATTGTGAAGACATATTAGGGAGGAAAATGCTTCAATTATTGTCATCTGAAATTCTGTAAAAAATTGAATCATCTCTCTTTTTTTTCTGCCTCTGCCTTGATGGGATGTATGAGAGCAATGATATTTAATGCTCATTACTGGAGAAATTAATTTCTTTTGGCTTTGGATTACTTTATTAATATCTTTAACGTTCAAAACCTTGATATTTGTTGTTTTAATAAGCCTCTCTTAAACTTTTGTATTGGTAGAACTATTTTTGTGAACTTCTACTGAAAATGGTGTTATGCTACCTTCAAGTTGTTTTGTCATTCATAGAATTTGAATGTGTTTCAGTGTGTTAGTTTTTGAGATTTGGGCCAAAGTCTGCTGAGCTTAATTTTGTGAACGTGGTCAGGATTTAAAGGAATGAGAACAGTTAACCTGCAAAAGAAGACATGAAAGAAATGTGAAACTATCAAAATGTGTTATTATTAAATTAAAGTATTTTGAAACATGTTAATTGCATGGTCTCTGTGCAAACAATGCTGTCATGTATTAAGGTGTGAACTTCCCGCATTGAGCCTTTCTTGAGATGTGAGCAACATCCAGTCGAGTCAAGGAAGACAGTACATGCTGGGGAGAGAGTAGAGGGTTACTTCCCCTACAGTATCTTCCCATCTTCTTCAGGTTACCATTGTCAGCCAATGTTACTTCCATCTCTGTGTTTAATAGCCCTTGATAGACCTTTCTTCTGTGAATATGTATTTTATTATTGTTTGTTCCATTTTTTCCAAGCCAAATTACACCTGTGTCATTGAGAGAAAATTTTCAATTTTATGTTCTCTGTCAATTAAGCACTTGCAGACAGCTCTCTTCAGTCCTTCTCTAGATGGCTGGTGGACTTGCCTCTGCCTGGAGGGGAGGAGAGCTTTCTGGTCCATCTTCCTCGTCCATCCAGTCTCTGAGCTGGAGACTCAATAGCGGAAAGTTTAGTAGTTCTGCTAATGTGACATGTAGTTCTGCTAAGGTGCCATGCTAGAGAATAGATAAAAATGCTTCCTTCCCTTTAATTTTGTTTAGAGTAAACATTGGAAAGCTAGGGATTTTTTTCAAGTTTCTGAAGTGCTTTTCTCTTTAAAGAAAGATTTTTTCCAAAGCAGAGACTTTTATGTTCACCTCTTTTTTCTTTTCATTTTTTTAATACAGGTTGGCTTGAATAGCTTCAAGTCAGCATACTGCTATGACATGGAACTCATATGAGTGATGCCAGAGAGGGGGCCTGCTCTCAGAGAGGGAACAAAGTGTCTTTGGAGACCTTTGACTTACAGTAGCCTAGCTAGGTGACTGGTGTGGAGAAGAGAGGAAGTGTGGGTTCTTGAAAATTGCCTCCATCTGAAGCTGTCTGTATGTGGGAACATTTCATAAGAGTCCTTTCAGAAATACTCCAGTGAATAATCAGTGAAACATAACAGGGCCCAGTCCTTCCAGCTGTCCTCATTGTTTTCCTGTGGTGATCCTGATGCTGAGTTGGCAGTTATAGCCCCAGGTTACTGAAAGCATGCTGCCACCATTCTCTGGGATCTCTGTTTGACTGCTGGAAAGTCAGTCATCTGCATGAGAGAGACTTTATTGTGTCCAAGCAAGTGGTTGATATGCTGACAGAAGTGCTAGTTGTAGGAAGCATCTGAAGAACTGAAAAAGAGAAGAAGGGAAGAGAGTCTTTTTCCAGGGAATAGTAAGTGAAAAATTGCAGGGGCTGGAACCTAAATTTGCAACAACGCAGTATATGTTTTGTTCTACCTGACAGCCTCCGTTTGGAACTAATCTTTAAATAAGATGGCTGGAGGACAGCTGCTTGGATCAAATGACCTGGGTTTTCAGGGTGCTTTTGTTTTGTCCAACACACTGCTGCCTTGAAACCTCAAGACTTCCTAAATATTATTATTCTGCTCTCCTGTGCAGGTTGTTACACTGCCTCCTATTCTAGTACTGCACTGGGCCTTCCAGAAGTATGGCTGATGATAGGGCTCTTCATTATTCTTTTGTTGCTTTTGTTGCTGCTTTTTATAAAATATATTATTCAGCTGAAGGCAAAGAGTTGTTTGTTGAAGAAATTATAATCATAGAATAGTTTGGGTTGGAAGGGTCCTTAAAGATCATTGAGTTCCAACCCCCCTGCCAAAGGCAGGGACACCTCCCACTAGATCAGGCTGCTCAGTGCCTTGTCCAGCCTGG
>VZTY01020543.1:80120-103731 GCA_013400935.1 Turnix velox
CAGTCAGTGGGAACTTCACCAGTCTGCCATGACCTTTCAAATATGATGGACAGTGGTTTGGGAACTTCATCTGCCAGTTCTCTAAGGACCCGTGGGTGGATCTCATCAGGTCCCATAGACTTGTGCACCCTCAAGTTCCTCAGGTGTTCTCAAACCTGCTCTTCACACACAGTGGGTGGATCCTGCTTCCCCCATTTTTTGGCCTTATTTTTAAGACTTGAATGAATAATGAATGAAAGCTTTCTGGAAAGGAAGGACATCTAGGACTTTTTTTTTTTTTATGTCATATTTCAACTCCTAACAAATATGTAGAGAAAAGAAACTTGATTACCTACAAAAGTGTGAAGTGTCTGCAGCCTTTCAAGTGCTGTACAGAAGCATTCATATGTGTATGTCTTCAAAGCCAGAGGTGCCAAAGAAGAAAGGTTTGAAAGGTACTGATAATCTGAGACCGAATACTTATTTTTAAATGCAAACATTAACTCAGGTTTCAAATGTACTGATTCTCAAAGATAAAGCAACAAACATCTTGAACATTAGACAGGATGATGATGGTTAAAGCTAGCTAGATGTCATCTTTGGGTATCACAGTCAGAGCTGTTCGGTTCACTGGGCGTAGAGAAGATCAAGCACCAAATGGCTTCTGGATCTGACAGAAAAACGTTATTTTTTTGCTCTGTGCCTCTAGTTATCCAAATTTTTTATTACCATAGAATAGAAACATTAAATATCACCAGATGAAGCAAAACTCTCTCTAATTACTGTTAAAATGTGTTGCATAGTTTATTTTCCATTAAAATATGTAAATAATTTGTGTTCCTAAATCAGATTTAGTGAGTCATGTTACATTCATATTTGAAAACCTTCATGCCAGCTGTACCTTGACTTTTCAATGTCTTTGCAGCCTTACTAAGTAGGAAGCTGTACCTTTCCTTCTTTCATGTTTTTACTCACCAGCCCTTTTCTCAACTGCCATGTTTACATTTTCTCCCCCATCACTTCCTAGTTGGAGTTAGAGGAAGCAGCAAATGGGGTATTTTTTTGCAACGTGGTTGTCTTTATGATGCAAAGTTGTCCTCAGGATGGAACGGTCAGTTTGACCTCTTTCCAAATACCAAGCAAATGTGCGAGTGAACATGTTACAAGCCACAAGAGGCTTGGGGGCTTTCAGCAGAGCAGACTAGATTTTCTTGGATGGCCTTGGCTGTTGAGGACACAACTGCACCACTGACTACAGTGGCGTATGAAGAACAAACATCTTTGTAAGCAGGAGAGGTCACCATAGTCTGGGCTCACTCCCTGGTTTTCCACCTCGTTTTATTTCATTTCCTTTTATGGAAACTTGAAAGGTGTTTATTTAGATCACTGCTTTTTCTGTCTCCATCCTTACAGACCTCAGCTTCACATCTGCCACCTTCAGACTTAAGGAAGGAGGATTCACTGGGGCTGGGTTGGAAGCAGTGTCTCCTGCTTTCGCAGTATTTACAGCATCCCACAAGGGCAGGGGATGGAAAGACCACTGTATTTTTTGGTTTGATTTTGAGAAGTTTCTCTGCGTGATTAATGGGAAAATATTTGCAAGGCTCAAAGTATTTTGAGTTACATTTCCACATTTAATATTGTTAGGGATACTAAAAATTGCTGTAAATCCATGGCAGAAGCTGGTGTTACTGTAATTTGGGGTTGAGACACTGAGGATCAAGTATCAACAATTATTTTTTTAAGAAACAACCTTAGGTGTTCCTTTTACTGGACAAAAAATGTATTATTTCCCTCAGTACTCTTGGGATTTTATGTGAAGAGGAAAAAAATTTCTAATTCTCAAGTATATGGTCACATCTTTTGTACACAATACACTATTTGCAATGAGTTAAAGGTATTCACTTAATTGAATGGAAATGAAAAATACATTGAAAATTTGCTTTTTTTGCGATTGCATTAAAATTCCCAAAGAAATTTTGTATCCTTGAAATATTTTTAATTATGTGCTGACTTCTTATAATATGTGTAAACTCACTGTGGCAAATAGAACAGTTTATTTATTGTTAATACATTTTTAAAAGTTGATAACACACCTTTGTTATATTTCTGATAGATCAGCAGTCTAGGCCATTGACTGATTAGGGCACATTGTGATTTTTATATAAAAACTGTTTTACAGAAGAAGGAAGTGGACATTACCTAATTAGCATTTCAGACAAAACTGTAACAAGGGAAAAATATGGTACTATTAAAAAGGAAGACAATTTCTGTTTTTACTTGTAGTCCTAGGCCTTGTTCCCAGGTGTCCCTCTGTTCTCCTGGGGACAGAAGCTCAATGGGATGTGATCAGTGTGGAATGTAGCCAGGAGCTGAGGGCTAAAATAAAATTCTCTTTCTGTATTGTGGAGCTGTGTGATTGAAGTAGCTCCTTTTCTTTCATACTGTATGTTTCTTAGCTGTGTCTGAATAATTTTTTTTACAGGGCTTCTCCAGTGATATAAACGAGCAGGGGTCATCTATAACATTGTCGTCTGTCACCTTGAAATTTTTTTCTCTCACAGGAAAACCTTTGCCTTGAACGATCTGTGTCCTGCTCAGAGAATGGGATCTGGCAGGGAAATGTGGCTTTAATGTTGCTTGGGCTATCAGAATAGTGCTGCTTTCAATAATGTGATTTCACCTTAGCTTTTCATGCTCAGAAAGAAAACAGAAATGCCTCTATGTCTCATCAGCACCCTAGAAGGAGCTTCCTTCAGCTGTATTTAAGTGTCATACTGACTGGCACCTCAGGTTGAGCCTTTTTTTGCCCCACCTCTCACTTAAAGATTCTGATTTCACATCTCATGGAGCCATAATCATCATCAAGTAAAATCTCCTCGGAGGGGTTGGATGATGGCTGGTGATTTATTTCACAAATTATGAATACATTAAACGAGGTAATGTGAGCAGGGGGTGTAAATGCATTGGGATGCTCCAGGAATTGTATTGTGGATCACAGCACTGGTAATAAACAGAGCCTGGAACAGAAGGGTGCTTTAACCACAGATAAAATTATGTGCTTCTGATGTCAGGAACATGAAATATGTGCCATAGTGTGGTGAAAAATTGTAGGCTCCTATGAAAGTATACCTGCCCCAGGAGAGGAGGGCATGTTCTCTCTGTGTCCCCTGTACTTCCAAACACTTCTGTCTTGCAATGGACGTGTTGGCCACTGAGGTGTTCTCTATCACACTTTATTTACTTGATGAAGGATGGATTTGTTTAGTTATTGATTTTATATTGATGTGTATCAAGCCTATTGCACTATAAGAGCACATGTCCTTAATTAAGAATGAAAATTGTTTTTGCAAAGATGTGATCCTTTCATCTCTCCTTATGTTGTCTTGTACTTGATTGTTTTCTTTCTCCTTTGTCTTTCTCCTTTTGGAGTTAGGGGGTCTGCTTGCAGAGTAAGAGTCTATTAGACTAGATAAGGAAAGTGGAACTCAATCCCACTTGCAGGTGTATTTATTATTGGGCTGGAGTAAAGGGAGAACTGGAATACAGTTCCTCAGGGTTCAGTAGCTGTGCCTGGTCTTTAAAAATTATAAATAGCTCCAAATTAGATGAATGATAAATCATGACAATGATGAATACTTTCCAGTAAGCCCATTTACTCTGTGAAAGTTTACCCAGGAGACTTAGCTCATGAATATCTGAGGAATGTACATAATTTTAATCAGAAGTGATGTATGTTTTTATATCAAGAGGAAGCTGAGTGAATTACAACATGTATTTGTTCATTCCAGCCATTAAATGAAGCAGAATTTTTTAAAATAAATAATTGTTTTCTCAATTTGATTTATTTTGGCTACTTCATGTTTCCCTCGGGGTGCATTTAGAAGGAAGAAGAATCTGAAAATAATCTTCTGAATGTTTTAAATAAAATTCAATATAAAAGTTGATCCACATGTCCTACTTTGAATCATGCAGTAACCACAATATAATAATTGTGTTATTTGCAGTAAGAAAAAAAATGTGAACTTTGCACTCTAGAACAAAATAACTTTTTTTTTTTTTCCAACCCACCCATATCTTTCTCATGCTCTTTAGAGTTAGATAAATTGTCCAGTCAGTGACTTCTAGGGTATTTGATAGAGCCTCAGCACATTTCTTGGACTCTGGGATGACTGTATGAAACATGAGATAAAGAAAATTATTGTTAATAGAAAAAATCCAATATTTAACCTTTTTTTTTGTTCCTTTCCTCTCTCACAGGACATTAATGTATGTATCCTTGAAAACTACCCTGAGTGTTCTAATCCCAGGTTATTTTACATCATACCATATTTCTGTGGACAACATCCAAGATGCAGGTAAATATTTGCAAGGTATCCCAATTTGTTCAGCAGTAGCTGTTGCCAAGTTTTTATCAGAAACTGCTGGTAATGTGGCAACAGTTGTTTCAATGCAAGAGATAACTGGAAGTATAACGTAGTGCTGTTTGTGATAACTGCATGCATATCTTTTGATGTAAACAAATGGGGTGCTGTTTTTCTTTCTTGATTTAACACTTGAATAATTCATAAAATCTGGAAGTATTTATGTGGATTTTTCTTATCTGGGATGGCAAAGTGGGAATGACAGTGACCATGGGTGCTTATTACTCATTTACAGGTTTACATGAACATGTAATTTTATGATGCATGTTTCGGTTCTATTCAGATGCTCATATTAGGCCTATATCTCAGATTTTTATGTCCACATAAGGAATAACGATCTTTCTTAAAACTATGTAAAGTAAAGCCTTCTTACTGCTGTGATTGAGCTAGCTCATTTTTAAAGTGTCTATTATTGTTATTCTCATATCATTGTATTAATACTGCTTAGTATCAATAATATTATTGCGATAGTATATGAACTATTCTAAATACAATTTTATTTTCGCATGCTTTGGTACTGTTCATCACAGCGTGTTCTTGACTAATTTTTTTCAACTTCAGGGTATTCTGTTTTGTATTATGTATTTGTATTGTGCATCGTTACTGCTTCTCCGTAGTGGACAAACTGCACAAGTCTTCAAACATTTCTTTCAAAAACTATACATTCTTGTAGCAGCACAGTAATTCATTTTAATATCTTTGCTGTAAAATCTTGGTTTGTTTTTTTGACGCAAAGTTATGAGTAAGAAACAAAACCAATTCATTATTTAATTTTCATTATTCCTTTTTTAAAGTTATTTTTGTCTCATTTGCAAATACTTAACATGTATATGTGAGCGATCCCACTGAGGGTAGTGATATGCCTGAATACTTCCACAGCTTATCTCCACAACATTTCTCTATGAGATACCCAAGCAGTATGTTGAAATGCTGCTTTGTAGCTTATTATAGATCTGTTTCCTATCACACTCTTGCACTTGTTTCTTCTAGTTCCTAACCTCCCAAGAGGATGCAAGAAGGAGAATCATAGTATTTATTAGATCACTCTGCTCTTCCAGAAATCAAACCAATGCAAAGAAGGTGGTAGGGAATGAAAAACCTGTGAGAGATCTGCTCTAGTGGGAGTGTAAGGCAATGAGTTTTTCCATCAGTTTTGCAAAGATCTTCTGACAGATGTTGGAAGTTGACTATT
The DNA here is from genome assembly GCA_013400935.1 of Turnix velox. Classification (NCBI taxonomy): domain Eukaryota; kingdom Metazoa; phylum Chordata; class Aves; order Charadriiformes; family Turnicidae; genus Turnix; species Turnix velox. The sequence goes on from VZTY01020543.1 coordinate 85,716, forward strand.
GCATAGAGCATGCAGTGGACTCAGGGAGGAGGTTTGATCTCCAGCCCCTCTCAGGTAGCCAGTGTGACTCAGATGTTCAACACACCTGGGAAAAAGCTAGTGTCCTTTAGTTTGGGGTATTGGTAATAAATCCCTTATCAATACATGAATAGTGGCTGCTGTCTCAGGATATAAATTATTATAAGTTCATCAAAGGGACCTAGGATTCCTGTGATCATCAAATCTAATTATGTTTCCATTAAACTGTGAGAAAAACATAAAAATGTACTGGTGCCCTGCCAGCTTCTCCCAATGGGGAAAAAGATACAAAAATTCTAAAGTAATCTTCAAAACCAGTATCAGTTAGAACAAATAAATGTAAATCCTGGGGCAGAGCCATGGGGCAGTCAGGGGTAATAGCAGGAAAAGGAGGGCTTCCTGGTAGAGGTTAAATTGAAGGACAGAGGAAGAGACAAGCTGGTGGTCTCCTGTATGATACTCACTGGATAACAGCAGGTAGTGGTTGCTCTCAGCAGTTCTCCTGCATTGGTTCAGGGACCCTCTAGTCCTTAGCACCCTTCATCACCATTGTTCCTCCCATGAGAGGGACTGTGATTCTGAGTTGAAATATTGAAATATTCAGAAGTGTAAGCTTTGAAACAACTTGATGAAAGATATCTATAGAGCTGAGTATTGCCATATGGCTTTTAACCTCATTTTAATGTGATCATATTTTTATATACCAAACCAAGACTAGATGCTATGCAGAAAAGTTCAGTAAACCACTCAGGTTTGATGGATGGTGTTTCCTTAATGTTCTATTGGAAGTACAACAGAGGCTATTTTTTGATTCAGTTGTGTTCTTGTCTTGAATTGCTGGAGTAGATGCTTTTTTAAACATATTTTTTCTCTCTCCCTTCTTAATTTCATATAGGGAGCCTGGTGAATGGGCCCTTGAAAGAGCAAAACTGAATGTTAATGAAAATTTTCTGCTTGTGGGCATTCTAGAGGAGCTGGAGGATGTGCTGCTTTTATTAGAAAGATTCTTACCTCATTATTTCAAGGATGTGCTTAGCATCTACAAAAACCCAGGTAACATTTTCCATTGAAAAGCTATTCTTATAGAAACTTTGGTGTAAAACTTGCTTGGCTGATGAAAGGTAAGTCTTTATCAATTATTGAGTCAATAGAGAGATTTATCTCCCTTCTAGGGAGCAGATTTGATGGTACATATTCTGCTTCTGTTATTAATGTTACTGTGTGGTTTTCATTCCTGTGCAAGCATGTGGTGTTCCAGTGGTTTTGCCACATGGCAGAAAGCGTCCCATTTACCACTTGAGTGCCTTTCTATTCCTTTAATTCTGTCATACACAGGTACCAAATGATGTTGTCAAAATACTCTCAAAAGGTTTGCACAGTTCAGTTTGCAATGTTTTTCCATGGGAATGTTAGACCAGGTGGAGGCAGAGGATCAATAGGAGGATGCTCCCTTTGCAATGAGCAGAATTCTCTTTGGGAAACTACATCAACTCTTCGGCACTCTACAGATTTTTCACTTTTTTCACAACAGGCAAAGCTGCAGCACAAGTTCTTGATTTTCATCTGGGTGCCCTAGAAATTGTCAGGTGTGAAATAAGCAATCTCCCAGAATCATTAAGTGCTGGATAAATTCTCTGTTTATATTCCAGTATCTGGAGGAGCTGTGACCCCCTATTTTAAGGCAGTGATTTCCTTTGGGATATTATCTGTAAGACTGGCCTAGTGTCTTGTCTGAAGACTCGTCTCTTTCCTTCAGCTTGCAGATTAATCTCTTGTTTTATTTTTCCCATTCACTTATTGACATGAGAAAATAGAAAGAAAACTGTTTTCTTGTGTTAACTCCATCCTCCTCTTTGCATATATGCATATTTTTGAGGGTTTTTCTAATCATAATTACATTCAGACTATTTCTGAGCTGCTGATCTTAAAAGGAAAAAAAAATTAAATGCTGTGTAAGAAATCATACATTGTTCTCCTCAGGGAACCTCAAACCTGATCTGCAACACCTTCTGCTGTTGTATCATGAAGTGCTGTAAGAAGAGAAGTTATTCTGCCCAGCGGTGAACTGTTTGTCCCACAAATGAGCAGATACTCCAGGCCAAAATCAGCCTGTTGTTGCAACTAACACTTGCACGTTAAATCTATACAATGTATAGTTTTGTCTGACTGCTCCATCTGAGATACTCTTAGATGAGTTTTTCTTCTTTTTGTATAAAGAAAGGAAAGCTTTATCCAGGAATTATCTTTTATCAGTTGAATATATTCAGATGAGAATAACACAGTGAAGATCATTTACAGAAGGCTCTTCAAGGTCAGTGAATCTCTGCACCAGAATCCACTGAATTAAACAATTTTGGATTAAACACAAAATGTTTGGATCTGTAGGGCAGCTTTGAAGCAGAAACTAACGGAAGGAAGGCAATTTCCATCCAGTGTTGTTTAGTGGATTACATAGATTAGAAAAGCAGAGTAGGAAATTGCTGACTGCTGTCCCACTAAAATTATTATATAAATCAAAGTAAAAGCAACTATTTCTGGCAATAGGAAGCAAACTGCGGGATGTTATCAAACTCATAAAGTCATTTATGCATTTAAGATATGTCTGTGAGAGTTCTGAGTTAACTCCTTCTTCCCCAACTTAGGACCCTCCTCCCTTGTTACAGGTGCTTTGGGCACACAGCAGGTCACTACAGCTTCTAAACAGGCTTCCTGTTTTTCTGCTTTTCCACTCTCTCCCTGAGACTGTTTTCTTAATGTTGATACTGAGTCAAGAATTGCAAAAGAGCTGTTTTGCTGCCTGCCTGTCTTGTCCAAAATGCTTTGTCAACTTCTATGACGTGGGGTGGAGTCTTACAATATCTAATGTAATAGACAAGACAATAAAATGGGGGTTTTTATCACCCATATCCTCTCATCTTTCTGCAGCAGTTCATAGATTTTCTTTTATACCAGAAGCCATATAAAAACACTTCTTCTGACACCAGGGATAAAAAAATATCTTTTTTTCTTGAATATTACATCTGGTGAGTGTGTAGATCTTAGTCTAGAGCAAGTACTGACTCAAGACTGACTTAAGCATTTTTAAACAGTGGATTTTATTGAGTGCAGTGAAATTACTCATACTGTCATCTGGAAGAAAACACATTGCTCAGGTAAACTGTGAAATGTGCTTGTTTTTGAAAAAGCAGTTCAAATGTGATTCTCCTTAAGATTCACATTTTCAGGGAGTGTTTTGAACTGTAGTAGTATTGTCCAGAGCAATGTAAACTTACTGATTTTCTGAATCCATTCTGTTCATGAATACCGATGACATCGACTTGACACTTTCTATTTATGAGTTTCCCCTTCTCTCTTAAACCAAATAAGGAGGGAGGTGTTGCTATATGTTATTATTGCAAGACTGTGATCTTGTAAGGCAAATGGTGAAGCCTCCTCTGATGGAGTTTATGGGTTTATGGGTGGCCCTGCTAGGCAGGGGGGTTGGAGTTACATGATCCTTGGGGTCCCTTCCAACCCGGGTCTTCTGTGTTTCTGTGGAGTTAAGAAGAGGGTGGGAAAGCTTTGTATCATGCTGAAGACTGCACGGGTGCAAGGGCAGCACTGAAGGTGGGACATGCCTCCAGATGATTCCTGTGCTGGAAGTGAACATTTTCACAGTGCTTGTGAAAATGAAACTGTTTACAACTAGAGGAGACTGAGAGATGTTTTTTCTTTCTTACTTTCCTTATCCCCACTTCCAGCAGAAGAAAGTGGCCACTTTCTCAGCAGTGTTCCCTATAGTCTGACTGATACCTCTAGTGCTAAATCCTTGTGGCAGCCTTTCTCAGCCTGTTCTTGGGCTGTTCTGGCATGATGTGGATGCTATGCATAAGGAAATGTTCAGGAACTTAAAGTCATTGCTAGAAAAGCTGCTGTATCACAATGTGAGAGTAAACGCAGCTTGGATTAGATTCAATTTAAAAGCTGAGATTTTTTCACACCACTTCTTTGCATCTGCTTGTTTTTTAAAACGGAATTTGGGAAAGCTTTGAACTCATTCATATGTTCAGAAACTTTAGAGATTCCAAAAGACACTGTCTTTCTTTTTTGCCTCACACTCTAAAACAGCTTTATGCTTTCCCTGAATGATATTCTCTGTTGTAATCACTGTGTATTAAAGTTTTCTGCAGAAGAGGAAAATTCTAAATTTCCTGTGGAGGTAAAGCATGACGTAGGACTTGGGAAGTAACAAACTGTGTAACACTTCCCATGGCACATTCCCATGCACTATTATGCATTCTGTATGTGCAACTGAAATACTTGTCCAGAAGGTGGTGTGATCTCCCTGCTTTTTCAGAATTTTCAGAGAACATGAGCGTCATGCCACTGGTAATAGCACATGTGAATGTTTTAAGGGGCATTTTCTTCTTTGTATCACCCAACATCCTCTTTTGAAAATAGAGAATAAAAATAGGAAATGTGAGCAAACCATTCCTTTCTTCTGCCTCTGAGGTCTGTAAACTTCCAAAATTAGAAAAATTCTCTAAAACAATATGTATCCTAAAACAGGCAATTTAAGCTCTAGAAAGAGTGCTTAATTGTGGTTTTATTTGTTGTAAAACAAATTCCCAGTTCTCTGTGTGCACGAAAAGCAGTGAAAGAGGAAGAGTCACTGTGTATATCCCCAAAGACATTTGTTCCCAATTAGGTGAAAAGTATCTAGGTCATTCTTCACAATTGGTCTGCTCTTTGTTTTATAAAGCTAATGGTAATGTCAAAAGATATAAATACATTATTTAGCTCTTTCTCCATGAAAATACTAGGTTTGGAGAGCAGGGACAAAGCGTGACTGCCTGATCTGGAAGGCCTTGAAGTTAATGGATGCAGCAATCAGTGACAAGCACAATCAGTGGAAACATCCTTTCTTTTTCCAATCCAAGTTTTCAAATCCCATTGTGACTAAAATAAGGAATTTTAAGAATAGAAGCTCTTGGAAGGATAGAAGTACTTCCAGGCTATCTCATGACTCTGTTTTTTCAGAAGATCCACTAGATCTTTTGAAGATTTGTCTTAGAAGCTGAACTTTTCTGTGGTGAATTCTGCTGCAAAGACTGGCAGGCCATAACAGCAGCAGTTCTCCTTCTGCTAATAAAAGGTGAAGCCACACTAATCATAAATTGTGTTGTCTGAGAGATGTAACTGTGGCACCAAAAGATTTAGCTATGATGGCATCAGTATCATTGCTAAAATTTAAGCATCAGTAAATGTGCTGCAAGAGTTTGGTGTGGCTTTCCAAGCTCGCACAGAGCTTGTATGTATCCAGGCTCAAGTCTGCTGAATTTAATGTTCACTGCTGGTGTGTGCTTGTTAGATGGGAGTTAGCACATATGTGCATGGTTATGCAGAAGAGCATTTGGCTGTAAATACATCTAATGGCCCAAAATAAATGGCACATTTTGAGAAGCAAAGTGGAATAGCTGACAGCCCAACATGACGATGATATCCACTCCAGGTAATTCTGCTCCCTGAGCTTAATGTGCAGTGCAATGTGATTTGCGGGTTCATCCGCCATATTGCTATGGCTCTGATTTCACCTAGAATCAAGACAAGGGGTTGGCTTTGTAAGTACAGGAGTACCAACAGTAATCACTTAGGTGAGAAATTTGTATCAGCAGGTTGGGAATGGTTCATAAACTGGAGAAATGAGGAAGGACAGTGTCCCTGCCCAGTGTTTCTGACATTCAAGGAGGTTGATGGTCTTAATGCTCTCACCACTGAATATGGCAAAGAAGGATATGCTTTCCCTGCTTGTCACTTACAATGCAGGTTTTTGAAGACTTGTTTTAGGCTTGTGCTTTCACAGGAGTTGAATTTGTAAAGGCACTGCTCAGAATGAGTTGGAGTGGAAGGAAGCCCATTTTCCCTGAAACTATTCTTTGAAAAACCTATATCAAATGTTTCTCCTTTACTAAAGTTTCTTTGCAGCTTATAGACTGGCTCTGATGACTTACTGTAGAGATAGGCTGAGGGTTTTTTTTTTCATAGAATTACTGAATCTTTCCTTTCTTTGTGCCATAGTACATGTATATACAGAGCTTGTGCTCTGCAGTCTGCTGCCTTTTTCCTATTACTCATTCCCATCAACTGGCAAAGTCTTTACCTGAAGCCAAAGTTCAGTTTTTTGCACACTCTTGTCTGAGCTGCTCCATAAGAAGCAGAGTTTCTTGTCTCTGAATTCACTGTATAAATCCTTATATTTCTAAAGTATAGAGCCTGAGACCACCCACAGCATCATCTTCATCTTTTAGTGCAATTACAAAAGACTTCAGCCTCCAGATTTTGTGTTTCATCCCACATCTTCCTGATACTTGCATTGTTTCAGTTTCCTTTCATCAGATCTGTTGATGGGCTGTCTGGTTTAGGATTAAATCCACACAGTTGCAGTAAAAACAAAACTTATTTGTGGTCTGAATCCTAAGAATTCACATACGTTTTCTCTATGTGTCAGGTGATAGTTTTGAAGGCTCAGTGCTGGTATCTTTCAGGCAACTTTCATGCTGATCTAATGAGTGTATCAGTCACTAAAGATGTTATGGTTTATAACAGTGCTCCTGTGAAAGCTGTATTTGAATGCAGCACTATCTCATATTAATGTGTGATCACTGATGACAAAACACCATAAACTTTTTAATGACTGACAATTAAAGCTTCCAACAACAATTTATTCCTTCTTGACTAAGTTATTAAATAAAATATTAATGCTATTTTAATCAGTAACATACCATCTGAACTTATGTTACTGCTTCTACTATTAAAAAAAGGCATTTTAATAAAAAGTACAGCAGTAACAGATTATGCACATTGCTTCTTTGAAAACTTTGACCTCTGATTCTGACAACAGAAGGTATAGAGGAGATGCAGTCACAGTACACTTGCTCAGGTCTTCATTTCACTTATGTGGAAAAAAGCAAGCTGCACAAAGGGACTGAAACTGGAATTAGGAAAAATTTTGTTAATAAGAGTACAAAACCAACTGAGAACTTAGCTTGATTATTATTGTATTCATAGTAGGTTTTTCAGCATCACTGTTTGTGGAGAAACATTTTTCACTGAGCATATTTGGCATTGAAGATACAGGAACACTACAGAGCAGATCTCAGAGCAGAGTATTCACTTTACTTCTTTAAGTGCATTGTTGTATTTTCAGTCTTTGGAGGTGCTATTGTGTTTTTTCTTACTAATCATAAATCCTGCCCATTGTATCAGTGATTGGTTAAACTGATTATTCTTATCCCTGAGGCATCATTCAAAAGCCATGCAAGTACCATGAAGCAGTATCTTTGCTGGCTCAAAAATGTTTTGAAAAATATAAAAAGTAAAGTAACTACAGAAATTAAATTCAATTTATAATATAAAGACTTGTTCCTGCAGTTTTTGTGCAGTAAAGGCAAGAAGCCTTTCCTAAGGAATTTCTTGGGTTTTCACATTTAACATTGCAATTTGAAATCAAGTTTTTACAGTGATACAAATGACCTGCTATGATAATTAAAATACTGCAATAATTAAAATGAAGAAAATATAGAAGACCATGAATTCTGACAAGTTAGGTGTGCTATTACAGTGAGGCACTTTCTGGCATGCAGCTTGCTTAAGGCATTAAAGTTAATACCAGAAGTAGGTGACCCACCAGAGAACTGGGGAAAGGGGAACAGTGATGGGTAGCTGGGAGAGGTGGCACAGAGGCAGTTCAGGGAAGAGACATCCTCAAAGTCCATCTGTAAAGACCAGTTGTTCCCAGAGGATGCAACATATTAGACAGTAAGTCATCTTAAGACAACTCTTATTAATGTTAAGAAAGAAGGAAAAGAATTAGCAGAATAAATTTCAGCAAATTGAAAGTGTTGTCCCTTGATTACAATGTTGTAAGAATTAAACTAAGAAAATAAATTAGCGGTGTACCTCTCAGCTGCTATGTGGGAGTCCTTCTGATATATCACCCAGCCTTTGCTCCTGAGGGGTTAATGTGCTCACTTGAGCAAAGCTTCACACCAAGCCTGCACTCCTTCTGCCAACCCCCTGTGCTTTACTTGCCTGGGAGGCAGTTTGTAGTGCTGGAGGGCTGAACCCTTGCTCTTCCAAGAGTGAGTCTTTCGTGGAGTTTATGCTCCCTACCTCCTTTCCCAGCTGGAATTTCCCAGCCATTTAATCCATCCCTCATGAAAAATTGCTCTCCAAGAAGCTATAGCAAGAGAAGAGGTTTTTACTAAATATGGCTAGGAAGGTTCCTTTTTAGTTCATTTTTTTATGTTCTTAGAGTGAAATCACACATTTACAAATGTAGCAAGAGAGAGTGTCCTCTCTTCTGCTGTTCTCCAGGCTCGTCTTCCTTCTCCTCCCTTTCCTCCAAGTTGCATTCCTATTGTGTTCTCTGTTAGTGTCCCAGTTGTGATGCTTTTTCTCCAGCTTTTGAAGAATTGTTACTGCACCTTTATAAATCTCATCTTTTGAGTCTTATTTGTCCTATTTGGATTCAGTTACTTGCAGATGCCATTTATAACACTGACAAGAGATGTGGTGGTAGGGTGTGGTCTTTTTTTCCCTGCTCAGCTGTCTTTCCTCCTTGGCAGTTTCAGGAGTGCTGCTACAAGAGCTGGTGTTCACTAAGGATCTTTTTGAAACTGAAATTAATTCTGCGGTATGGTCTCTTGTTCATTCAACAGCTGTTAACAAGAAGAAGATAGTTAACAAGGCCCCAAGCTTCTGAAAGGCTGCAATGGTTGCCCAGACAGCAACAGTTGAAAGAATGCAATTCATGTACTAGAAACAACTATAATTAAAAGTGGGATAAATAGGCACTTTGGATAAATCAGTATGGTGTTTGTGGAGCCTCACAAATCAACTAGTCAGCAAACACAGGAATATGAGATGACTCAGGTGTGACTTTCAGCACGATTTCTGTCCACAAGTTCTTCAAGAAAGTAGGTTGTTGAGCTATGAGAATATATTCTCCTGCAAGATAAAATTCATTAAAGAGGTAGACATTAATTGTTTGGTAGTCTCCCCTTAAACAAGCAAAGGAGTCCTGCAGAAACTTTGCTTCAGCATGGGATAACTGTTCTCTTAAAAAGATGAGAGAGGTCACTGCCAGTGTGAAATTGCCAGCAACAAGAACACCACCGAAGCATTTCATTAATCATTACAAAACAACGCAATAAAATGCAGCTTATGCACAGTTCAGGAGGCCTGTCTTCAGTCCTCTGTGGGTCCTTGTCTGTGTCTAGGTTGGTAGGAAAGTGCACAAATTTTCAGGTGTATGGGTATGCACTGTGCAGCAGCATTTCTGTGGCAAAGATATTTTTATTTGAGGCTAGACCAAGCCATGTCTCAGTTTTTTCAAATGGCATAAAGTGATGATGCAGGACAGAAAGGGAGCTGAAGAAAAGACATTCACATTTGAGATGCTGCCCCTGCTGCAAAGCAAGTTCATACATTTAATTGTAGGTGATTCAGAAACATCAGCTCCTGCTCTTATTCCAGTTTGTCCTTTCTCTTTCAAGTTCATGTTCTGGTTAGCCAAAGGTGGCGAGGATGATAGTGGAGCCAAACAAAGGTAATTTTTCTGTAGAAACATCAGGTGTCGTTTGTCAGCTAGATCTAGCAGAGGGAGAAAGAAATTGTGCAGTTGGTAACTGGTTTTGAAGCAGTGAGCAGCAGCTGTTTTGGTAGCAGTAGCAGCAGCTCATATAACAAATGTTTCATAATGAATGCATACAAAAGCCAGCCCTGAAATTCCAGCTCTACTATGTACACATAAAATATAAAACCAGTTCAAAATAACACAACTACTCAACTTCAGGGATTTTTATTTCCCCCTCTAAATAAATTCCATATGAGTATTAGTGATTGGTCTGCTTGGTTCTTCAGGGCTTACCCAAAAAATGTTTTTATCAAGGGCAAAAAGTAAGCATAAAAACAGGCCAAGAAAAAAAATATTTTTAAATGCAGTGCACATGCAAAGAGTTGTGTGGTTTGGAGGTAGGTTTTGAGTATACCAAAAATGCTTACTGGATTGTAATTACTGCTGATTTTTGTGAGTTTGCTGAATTCACTTGCCTACATGACAGGTCTTGGAGGACTTCTTCATGCACCTCTGTGCAGTTTGGTTTCTGAAGATGGCTTTTGGTTTTAGAGGCATCTTCATGTTAGAAGAGCATGTTATGCCCTCTAGCATGAGCCTTTCTCCAGCTAGCTAGTGGGAGGACTTCTGGGAATGCAAGTTGCTGATGAGTGCATATTCAGGGGAAATGAGGGTATTGAAGAGTTAGGGGAAAATAAAAAAATGGAGACTCAGGAGAAATAGAAGAGCTAACAAGAAAGCAGTGCCTTGAATTGTCATTTTCCTCCAGTTGCTCAAATTAAAAGAACTAGTAAACTGCTTTGCTGCTTGCTGAAAGTCTGGAGCAGCATCTGTTGTCTGCCCACACAAGCTCTCATGCTCTTTTCTCAAGCCCTGAAATCCTCTCTCCACAATCCATTTACTTTCCCCATGGCTTTCTGAGACATTTCTGGCCTGGCTTCCCTGTAACTATGACATTAATCAACTCTCTGCATCTACCATTGGAAGAAACCTGATTTCTTGTGCTCTGCCAGATCAAGGATAAAATGCCTTACCCTATTCCTGTGACTTTTGCAGCATGTTTCTGTCTAGTACATTTTCTGTAGTGGAAATCTTAAATGAAGTAATTGCAGTGGTCTTTCTTATTCCATAGTGGTTTGAACAGTCTGTGAAGTTGTGTTGCTGTCTGACGTACTGCTGTGCTTACAGTATATGCAAACCTTTAAATCATCATGAGTGTTAAATTTTTTGGTATTAGAGAGCATACAAATGCAGGGCTTAGAGTGAAATCTGAATGCTTGTCTCAGTCTTTGCTCCTTCTGCTGCTTGACTGCTTTGATTAATTTCCAAACAGTCAGCTACACAATTTCATTTCTTGCTTCTTCTGGAGTGGATGGGGGAAAAGGAGATGTATAAAGAGCACTATTTGACTTAACATTTTTAAATAAAAATGTGGATGGAGTGGGAGTGTTTCATTCATTGCTTTTTTCTAGTCACAAAGAAGTGCAGCACAAGTCAATGGGAAAGCCCAGAGGTGGTTTGTGCTGAGGGAAGTGATGGAGCATCTGATTTTGTGGCAGCAGAGTATTTGGCATGTTGCCTGCCTTGCCTTGCGAGGAGCACCTGTGAGCACTGTTTGGACACAGCACCCAGTGCTTTGCGGAGCTGCACTGCTGGGATTCAGGGGATCTTAGGAAGTTTGGAGGTTTGCTGCTTGGGCAAGAACATGTGCTTTATCTGTTACATAAAATGAGAGTTCAGGTTTAATGTGTGGCTAATACACAATATACATCTCCTAAAAGCTAGTGGAAATTGGACATGACAGCATTAAGAGCATAGATGAAGCAAATTTGTTTAAAATGTTGAATGCACATATTCACAGAGTAATCTGTTTCAACCCCAGATGCTACTAAATAGTTTGCTGGGCAGTGAAGTCTTATTTTTATTTTTTAAGTTTTCCTCTGCTCTCAGCTGTCCTTGTAATCACTCTGACAATTTCACAGAAGCTGTGACTGATCGTTGAAGGGTCTTCAGGCAGCTGACAAATCTAGTTTATTTCACTGGACATTGACATTAGTTATCAGGTGCTTAAATTATGTGCCAGGGAGTCTGAACTGTCTGCATGGTCAGCTGAGCGGTGAATGTTTAGTTATCTGTCTGGGTGTTTGATTCCTTGAGTGGCTGCCTGGAATGCAGCAGCAGGAGTATTTGTCACTCAAGGTGTACAGTTGGTTAGAAATGGATGTTGTCAAGGAGCTGGCATGCGGTAGTGTTGGTAGGAGCAAGGAGGAAGTACACATTAAAAGACAAAGTTTTTATCTTCTTAATGCTTTCCTTTTCTGTCCAATAGATAGAGCTGGGCATCATTCAGTGCTATTTGTGCTAAGGTTAAGGTGGAATTGTTTGGGATTTTTTATGGGATTTCTTTGAGGTGTTTTAGCACCCTTGGTAGTATCTTTTCCTGCAGTGTTTCCAGAAACAACGTCTGTGACCTGATTCCCAGCAGAATCCCAGGACTTCCTTTCCAAAAGCAAAAGAAATTAATAAAGATGAAGATCTATTCTAGCAGACTATCAGGAAACCTGTGTGGTGGCTATTGCAGCTGCTGAATGAATGAGCTATGGATAACTAGGAATCTGGGGAAGGTGTTTGGTTAGTAAAACTATGAAAGGGTCTTGAAGAGGATGAGGCATGGCAGGACCAGCTGAATTAAGGGACAGTGGTCAAAAAACCCTACAAACCTGTTCATGTATTTTACAGTGAGGTAATTTCACCACTTGCTTCCTCCATGTTCTCTCCAAGGTTTTTTGTGAATTGTGCCTTTGATCTTGCACTGTCCACAGCTGCACTGAATTCTGCTTCACATAGACTAGTATTTGTCCAGTTTCACTATAAAACTATCAGGTTATAACAGTTTCTATGTCTTCCTTAGATTTTTAGTTCAGAATTTAGTGGATCTTTCAGGGCTTTTTCCCCTCTAAATTCTTAGCCTATTTTCATTTTTTAATTAAATCTAAATAAACAGGTATTTNTTTAATTAAAAATTGAACTAGTTCAGTAAGCGGTAAATTCAGTGGTAAATTTGAGTGTCTGTGATAGCAATTAAAAGGCATTGAAGACCGTGTATAATCTGAGAGTACTGGTTGGCAAATAGCACTTTGAAGAGGTCTTGGACTTTCCCAGGCTTGTGTACATAGTTTAGCCCATGATTTTGTATGCTAAACCCATTGATTTTCTTTAATGACCGGGTAAGTTGCTTAGTATAGAGAATGTGCACCCTTTTTAAGTGTAAGCAAATAGATTTCTGATGTTCAAGTTATTTTGGTTTGTTTGCAAATGGTAAATTGTTCTTTCCAGTCAGCATGGTGAAAAATGGTGAGATGAGTGTTGTTGATGTCCATGCCCTTTAGAAAAAGATATCAACCTGACATATATATGTGCACACATGTCTATGCAGTCTGACACAAATACATGTACATCCTTAAATACCGAGAATAACTCCCATAGAACTACAAACATTGTTCATGATCAGCCATATTCAGGTCTTATTACCTGAAAATAATAGCAGCACATTGCAGTTTTTACAGCTTTGCCTGTTTGGTGCAGCCAATGCAGATGTCTGATGGCAAGAAACCTCAGTTTGTTGTCTTAGAATTTTGCAAACAGCTTACCAAAAAAGTCAATCTATTTCATCTAGAACTCTTGCTAGCAGAAGAGCAATGAAGTTGTGAAGCATATTTGTCTGTGTATTGAACTTCAGCATTTACATGGCACTGTTTTCTGACGGTGGTGGAATACAGCATGCGGTTCCTGGTAGGCCCAAGTACTTTGTGCAGTTGTAGAACACAATATTTGGCCTATTTTAAGGACAGAATTAAGGACTACCACGTAGCCAAAGGTTCTGCTTTGAATTGCTGAAAAGTATTTTACTTGGTGCGTATTTGTGCAAGATACTTGTAGAAATCAGTGGTTTGAGTTCCTGCTTAGTTCAGCAGTTCAATTCAACGCTTGTTTCTGTTACCCTTCCAGACCACATCTAGGTGGACATCCCACTTGTTCAACAGGGGCGTTGAAATAAAGAAAAAGAAAAAAAATTAGTGCATAGATACATTGTATCTCATGTGCAGAGAGAGGAAAATTCCAGGCCCCACACGTCTTTTCATATGAGATACATATGTATAAGTAATTTTGTGAAGAAATGGCATGTGATACGTTGCTATGATTTATTAGCAATTGGCAATGCCAGAACAACATTTTTGTTTCAGATTAGTGACAGAATTTAAGTAGATTGCCACTAAAATCTAGCATAGCAGTATATTCCTGGTTGTTTCTAAGTCTTGGCAGATGGACTGGATACCAAGGGCAAGAGATACAACAAAAGTATTTTGATAAGCAGATGTCACACACTTTAAAGTGTTGAATCTCAGTTTAATTTTCCCCATGCTACATAAATAGCCCCTCCACTTCCTTCAGCCTTGTGGTTTTTCATTTCCCACTGTTATTCAGCCCAAATGAAAAAAAAAAAAAAGAGGCAGTTAAACTTATGAAGACTCTATGTTTGCTCAGTTTAGGAACTTGTGTTTCTTCAGTATGTGTTCTTAAAAAAAATGCTCTGGGAATGTTCCAGAAATGCTGTCAGCCAGCATGCCAAGCAGATGGATGAACTGTCTGCTGAACGTGATGTGCCAGGGTTACCATGTTTGTTTAGAAACTGATGACCACAGTCACTGGCCACTCCAGGGCAGCTTGTGAGGAATGTATTTTTAAAGAGCTCAGAGTCACAGTTTTGTATTCCTAGCACTGGCATGCTTACAGGAGAACTTGGCCTCCATCCAGATACCTAGCACTGGGTGCTGTAATCCTTACAGTCAGCACCAAGACAAAACCTGATTGCATGTATTGGTGTCCCAGTGAGTGCTGAGTCTAGAACAAAACATGCACCTTAAGGCCTTGTTGCTGTGTGTAAGTGCATATACACATCCAACGCAGTAGGTGTCTGCCATATGAAATGCACACCAAGCTTCCCAAAGATGAATTTTTGATTTTTTGGACAGGTCTTTGCAAAGCTTAATTTTTTTTCCACCGTGGTGGTTACTATGGAAACCCTGAATGTTACTATGGAAACCCTGATAACAACTTTGTCATGTTTTCCACAGAAGTTTGTTAAAATGTTCTGTTTTAAAAATGTATATATAGTCAGTGGTTTATTCTGTCTGTAGATTTTTTTAAAGTTGATAATTTATTGTTTTAGAATTCCTTTGAACTGTTGGGCAGAAGTGAATTATAGAGATTTATTCTTCTGATAAACTAGGCAAATTGAACAGATTTTCATAGATTCGGGAACAGATTCAGTGTTTTGAGGAATATCTGTTGAAATTGGGCATTGGAACTTTAACTCTTAGTTCTTAATGTTATTTTTTATTCCATTACTAGGTAAATTAAATTTACTTATAGTTTCCCTTTGTGAGCTTAGAAGCACAGAAGCCTGTGAAGGTGAAGAAATCTCTTGTCCTGAATTGCCATTTTTTCAAAAGGAAGTATTTTCTTTATAGCAGCTTAGATAGTGTTGTGTTTAGTATTTATGGCTAAAATGAAGCTGAGAATGCACCGGTATTTTGGCTGTTGCTGAGCAGAGCTCATAGAGCATCAAGGCTGCCTTTACCTCTCATTCTGCCCTGTCAGTCAGTGGGCTGGAGAGATGAGTGAGAGGCTGGGAGGGGAGACAGTCTGGACAAGTGGCCCAAATTGGTCTGAGAGATAAACCATAATATATAATGCTGTACTCAGCAATAAAAGCAGGAGTAAAAGAGGAAGTAGAGGGCTTTTTGGCTTCCAAGTTGGCCATTGCTCAAAGGCTGACCACAAGTTGTCCTGTCCATGGGAGGTGGTAAGGGATTTCCTTTGCATTGCTTTATTTTTCTCCCCGCCTATTAAACTGGTTTTATCTCTACCCATAAGCATTCTTACTTCCTGTTCTCTCCCTCATCCAATTGTGGGGTCAGAGGGAGGGGACATGCCACCGTCTGGGTGCTTGTGTGCTGGCTGGGTCAGTCTGCCACAACAAGGTTACTCTTTGTCTCGATGCAACTCTTAACTTTTCATGTCTCTTGAATAATGTTGGGGCCTTTATTTTGCCACTCCTGAAGATCACAGTGTCGAAGATGTCAACATTTTTCAACTAAAGGTTGATTTGTTGTAGGTTTAGTGTTATTTTTAGTAATGTACCTCCCTCACAAAAGGGTTTTTTATTGAAGTGTTCTTCTGAATTCTTGCCACATCCTTCCTCATTTCTGTCCCATTTTATCCTGATTTAGAGTTGTTAAGTGTGCCCATAAATACCAAAATGGAAAAAGACAGCAGGTCACTTTATCTCCTCTTTTCTTTAAACACAAGGGAGGGTTTTTTATGGTATAACCTTGAAGCACGATAGTCATTAAGTCAGGGCTACTATTGTCATTAAATCAAAATGGTGCTGTCATCCTGGAAATTATACTAGTCAGTCTGGAATGAAATTACTGATTGAAACACTGCAGGCATAAAATCATTTGCAAGAGTAAGTGCAGGAGCAGTGGCTTTTCATAGCCTGTAAATCTCCTGTTCTGATTTGTGGCTATTTTCACAGTACTCAGCTGATTTCTTTAACTTGCAGTAGAGTTGAAGCTACTGAGAATATATGCCCTGTAAACAAAGTGGTAGATGGCAGAGAGATGGGTCTTCCCTATCAGCACACCAGTGATAAATGTGAGTTGGATTTAAAAGGACTGTTAAACAAACACTGTTTCATCAATGGATTGCTTGTGGCACTGACGCACAAGCAACAAGGTGTGCTGGAGCTAATCAGGTAAGTTATTGTGGAGTGAAGAGAGGTACTATGAAGGGGAGGGTGGTTTTGCTACTGGCTGGTGCAGATGCATGGGCGGCCTTTGTCTACTAAGGTCTTGTGTCAGAAATGCCATTTCCCTCCCCCTGTTGGGAGGAAAACCAATTGCCTGGACACCAGAGCGAACACATGTATGTGTAAATGTCTGCAGTGTTTGAACAGCATCTAAAACCAACCTGTATTCATTTCTATTAACCCAAGCAGATTAAAATCACACTTCTGGGATTAAGGCCTTCTTCTGAAAACTCTCAGACATACAGATGATTGCTAGGGGAAGTATTCTGCCACAGCTGACTGAGATATTGCATCCTGTGATACAGCCTGTGAGGTAGCTCATCCGTCCAAGTGCTTTAATTGTAGAATCAAATGGATCACTCCAGACCTAGGGAGTTTCTTCTACTTTTTTTCTGTCCTCATCCCTTGCCTGTGGTTGTGCTGCTAAAGCAGTGCTGAGATAGGCATGAAGAGCCACTGCATGCATTTCTGTGTAACTTCTACAGCAACATCTGCCTCTGAGGTTTCAGGAAGGGCCACAACCTCTCAACTTGCAGCAAATTTCAAGTGTCCCAAGCTCCTTGTCCCACACTAGGACTCTGTTACAGGGACAACAAAAAGCCTAAATGTGAATTCCCCTTGACTTTAGTTTAATGACTTGGTGAAATACAGAGCGTTGATCAGTGTGAGGTCCTGAGCTAACTAAATGTTTGTCTTGCTTATCTGTCTTCAAGGTCTTTTTTTGAGTGAGGAGAGTCACCCTTCACATGAGCTTGATTAATGCAGGCATGGAGGGGAGCAGTGGGTTACCAGGGGCTTCCTGGAAGGAGGAAAGATGTGTTCTTGTTTCTGGTTCAGGGTAACCCTGGGGGACATGAAGACCCTGGCAGCCATAGGCTTTAGCCTGTTAAGACATTATACTTTGACTTCTAGCCTGAACAGTAAAGGATGGAGACATTCCCTCTCCAAGGAAAGCATGGGATGAGAATTGCTTTACCCCCACTAGGATATTACTCTCGTCTCCCAGGACTTTCAGTTAACATAATTGCTCTTCTTTTTAGTTTTTTTTCTTGCTGAAACAAGTCTGCCTGTGTTAAGCAACAGTCCCTTTTCCTCGGTTTTGCCCAGAGGAGGAAGCCTTTGTCCTGATAGCCTGGCGGCTGGCCAAAGCAGTTGGGCTGTGGGCCAGGACAGGGTGAACTTGAAAGGAACAGTGTGTTGTTCCTGCTCTGGTAGTGTTCTTCCTTCTTTATGAGTGCTTCAGCCCCTGGCTGCCTTCAGTCACTCATTATACACAAAAGAACCTAAAGCCAAAAGAGAGAATTTTCTCTTGACTGCCTGTAACTTGCAATAGTAAAAAATAAAGCTATTTTGGGGCTTTTGGTTGTCTGTATTTAGACCTAGTTGGGAGAAAATCTTAAAACTGGCAGCTTTCTCACAAGGGAGAAGAGAACTGATACCTTTTTCTTTCTTCCTCTGTTTTAATAGCAGCTTTTGCATCCTTTACTGTTTTTATACCATATTTGATT
>VZTY01020563.1:0-15490 GCA_013400935.1 Turnix velox
CCCAAACTTTTCTATGATTCTCAGAGTCATCTTTCTCTTTCATGTCTGATAGGAAGCACTTTGTGCACACTGAAATTTGTCTTGGTGGCAGCAACATCTACCTGATGCTATTTGTTTAATCCAGGTGTACAGGTGGGATGACCACTCCAGCCTAGTTCTTCAGAGCCTGAATGAGCAGAGGCACCGAGGCCTGTTCTGTGACATTGTCCTGGTGGTGGATGAGCAGAGGGTCCCTGCCCACCGGAACCTCCTGGCTGTGTGCAGTGACTACTTCAACTCCATGTTCACCATTGGCATGCGTGAAGCCCACCAAAAAGAGGTTGAACTTTTTGGAGCCTCTTATATTGGCCTTAAGGCCGTGGTGGATTTCCTTTATGGCAGTGAGCTGTCTTTAGATGGGGGCAACATTGACTATGTGCTGGAAACAGCTCACCTGCTGCAGATCTGGAAGGTGGTTGACTTCTGCTGTGAGTACCTGGAGAATGAAGTCAGTGAGGAGAACTATCTGTACCTGCAGGAGCTTGCATCCATTTACAACCTGAAGCGCCTTGACTCCTACATCGACTCTTTCATCTTGCAGAACTTTGGCACTTTGTCTTTCACCCCAGACTTCCTGCAGAACATTTCTTTGCAGAAGCTGTGCCAGTACCTGGACAGCAGTGATGTGCAGCAGGAGTGTGAGCACGACTTGCTTCAGGCTGCTCTGCAGTGGTTGACCCAGTACCCAGAAAGGGAGAACGAAGCTTACCAGGTTCTGGATAACATTCACTTCCCCTTGATACCTAAAAGTGATCTCCTCCATCGGGTCAAACCTGCTGTCTGCTCTCTCCTTCCCAAAGAAGCCAACTGTGAGGGGTTCATAGAGGAAGCTGTGAACTATCACAACAATGTCACGGCTCAGCCCGTGCTGCAGAACAAGAGAACAGCCCTGAGGACCTGTGAGGAGAGGCTCCTCTTTGTGGGAGGGGAGGTCTCTGAACGTTGCCTGGAACTGAGCGATGACACCTGCTTCTTGGACACCAGGAAGGGACAGTGGGTGGCAGAGACCCCTCTCCCTGCCAGGCGTAGCCACCACTGCGTCGCGGTCTTGGGGGGGTTCATCTTCATAGCTGGAGGCAGCTTTTCAAGGGACAATGGAGGGGATGCAGCTTCAAATCTCCTATATAGGTATGATCCCCGCTGTAACCAGTGGATAAAGGTGAGACTTAAGCTGGATTATTTCTCTGTTTAAAGTCCTTTAATGTTTTTATAGTGTTTTCTTCTTTTTGCTGGAAAGACAGGGCTTGTTCAAATAGTCAAGGTAGTCATCTTCAAATGGCAGTCTGAGTTATTTCAATTGAAAAACCAGCTACTTAAATTCTTGGTGGGAATGCTTGTTGCATGTGCAAGTGAAGATTTTGGGGTAGATTTTCAGCTTCACTTAGTCTTCTGTGACATTTCTGGTCAGAGTCCACCTGCAAGTCTCAAGATGGGAGAGTGTTGCTAAAGTGGCCTTGGAGATGGGACTGGTTGAGAGAGGTTCTCCTTCCCCTCTGCTCTGCCCTGGTGAGACCACAGCTGGAATTTTGTGTTCAGTTCTGGTCTCCTCAGTTCAGGAAGGGCAGGGAACTGTTGGAGAGGATACAGCACAAGGATGATGAAGGGATTGGAGCATCTTCCTTACGAGGAAAGGCTGAGGGAGCTGGGTCTCTTGGGCTTGGGGAAGAGGAGACTGAGGGATGATCTTATTAATGTCTATAAATATGGAAAGGGCGAGTGTCAGGAGGATGGAGCCAGGCTCTTCTCAGTGACCTCCAATGGTAGGACACAGGAGATTCAGGCTAGATATAAGAAAGAAATTCTTTATGGTGAGGGTGGTGAAACACTGGAAGAGGTTGCCCAGAGAGGTTGTGGATGCTCCCTCTCTGGAGGTGTTTAAGGCCAGGCTGGACAAGGCACTGAGCAGCCTGATCTAGTGGGAGGTGTCCCCCCCACTAGGCAGGGGGGTTGGAACTCGATGATCTTTAAGGTCCCTTCCAACCCAAACTATTCTATGATTCTTTGTGGTGAGGGTGAGAGAAGGGTGTCCCAGGCTGCCCAGAGAGGGTGTGGAGTCTCCTTCTCTGGAGACATTCAAACCCCACCTGGACACCTTCCTGTGTGACCTGCTCTGGGTGTTCCTGCTCCAGCAGGGGGATGGGACTAGCTGATCTCTTGAGGCCCCTTTCAATCCCTGACAATGTGTGACTGCTTAGTTTGCCTTCCTCAAGCAGTGCTATATTCTAAATATGTAGAAACTGGTTGTGATGTAAAATGTCCCTGACACTTGCCAAAGGTCTCTGTGCTAAATGTCTCTTAGATCAAGTTCTTCACATCCAGTCCTGCTGCAAAACCTTCCAGCCAGTGCAGGACCTTCTAAATATTTTCCTGTTCCAGTGTTTTGAAGTAGTCCTGCTGGTGGCCCAGCTGTGTTTCTGAGTGATTTTGGATTTATGTTTTTTGCGGAGTTTTGGAGGAAGGCCCATGTAACCCAAACAGAGTGCCCTGTCTCTTACATGCTTTCTGTTGCTCTCTGCTTCTGAAAAGGACTGTTATAACATCCTACTGCAGAAAAACTGAAGTCTTTTATAAGCCTCATGGATGAGAAGCAGTATTTTTTTTTCTTTTCAAATAATTGGGAAGGTGCAAATTCTATCCTCAGGCAGGGATCTACTCTAAGTCATGTTGCTTAGCAGAGTTTGGAAGATGTCAGCCTGTTGTTGGGTTTATTTTTTTCCCAGGTTGCCTCCATGAGACAACGCCGTGTGGATTTCTACCTGGGAGCAATAACTGACATGCTGGTGGCTGTTGGTGGCAGGAATGAAAACGGGGCACTATCTTCAGTGGAGACCTACAGTCCTCAGAAGGATTCCTGGTCCTATATTGCTGGCTTGCCAAGGTAATGGAGATGTTGAGATGTTGATCCCATGTTTGAAGAACAGGAGCAGAAAGAGCTTGTGTGACTTCAGAAAGAGCTTGTGTGACTTCAGCTGGTGTTTGTGTCCCTAGAAGGGAGGCACGGGGATATATAACCATCATTTGGCGTTTGAGCCTTCACTTTGAGGCAGTGTGCCTCTTGTCAGTTTGATTGGGTTTAATTTTTCTCCTGATCTCCATCTGAAGGATGGGAGGAAGAGCCCTTGTGGTTTCACTCTAGTCTTTTTAATGTGTTTTTCCTGCTGTCACTAGGAATTGAGTCTTTTTGAAAGCACTGATCAAAGGCTTCTGTCAATTATTTAGCCTCACTCTGTCAGTTTGTTGTGAAATGTTTTCCCTGCAAAGTGTTTCTCTCTATTTTGCTGCTCAAGTTGGCTGTTGCAGATAAACCACCTTTCTCTGTAAATGTGTATAACCTGGGCAAATGTGACCTCTCTCAGTCAGAGCCAAAATTTGGCTGCTTTACTCGTAACAGCTCTTCTTGTAACAGCCAACAGGACATTGCTCACCTCTTGAATCAGTGTTTGAGTAGTGGCTTGGAAACAATGGTCTGGTAGCATTTCATTTGCAAACAGCTCTTTGGATTTGATCATATTTCACCTTGATGGAAATCCCAGGAGTAAAGGCTGTACCAGTGCTGTTGTTGTGGTGTCTGAAACACACACTGTGTCAGGGATTGGAAGGGACCTGGAGAGATCGAGTCCCATTCCTCTGCTGGAGTAGGAACATCCAGATCAGGTCACACAGGAGCATGTCCAGGTGGGGTTTGAATGTCTCTGAGAAGCAGATCCCACACCCTTTCTGGGCAGTCTGACACACTCACCCTGACAAAGTTTCTTCTCAGATTTCTGTGGAACCTCCTGTGTTCCAGCTTGCACCCATTGCCCCTTGTCCTGTCATTGGAGGTCACAGAGAAGAGCCTGGCTTCATCCTCCTGACACTCTCCATATTTACCAATATGAATGAGGTCTCTCTCTCCTCCAAGCTGAAGAGCCCCAGCTCCCTCAGCCTTTCTTCAGAAGGGAGATGCTCCCATCCCCTCATCATCTCCATGGCTCTGCACTGGACTCTCTCAAGCAGTTCCCTGTCCTTCTGCCCTATTGCAACATCCACAGCAGCTCTCACTGTCTGAGCAGCATCACCGAGAAGATATTTACAACCTGATTTGAGAATTGAAGGGGCTGGTTTGGTTTTTTTTTTTTTTCCTTACTCTCAGCCGCAAAGCCGCAGAGCCTCAGGCAGGCAGTGGAGGCGCAGGAGCCTGTAGCCCGCCTCTATTTCGGGCTGGTGCTGCAAAGCCAGCCTGCTCCAGGCTCGCAGCCGGGCTCCTCTGCTCTCCACAGGCAGGATGCTGGTTTCCTGGGGGGTTGGAACTCGATGATCTTTAAGGTCCCTTCCAACCTGATTGAATCCAGAAGGAAGAGCAGGGGCAGCAGCGGTCCCTGGCTCAGGACACAGGAGCTGCCCCAGGAGCTCAGCATCTCTGCTGTGTGTTCCCTCAACAGCAGCCCACGGAGCATTGCAGGAGCTTTGCAGAGAGATGGCTTCTAACATGGTTTTTTAAACCACGACTTCTATTACAAGAAGCTATTTCTTGCCTTTCCTTTGTCCTCAACCACTCTCATTCCCCGAGGAGAGTTTACAGAAGCAGCAACAGGGTGCATGAAAAGGAGGGAAGAACACGGTAAAACAGAACCCTGCTGCCAACAGCCCCCTCCAGCCCTTCCTAAGCTCTGTTGTAGCACGAGGTAGGACATCCATCACGGGCAAACATCTTCCAAACTGGTACAAAAGACCTTCTTGGTGTCAGAGCCCCATGAATTAGCACACACTGACACTGCCTGCTCTCTTAATCTAATGCCCTGGGGGGAAGCAATGTGTACCACATGCTGAAAAGTGCTTTTAATAAGAATGATTATTAAAGAAAGAGGAGGACACAGATGTTTGCCACTCAGAACCTCAGTCTCTGGGGGTGTTTAAGGCCAGGCTGGATGAGGCACTGAGCAACCTGATGTAGTGGGAGATGTCCCTGCCCATGGCAGGGGGTTTGACCTTAAAAGATGATCTTCAAGGTCTCTTCCAACCCAGCTATTCTATGATTCTGTGATCTTCCATTCCTGAGCCCTCCTCTTAATTAGGTTGGCTTGTGAGATACCTGTAATATCACAGAGATATTTTATTTTTTTCAATTTTTACTTCTTCTCTAAAAAAAAAAAGTAAATTTCAGAGGCCTGCAGATGTAACTTGACTGCTTTGTATGTTATTACAAACCCTGTCACCATGGGACAAGTGTGGGTTGTTTTATTTCCCACTGACTGGAAGCTGACCAAAAAGGTGTGTTTTTTCTGCACATTCCTCCTGCTTTGGCTTTGGGAATTCTGCAAGAAATGTGAAGCTTGATATGAAAGGGGTTAATTTTTTTAGGTTTATTTTAAAAATTTTATTTGATTTTGGAGATGATCTGCTTGGACTGGGCAAAGTCCCCCTAATGGGGCAGACCCCACTCACATTGCTGGGCTGCAGCACAACTCTAAGTTATTGCTGCTTCCCAAAGAAATAGTCCTGAACCCTCTCCTCCTGCCTGCTCTGTCCTTGTCCCCTGATAAATGTCACTCATACCAGCTCAGATGTTTGTGCAGCTGTGAAGTGGATACTTTCTCACTTTTCCATGTAGCTACTTTCTTGCTGAATCTTAATACACACCCAGTACCTTCAGATTTCCTGTCTTTCCAGCCCCTTTCTTTACAAAAGGCGAAAGTCAGGGCAGAGGTGACCAACAGAGAGAGTTCTTTCTCAGTGCAGGAGAAATATCTCTGGCAGGTGTGGATGGATGCTGGAAGGCATCTGGATATTCCTCTCCTGATGTCCTTCAGGCAGCAGAAGAGGGATCAGAGAGAATTTTGGAATCTTTTCACAATTAGAAGGAAGCATGCTGGCTACTTCCTTCTTTGTGCTGCTGACTTTCCTTCAAAATACTCCTAATCTCTTCTGGATTTTTCTGTCTTCTTCCCTCTGAAGTGACTATGTGCAGACTTTGGTCCTTTGAGTGAATGTCCAGCAGAAGCAGGCTCCCTGCCCACAGCTCTGGTGGAGTTTCTCACTGCTCATAACCAACCACTGCCTGGAAGACTGTTCCCTGGAGCCACAGGCACATGTTGAGGTCACTGTGGGGTGTAGGACTGTGGAGATCAACTTGAGCTGTGCAAGTTGGACTCTCAGAGCTTATACCTGTTGAATGTCCTGCTCTGAACACGAGTAAATGGTTTTATCTTTTTTCTTCCCAAGGGTTGTAGGTTCTGTGTGGATGTTTCAGGGAAAGGCGATGGTTGTGTCTTTCAATACTTCTCCGTCTTACGAAAACAGGCTGAGGGAGTTTGGGTTGTTCAGCCTGGTGAAGAGAAGGCTCAAGGGGGACCTTGTAGTAGCTTCTCAATACCTGAAGGGGGCTACAGAAAAGCTGGGGTAGGACTTTTGAATAGGATATGTGCTGGAAGGACTAGAAATGATGGATGTAAATTGGAAGAGGGGAGATTCAGGCTAGATATAAGGAAGAAATTCTTTATGGTGAGGGTGGTGAGACACTGGAAGAGGTTGTCCAGAAAGGTTGTGGATGCCCCCTCAGTCTCTGGGGGTGTTTAAGGCCAGTCTGGACAAGGCACTGAGCAGCCTGATCTAGTGGGAGGTGTCCCTGCCTATGGCAGGGGGGTTGGAGCTAGATGATCTTTAAGGTCTCTTCCAACCCAGTCTATTCTGATTCTTGTGTCTGTACACAGCCATTGTTATTTTCCTCTAAGCAAGAGCTTTGCAGGCTCTTTTTTATTTTTTTAATCTCTTCATCCCACCCCAACTTGGTCAAAACAACACATCATTTCCCCTCAGCACTTTCTTGGACAGACCTGAGCTGTTTTTAGACTGAAGCAATGCTGTCTTACTGAGGAAGAAAATGCAGCCTCTTGAGACAGATGCTTAACATGGAAAACTTCAGCCAAGCTTTCTACAGGGTGGATTTGGGCCAAGTGTTCTACAAGTGAATTATGCCTGACTTTGATTTGAGTCCATGGTTGTGGGATACCTTTCCCATCCTTCAGAGAGGTCCTGTATTTTTTTTTTTTTGCTGTTTTCCCATGCTCTTTGGGAGCAGTTGCTGCCATAGTTTCTAGCTTGGAAGAGAGGAGTGGTGGCTGAGGAGCTTGGTGGAGCAGAAGTTGGTGCAACATTGAATAGACCATGAAAAGTTTGCTGCAGACAGTGGGAAAATTGAGTGGCCTTAGGTTAAGGTTTGGCAGAAGAACTGAAAGCTGCTGTGTGGGGAAATGTGTTAGAACAGGTTAATGAATGATGGCATCTGCTCTACCTGTTGTGTTGTGAGCAATCTCGTGGGGCTGCAGCAGGTGGACATGGAGATTCAGAGCAACCACTGCTCTTCTTGGGTTGGAGTAGGGGGATTCCCAAAAGCTTTACTGGGTTTGCTTGTCAGTACCTGAAGGGGGCCTCCAGAAGGGCTGGGGTAGGATTTTTTAGTAGGATCCAGGATGGCAGGACTCGGAGCAATGGATGCAAATTGGAAGAGGGGAGATTTCAACTGGAGAGAAGTAAGAAGCTCTTTACAGTGAGGGTGGTGAGACACTGGAAGAGGTTGTCCAGAGAGGCTGTGGATGCTTCCTCTCTGGAGGTGTTTAAGGCCAGGCTGGATGAGGCACTGAGCAACCTGGTGTAGTGGGAGGTGTCCCTGCCCATGGCAGGGGGTTTGACCTTAAAGATGATCTTTCAGGTCCTTTCCAACCCAAACCATTCTATGACATTCAAAACCCTCCTGGACACGTTCCTGTGTGACCTGATCTGGGTGTTCCTGCTCCAGCAGGGGGATTGGACTGGTTGGTCTCCTGAGGTCCCTTCCAATCCCTGACATTCTGATTCTGTGTGATTCTGTGAACTCAAGCTTACAAGCTGCCCATCTACCTTCCCAGACAGATATTCATTAACCTGTTCTAACTCTTTTTAAAGACTAATTCCTGTGTGTGCAGAGAAGCAGAGACTCCAGCAGCCAGAGTGGGTACCACTGGAGACACATGCTCCCTGTTCTTGTCCCCAGGAGGTCACAGACAAGGTGGAGCAGCATCTGTGTGCACTTCACCTGCCATAGCTTTCCTGGCAGGTGCTCAGGGTGTTTCATGTCAAACAGAAGCACCAAACATGAGCTGTGGGCTTCCATGGTTAGGCAGATTGTCACCTGTGGAATTTTTGAGTTGCCTTTTTGGATAGAGCATCTTAACTGTGGCTTAGTTGCCTGACTTCTTCCCATCTTTCTATTTGTCATCTTTTTTCCTGAGTGGCTAAGAAGCAGCATGGTGCTGAAGTCATCTCTTTGAGGTCTCTCCAGATGGTGTTCAAGACCCTTCAGTTTCAAGCTGCCTCTTTATTTGCCTAGATATTTGGCCACTCAGCATTTTTAGGCAAGGATTTCAGTTTCTTGGAGTGGGAGCTTGTAGAGATATCTGATTCAGACACTGGTCAGGGCTCAGAAGCTTGGGTAGGCATCTAGAATAACAAACACCTTGTAGCTTTTCTCAGAAGCTTTGTGCTTTCAGGGTGAATGTGGGTTTTCTTTTCTATTCCACCTTTTCTCTTGGAACAAAAGCTCTTGGCACTCGAGCCTGTGGAAGAGGTTATGATGCCATTTTATGTAGCTGAGACAAAGTATTACTATGTGAAATAAAACCAGCTCTCTGTTCTGTTCTATCCACATTGAGTCTCCAGCGTGTTCAGGCACAGTTCAAAAGCATTCCAGGCTCCAGGGGTGTTAAGGCAGGTTTGTCTGCTGGAGAGTTTGAGTTGTCTTGAGCCCTTGACTACAAAGGATGGTAGCAAAGGCTTGATGACTACACTGTTTGGAAGCCCCCTGGCTGTTTGGGCTCTTTGTAGCAGTGTGTGAGCCAGTTTGCTGTGGCTGGTGTTGCAGCTACACCTTCTGACACCCCAGTGCCCAAGAAAAGGAGAAAAAGGCTATGTTCAGAGAAGCCAAGACTATCCCTCACCTTAGCATCCCACTTCTAAGAACCCAGAAGGGTTTGGTCAGGAATATCCTACTGTGAAGTTGAGAATGGTCTCAAGAATTAGGTTTGCAGTGGCTTTTTGATAGCTGATTAAAAAGGATTTTCTCTCTGAAACAAGCATGGGGAACCTCAGAGTAGCTTCTCAACCCCTGAAGGGGGCTACAGAAAGGCTGGGGTAGGACTTTTGAATAGGATATGTGATTGAAGGACTAGAAATAATGGATGTAAATTCAAAGAGGGGAGATTCAGGCTAGGTACAAGAAAGAAATTCTTTATGGTGAGGGTGGTGAGACACTGGGAGAGGTTGCCCAGAGAGGTTGTGGATGCCCCCTCAATCCCTGGAGGTGTTTAAGGCCAGGCTGGACAAGTCACTGAGCAGCCTGATCTAGTGGGAAATATCCCTGCCTGTGGCAGGGGGGTTGGAACTTGATGATCTTTAAGGTCCCTTCCAACCTGAACTATTCTATGATTCTATGTTGGTTTCTACCATCTCGTCTCATTTCAAATGTGGACTCTGACCTTTGGTTGTCTGTTGCCTTGTCTTGCCAAACAGCAATCATGGTAGAGCAGATGGACAGCAAAGGACACTACATCTATCATGACTCCAGATAAAAGGGGTTGTGAACACTAGTGGGGTAAGAAGCTTGATTCTTGCTTCTGAAGCTGTAGAAGGCGAAGGCAGCAGTAATTTTATTGTTGGTTTTTCTTGGTTGACCACTGCTGGTAAGTCTGAGAGGTATCATGATTGTTTTCTCTTCCTGTCAGAGAAACCCTTGCTGAGATGTGGATTTTTTTTCCTCTCTGGCCCTCTCAGACTGATCCAACCCAAGCAGTGGGAGTGAAGGCTATGCCAACTAGAGCAGGGACAGGTTACTTCTCTTGTGTGACACGTTCTAGAGGATGACTTAGAAAGTGACTGTGGTACCTTAGCACTTGCAGAGCAGGGGGAAGCAGCATGAATGAGAATAGCTACTGGGTAACACACAGGATNTGTAGCAAGATCACAGATGTCACTTGCTTTGTCTTGCCAAACAGCAATCATGGTAGAGCAGATGGACAGCTTGGGAAAAGGACACTACATCTATCATGACTCCAGATAAAAGGGGTTGTGAACACTAGTGGGGTAAGAAGCTTGATTCTTGCTTCTGAAGCTGTAGAAGGCGAAGGCAGCAGTAATTTTATTGTTGGTTTTTCTTGGTTGACCACTGCTGGTAAGTCTGAGAGGTATCATGATTGTTTTCTCTTCCTGTCAGAGAAACCCTTGCTGAGATGTGGATTTTTTTTCCTCTCTGGCCCTCTCAGACTGATCCAACCCAAGCAGTGGGAGTGAAGGCTATGCCAACTAGAGCAGGGACAGGTTACTTCTCTTGTGTGACACGTTCTAGAGGATGACTTAGAAAGTGACTGTGGTACCTTAGCACTTGCAGAGCAGGGGGAAGCAGCATGAATGAGAATAGCTACTGGGTAACACACAGGATTTGTGATTCGTATAGAATCATATACGAATCGTTTGGGTTGGAAGGGACCTTCAAGATCATCTAGTTCCAACCCACTAGACCAGGTTGCTCAGTGCCTCATCCAGCCTGGCCTTAAACACCTCCAGGGATTGAGGGGACATCCACAGCCTCTCTGGGCAGCCTCTTCTAGTGTCTCACCACCCTCACAACAAAGAACTTCTTTCTTTCTTAAATACAGCCTAAATGTCCTCTCTTCCAGTCTGCATCCGTTACTCATAGTCCTGCCATCGTGTACCCTATTGAAAAATCCTACCCCACCTTTTCTGTATCCCCCTTGACTGATTCTTCTGTCATCAATTACCATTTATTTTCTCCTTTAGCAGAAGCCCTTCTTGAATTCTTGTGTATCCTGATAAAACCCCTAAGTTTTAAGCCAGATCCTTTTCGTTCACCTCTCCCAGGTTTACCTACGGCCACGCTGGGACAGTGTACAAGGAGTTTGTGTACATTTCAGGAGGCCACGATTACCAAATCGGCCCCTATAGGAAGAACCTGCTGTGCTACGATTACCGCACGGATGTGTGGGAGGAGAAGAGACCGATGATCACGGCCCGGGGGTGGCACAGCATGTGCACCTTGCAGGACAACATCTACTCCATAGGTGGCAGTGATGACAACATCGAGACCATGGCTCGCTTTGACATTCTGAGCGTGGAGTCCTACAGCCCCCAGTGTAACCAGTGGACCAGGGTGGCTCCCCTTTTACAAGCCAACAGCGAGTCAGGGGTGGCAGTTTGGGATGGCAAGATTTACATCCTGGGAGGCTACAGCTGGGAAGAAACGGTCTTCTCCAAAACAGTCCAGGTTTATGACAAGGAGAGAAACAAGTGGTACAAAGGAACTGACTTGCCCAAAGCCATCGCTGGTGTCTCTGCCTGTGTCTGTGCATTGAAACCCAAAACAGAGGACAAAAAGAAAAAGACAAAAACAAAAAAGCACCAGGAGCGAGGGAGATGACTACTTGTGGACATCCACCCTTTGGAGTGGACCCCCAAAAGACTTTGTATTTAATCATTTCTACATAACCTTGATTCTTCTTTTCCTTTTTAAATGGGGGGGTGGGAAGGCATCTTCTGAAGCCTCAGAAAGTGTACAGCTGAATGAGGTTTTTGGATTAAGCTCATGTTTAAAGTAAAAAAAAAAAAAAAAAAACCAAAAAAAGAAACCAAAAAAAAACCCCCAAATTCGACCCTACTAGAGCAAGAAAGGCTGTGCTGCTCTCCTGAATGTTCAGGCTTAGTCTCTCATGTCTGTGATTCGTGGCATTTCCACATACATCCTATTACATCACCATTTTTAAAATAAGGTTGAATCTGTGGCTGGGTTGATAATGTCAGAGGTGAGGAGGCAGAGGGGTAAGTATCTGGTTTGAAGTTACAGAGTTCAAAGGAGTTCAGAAGCAGCTGCTGAGGGAAAAAATGAAACAGATCCACAATGTTGTCATTAATCTTGAATCTTCCTAACGTTAAATTTCAGTTGCAATCTGTTCCTGAGTTGTTTTGTGTCAGATTTCTGGAAGATATGGAGTGTTCAAAGAGAATTTTGCTTTTGGTCAATGCAGGTCAGATCAGCTGGAAGGGCAAATCACTCATCCATACTCTTAAGATTTTATTGTTTGGTTAAAAATCAGATGGGGTTCACTTGGGCTTGGATGAATCACAGTTGGCTTTGAAATCTGGACAAGGTGAGATGACTTTTGCATCTCCTGTGGCACTTTTCATGTCTAAATGCAATAGCACATTTTACTTGGGTTTTAAAAAATGCCCCAGAATGAGGAAAATAAAATCTACTGTAGAACTTGAAAGGAAATTTGTTGATTTGGATGGAAGCTACAGTTTGCTGTGGGCTTTGAAGCAGATAGAAATTGGAGCTCACTATGAGTTTGCTGAATGGGGTAACAGCAGGGAGAAGTGACAGGAGGATCCTTCAGGTGAACTTGAAGTGGGATGTCCCTCCCCAGCCCTACCAGGCTGGAGAAGCTGGGATTCATTGAAATCAAGCCTCACAGTGCTCAGAGCTGGTAGCCCATAGTGGTTTTGTCTGCTGTCAAAAAGGTTATTAACCCAGGATGACTAAATTGGGGTTTGATAATCCTGAAGAACAGCAACTTGCTTTTGTTACCTGTGCTTGTGTTTCCCTCTCTAAGTTCAAATGTCTTTTTTTAAGAGAAGCCTTTTCTGATGATTCAAAGCCATGGCTCAACAGGCAGCCCAAAACCCTGAAATATTACTTTGTAATCTGAACTTTGGGATCCAGACAGTGGGGCTGGAGCTGGTCTGTGGGATCCTCTCTGTCACACTGTCC
Organism: Turnix velox; assembly: GCA_013400935.1. Lineage (NCBI taxonomy): Eukaryota > Metazoa > Chordata > Aves > Charadriiformes > Turnicidae > Turnix > Turnix velox. The sequence continues at coordinate 12,830 of VZTY01020563.1, forward strand.
CCTGCATACCAAGGGAAGAGATTTCTGCCCCAAGTGTTAGTCCACCCTCTACAAAAACAGCTGATTCTGCTGCAGATACTGAAATTCCCCGACAGTCTGGCCAGCTCTCAGGCATTTGCCCTGGGGGCTTCAGGGAGTCCATCACCAGCAACCTGATACAGCCACTGCAGTTATTGGAGTAGTGCCAGGCCCACATATTCACAGTCCTCCTACCCAAAAGAAGAAATTTTTAACAAGGTGTTGTTTTTTTTTTTAACAAAATAAAAAAGAAGAAAGAAAACTTTTATACTTTTTTATAAGGCATTTTGCTAACTCAGTCTCTTGTTTGTCCTGTGTGATAATTATTTCCTCTAGAGTCTGCTTAGTGCTTGGTAACTGTCCCCTCCCCTTGTTGTTGCCATCAGGTTGTTGGATAGGTCTGTTGGTCTTTGTGGTGGGTCAGGACATGGTGCAGCTATTGGAGCAGTGTCTCTGTTGTTAGGACATTGTCACCTATTGTCTCTGTCACCTTTGTGTGGCCTCTTCCCTGATAGCCCAGCTTGCCAGCCATGCCCATAAACATGCTTTATTTTCATGCTGTGGGGTTCTGCTGAGGAGATCTCAAGGGCTTTGGCTTGAAGTTCTGCTGGAGAACTGTTGGTTGTTGCTGTTATTTCTTCGTCCCTCCTTTTGCATCTCCCTCGTGCACTATACCCATGTATTTGAGAATTTTCCAGCTGGTTTATGTACCCTTGATATCCACTATTCTCTTCTGTTTCCTTATTTTTCACCCCAACTCTTTTACCTCAACAATTGAAGAACACTAAGAAATAATGTTTTGCACTTCATTTCAGTCTAATTTCTTGTAAACTTAAAAGAATTCTTAAATTTAGTACAAGAACATAATATGGTACCTCAAGAAGACACTCAAAAGCAGTACCTCTGAGTAAATTTCTGGGCTGCAAAAGAGTTAAAAGAGTTACAGATTTCTTCTTCAGTGCTTAAAAAAAAAAGGGATTTAAGAGAACTAATTGAAATTAATTTTGTGAAACTCCTGGAGGGTTTTTTGATGTTTAAGGGAAAAAAAAAGCCTCAGAAGTTAGTCATTTATTTGCATTAATGGGTTGATTTTAAAGCCTTCGTAAGCTGCATGAGGCAATGTTTTTCTTTTTTTATCCTAAAAATAAAATACAAAAAAACCCCACCATGATGTTTTGGTTATAACAAAGTCATTACTAAGTTGTTTGTGTTTATTTTTTTATACCTGAAATCCCTGCTATGTTGACTGACAACTCCTTAACTTCTGGGGACATTTTCATGTGTAAGTAAAGAAAATACAAACTTCACAGGCTTGCTTTGTTTCTGTTAATGGGTTGCTTGTTACTATATCCCCTCTTTTAATGTGTTTATGTATTACATGAATGTCTGGAAACAATAAATCCAGCTTAAAAATATTACATTCATTACCATCTGATTCATGGATTGATTTGATTTTCCTTTTTTTAAAATATAAATTGGAAAGAGATAATTTTCCACCGTCACCAAAACATAAACATTTTAATAAGTAGCAAGTAAATATAACAAAATGAGGCAGAAATAGAACTTATTTGGCTGATCCACTTTCTCTGCATTGTGTTCCAAACCAGTCAGGGATTACTTTTCAAGAAGTCCTGCTCCAGATTATCTAGAGACAGCATTTAATGGGAAGTGGATAAAAGCAGTTATGACTTCTAACATTAACTGCACAAAATATAACCTTGGTACTAACTGAATTAAGCTTTATTTCTCCTCAGTCCATTTATCATCCCTTCAAAACCAGAGGCTGGAGGTGACTATGAAATACTTCTCATGTTATTAGAGGTACCTGTTTTTCCATTACTTAAGGAAGAAATTGTTTTATCAATAAGAAATGATTACCATTTGCTCATTGGAGAGCAGTAGTGAGTGTTGCTGGAAGCACCACCTGGCAGCGTGCCCTTGTTTTGGGATGTTGTGTACCAGGAGGTGGTTTTATTATCACTGGAGAAGTGTTTATAATAGATAGTGCATGATGTCTGAGAATTGCTGCAACTCCTAACTGCTGGAGGTGTTTAAAGCCAGGCTGGATAAAGCACTGAGCAACGTGGTGTAGTGGGAGGGTTTGGAACTAGATGATCTTGAAGGTCCCTTCCAACCCAAACCACTCTATGAAAGTGGGGGGCTGGACTTCTGCAAAAATGAGAGGGAGAATATGGAGGAGATGAAAATCAAATTAGAAATCCACTCCTGGAGAGAGCAGTCCTCGTGGAAGGTAATTCAGTCTCACTCCACTGCTCTGTGCTCTTGGGGACCCAGCCTGGCCCCAGCACATGCCACTGCCTTCACCTGTACAGGTTGTAAGACATCTTAGAGCTGTGCTACCCTGCAAGCTCTTTCTTCCTGCACTGGGGACAAACAACTCCTGCTCTACCTCATGTTTAAAAAGGCTCCTGTTGCCAGATTCTGAGCCAATCTCGTTATACCTAATTTCTGTTATGCCTAATATTCTGTTTCCCTAATTTTGGCTTTTTCATTCCCTCCTATAGGACTATCCTTCCCCCACAACGGGCAGGGGGGTTGGAACTAGATGATCTTTAAGGTCCCTTCCAACCCAAACTATTCTATGATTCTACCTGACACAAAAGCAGCTACCAAAAAAAAATA
>VZTY01020572.1:0-13642 GCA_013400935.1 Turnix velox
ACCCCCTGAGCATCACAAAGAGAAACATCCCCTTTCCTAGGGCACCCCAGTGAGACCCCCTGAGCATCCCAGTGTGGGACCCTCTGGCTGGATGGGGTCAGTGGTCATGAGCATCCCAAGTCTGGGATCTCCCCTCTGAGCATGCCAAGGTGGGACCCCCTGGCTGAGTGGGATGGACATTCCTCAGCATCCCAAGGAGAGATATTTCCCCACAGGGCATCCTAAGGATATTTACCCCCCCTGAGCATCCCAAGGGTGAACTCACAGAGCATCCCACAACATCCCCCCCTGCAAACCCCAGCAAACCCCCTCCAAACACCCCAGGGCAGGGGTGGGCACCACTCTCCCCATGACCTTGGCTCTTCATCCTCCTCCTCACACGCTGTCTGGGAGTGGGGCTGAAGATATTCCCCCCACCCCTAACCATCCATCCATTGCTTGGATCAAGTTTTATCCCCTTAGGGGTTGAGGAGGAGGAGGAAGAGTCTTCAGTTTGTTTCTCTTCTTCCTTTCCTCAACCTTTTTGTAACCTTGGAGAAGTCACTTTAAAAAAAAAAAAACCCCAAACAAACATCTCCTGCTACTTCAGCAAACCCAGGGTGGGAAACCACAAAGCCTCCAGAGGGTTCCCTCGTTAGAGATAATGAGCATCAGGAGAAGTCACCTGTCACCCCACTCTGGGGAAGGATCTTTCTACCAAGGTTTTGAGGGGGGTTGACAAAATCTTTTCCAGCCTTGTGGAGATGGGCAGTGATCAATATGAGCAGAATTACCCCCAAAATTTGTGATGTGATGCAGTGGCTTCACTCCCCTCCATCATCTTCCAAACATTTCACCTTTGGTGGTAAAATGTTTTCCTGATCCTACCTTGGAAGGAGGGGAACTCTAAATTTCCTTCAATTTATTTCTCAATTAATCATCTCTGGCTTTGGGAGATGTTTTTTAGGCTGGAGAACCCACTGTGTCCTGGCCTGGAGGGCTCTGAGGAGCTCAAACCCTCCTTGGCCATCCCCTCTTCATCCCCTGAATGCATTTCCATGCTCTGGAGATGTAGGTTCAGGAGAACAAACCCTTCAGAGCCCTCAAGGCTGAGGAGAGCAGGGAGAGGGTGGTGGAACCAGGAGGGTTTTATCCCAATGATTCTCAGTTGGAGAAGCAGCCACTAGGGCTTGTCCCAAGCCTCTGCCAGCTGCTGAGGGCCATTGCAATGGGTTTGGGGTTTCTTTAGGTCTTTTCCAAGAGCCCCAGGGTGATGAAAGCAGAAGTGTCTGAGCGGAAGCTGGTGGAGAAAAAGGAGGGGCCAATGGGCACCTCCTTCACTCAGGGCTTGGCCCTCAGAAGCCACCAACTAGAAGAAAAGAGGGTGAAAAGCAAAAAAAAAAGCCCATCTCCTCAGGGAAGAAGGTGGTGGGAGACATTGAGGGGGTCGTGGTTGCCCGTGGGCTTTTTTCCCTCCCGTGGGCACCGTCCATCCTGGCTGCTGAGGCCATTTCTTCTGCCCTTGTTTGAAGTTCAGGCTCTTCCATGCTGCAGGAGAAGTTATTTCTGGTGCTGAGCTGAGCCCTGGTGCTTCTTAAAAGCCTTATGCAAGAGTGTGTTGGAAGGAAGGGGGGGGAATATTTTAGGAGGAGCTGCTGGACAAGCTTGGCAAAGGTCCTTGTGGGATGGAGGGTGATCTGCAGAGCTCCAGGGATGCTGCTTGTGCCAAAATCATCACCACATCTCTCTTAGCAGCAGTTTGGCAGAGCAAGTCCTGGGGCAGCTTCTTCCCTTGGCCAAGGTTTTGGAAGGTGGCTGAGGGTGAGGGGGTGATGGTTCTGGTTTGTGTTGTCCTTCCTCAGTTGGGCTCAAAACCTGCCCAAGTGTCTTCTCTGCTCAATAACTCAACACCCTCCCCAGGGCAGAAATGGAGGAGAGAGGAGATTTAGGCTGGAGAGAAGAAGGTCTTTGGTGTGAGGGTGGTGAGACACTGTTAGAGGTTGCCCCGAGAGGCTGTGGATGCCTCCTCAATCCCTGGAGGTGTTTAAGGCCAGGCTGGATGGGGCACTGAGCAACCTGGTGTGGTGGGAGGTGTCCCTGCCCAGATGGTCTTCAAGGTCCCTTCCAAGTCTAACCATTCTGTGAGTGATTTGGGTGAGAAGAGGGGTAAGAAGCCTGTTGTGGAGGAGCTGGATGTTGAAGCCCAGATGCAGCAGAAACAGCCCAGAGCAGAGGCAGCAGCAGGGCTTGGGGATGGGGCAGGGAAGGGCTGGTAGAAAACCTTGGTCATGGTGTGGGGCTGACGTAGGGGCTGAGGGTGCTGGCGGTTATCTCTGCTCCCCTTCTGCCACCACAGGCTTGGCTTCTGCTGGGCTGGGGACAGCCATGGGCAGAGCTGAGCTGCTGGGAAGGGCTGCAGGAGGCTCCTGTGGGCTGGTCCCTCTGGGTCTGTGGGACTGTTTGATGTGGGTTCTGTGTCTGAGCCGGGGGGGGGAGTGTTTGTCTTCATCCCTGCCCTGCTCTCCAGGATCTTATCTCCTTCGTGGGCTGCAGATAAGGTGGGCTGTGGTCTGAGGGCACCCCAAACCTCCCCTCCTTAGTCTGCCTCAGCTGCTGGACTGAGGCTGGGGAGTGAATGGCAGGAGAGGACTTGGAGATCCTGGTGCAGGAAGGGGGTGAATTGTCAGAATTATGGATTTAAACATCTTCTGGGGGCCTCCTGGTGTCTGAAGGGCTCCAGGAGAGCTGGGGAGGGGCTGTTTGTCAGGGCAGGGAGACACAGGGCCTGGAGCAGTGGGTGAAACTAGAGCAGGGCAGGGGTAGGTGGGACATGGGGAAGGATTTCTTGCCCATGAGGGTGGGGAGACATTGGAAGAGGTTGCCCAGAGAGGGGGTGGAGGCACCATCAAGCCTGGAAACATCCAAGGCCAGGCTTGCTGAGGCTCTGAGCAACCTCACCTAGTGCAGGATGTCCCTGTCACTGCAGGGGGTGACACTGGGTTTCCTTGGAAAGTCCCCTCCAACCCTAGGGATCATTCTAATGCAGAACTTGTTGCGTTCCCACTTATATGTCAGGGAAGGACCCAAAGGCTTGGGCTGGTTTCTCTTTCTGTCTCTGCTTTTCCATCTTGGAAAGAATATCTGGGGGCTCTCTAGGGACGAAGCAAGGACTTGTTGGAGGTCGAGCTGATCTTTTGAAGGAAGCAAAATACTTCTTGGCAATCGGAAGAGAACAAATGTGTTTCCTTGGGCTGCCCAGAAGTGAGTCACAAACATCAGAGCATCCACGGCCTTTGTCTGCACAAAGTCCCTTCAATCAACCTCCAGGCACAGGGGGGAATCGTTCCCCTCTCTTTGTGGAGTCCAATTTGCAGCAGCCAGACCTTCTTTTTGCAGATTCATGGCAGGGTTTGGACCTTTTTTGTTCTTTTATTTATTCTACATTTTGGAGTCACGACACGCTCTGTCTGAACTGATGTGTTTGGGGAGAGCAGGTTCCCACCTGCTGCTGAGGGATCCAGCAGCACACACGCTGCAGGCACACACTGAAACCTTCAAAGGGAAAGAGCTGCTGTATCCAGCCCTGCTCCTGCCTCAGTTTCCCTTGGGAACACTTTTCCCACAGCAGCATTACTCCCTGGAGGGGCTCTCCTCCACCCTATGGGCTCCTCTGCTCTTTGTGGACACCACTTAGAGAGGAGAGAGCATCTACTCAGCTTGGCTGGGGGTCAGATCCCACTGCCTGCAGCCCAGCTGGGAGGTGCTGAGGAGCTGGGCTTGTAGCTCAGAAGCCAGCCCAGCCCTGGGCAGATCCCACTGCCTGCAGCCCAGCTGGGAGATGCTGAGGAGCTGGGTTTGTAGCTCAGAAGCCAGCCCAGCCCTGGGCAGATCCCACTGCCTGCAGCCCAGCTGGGAGATGCTGAGGAGCTGGGCTTGCAGCTCAGAAGGACAGCTCAGCCCTGGGCTGCAGCAAGAGAAGTGTGGGCAGCAGGGCCAGGGAGGGGGTTTTGCCCCTCTACTGGGCTCTGGTGAGACCCCAACTGGAGTTACTGTGGATGAGGCACTGAGCAACCTGGTGTGATGGGAGGTGTCCCACAGGTTGAACTGGGTGATCTTTAAGGTCCCTTCCAACCCAAACCATTCTATGAGATGATGTTTCTCCAAACCCCCCCAAGATCCCACCAAGCATGAGCTGAAGAAGAGGAGAAGGTGTCCAAGGGCTCCCCTTGGCTCTTGTCTGGCTGCCAACCTCTGATTTGGCTCTTTTCTTTATGCAAAGCCCTGTACTAATGAGTGCTAATTGCAATTACCTCCTGCCTCCCCCCTCCCAGGAGTGACCCAACAGGTTATTTCCTGAGAAGCTTTTGTTTGTCTTTCCTGCCCCCCCGTCCCCAGTAGGAAACCTGCTCTTCCTGGGAAGGGCGACTGGCATGGGGACATTGGCCATGGTCACCTCAACCTGGCTGGCTTGGAGCTCTTCCTGAACCTTCCAGAAACCAGGGGCTTTGGACACTACACCCTGTGGTTGAGGACAAGGGGCTTGGAGAGCAGTTCTTGCCTTACTTTAAGCCCCCAGGTGCCATCTTTTCACCTCTCCTTGGGCACCTTCTGCTCTGCAGCCCTTGGGTTGTACTGGGTGATCTTTGAAGCTCCCTCCCAACTCCATGAGTCTATGAATACCTGCATTAAGTGTCCCTTCACCATCAGATGGTTTTCTTGCAGAAAATCCCCAGTTGAGGCCAAGGTGCTGCCCTGAACCCTCCCAGCCCAATTATTTGTGCCATCCAGCAGGTCTCCTGGCAGCAGAAGGCATCTGGGAAGAAGAGGGCTGCTGTGTTTAGCTCCTGGCCCCTTTCCCTGGAGCATCAGCAGCTTTTTCTAGACCTTCTTTTATTTAGGGTCTCCTTGAGATGCTCAGGTCCTTCTGCTCTGGCTCTTCTGATGCTTTTGGAGACTAAACCCAACCAAGGATGTCCTTGCCTTCAGGTGATGTTCTGAGGTGGCTCCCATCCAGTGGGGTGGTGGAGAAGAATCCAAATGGGTCTTGGAGCAAGGGCAGCAGGAACTCTTCATGGTGTTGTCTCTCCGTGCTGCTCTGTGCCTGCCTGCCCAGCTGCTCTTGGATGGCTGCCACAGATTCACGAGGTCCCACCTTAGAAAAACCCTGTGAGGAGCAGCCCAGCTTTAAACAGGTTTTGCAAATCTCAGCTTGTGGTTTGGGAGTGGCCACAGGAACCCAGTTAGTGGGGACTGGGGTTACTGGAGTGCCCTGGAGTCACTGCAGGTTTTTATTGGCTTCCTTGGCACCCAGAAACAAAGCCTGGGGATGGTTTCTTGAAGCTCCTCTGTAGGAGAACCACAGTTGGGGTTTGTGGCACTTTGTCACAGCAGAGCTCTGGAGAGGGGTGGAGAGGAGCTGCTCTGCTCACAGCTGGCCACAGCTGGGACTGGAAGGAGTTTTTTCCAGATGAAGCCTTGAAGCCTCCTGCGTCATCACAGCTCACTCCAGCAGCTTCTCACACAATCCAGGGCGAGGGGAAGTGGTTTGAAACTGGAGCAGGGCAGGGTTAGATGGGACAGGAGGAGGAAGTTCTTCCTCAGGAGTGTGGGGAGACACTGTCCCATTTTGCATTTCATAGGTTCCCAGGGCATTTTCATAGATTCAGAGGGTTGGAAGGGACCTTCAAAGTCCATCCAGTGGCTCCAGAGTCAGTCCCTGGGAGGTGAGAGGAGATGAGCCCTGGCTGCTTGTCCTGCCACCACTTCCCAGGACATGTGTGGCCATGCTGCTGTCCTGCTCTTGGATGTGTGTGGGGGGGGGGCTGAGAAAAAGAGCTTGAGGAGCTTTTTAGGACGTGCCTGTGAGGTGGCAGCTGAGTCAGGGGTGGGTGAGTCAAAGACAGCAGCAGCCATTGCTCCTCCCTGCCCTGCCCCACAGCCTGTCCCTTCCCTGCCTGGTTTTGGGAGGTTTTTCCTGGGCTCAAACCCTGGGGTGCCCCAAATCTACAGTGGGGAGCTGCAGTCTCTGCTGGGAATCTGGGCAAGATGGTTCTGGAGCTGATTCTGGGTGGGTGGGAGCAGGATGGGTCCTGCTGACGTCTGTCTCCTGCTGCTGCAATTAGGGCTGTGCTGCAACCTGCTCCTCCTGTGCTTTGGGCTCAGCTTAATTAATTAGTGTATCTTTGAAGAGCTGGAGGAGGGGAGGATGAGGGAGAGCTGGGGCTGTGGCTGTCCAGGCTGGACAGACCTTCTGGATCAGGACTGTGAGGTTTAATTGAGAGGAACTGCTGCAGGCACCAACCTTCTCCATCTGCTCTGTGGAGCTTCAGGAACACCAGGAATCCCACAGTGTGGAGGGCTTTTCCTGAGCTTCTTCCTGCTGGGGACCTGGGGAAATGTTGTGTCCAGCTGTGGGGCCCTCAGCTGAAGGATGGGAAACTGCTGGGGAGAGTCCAGAGCAGAGACACAAAGATGATGAAAGTATTGGAGCATCTCCCGGCTGAGGGAGCTGGGGCTCTGCAGCTTGGAGGAGACTGAGGGGTGAGCTCAGACATGTCCATAAATATGGAAAGGGTGAGTGTCAGGAGGATGGAGCCAGGCTCTTCTCAGTGACAGGACAAGGGGCAATGGGTGCAGCTGGAACACGGGAGGTTCCACAGAAGTAGCCTCAGGTGAGGCTGCACTTTCTGAGGTCCCCCCATCCCCAGCTTTGTGGGTGCTGAGGTCCCAGTGCTGAGATCTCTCCTTCCTCTTGTTGAAGTTCCCTTTGATCCTGTGCCAACATGATGTTTGTAGGTGCAGAGGGTGGCTTTCAGCGAGGAGAAAGGGGGTCCCTCCCACCCTGACAGGCTGATGGTACCCGGGGTGCCTGCAGATGATTCACAGCTCTCCTGCCAGCCTCAAGTCCTCCCCCCTCTCTGCAGCACTGCAGAGATTGCCATCAAGGTCCCACTACCCCCCCCTGGCGCTTGGCTGCAGCTCTTCCTCCTCCTCCTCCTCCTCCTGGGTCACCTTCCAGCAGGTTTTTTGGGCAGAGAAAATGAGTTTTCCTTTGCCCAGGGGAGCCTTGTGCTACTTTGGGAGGTTGGGAGGGGGGTATCAGGGCAGGGAGCTCATCTGCATTCAGCTGCAGTGGTGCCTTGGGTTGTCTTCCTTGGAGCTTCTCAGCTTTTTGGGGTGTTTCTGGGTCTCCAAACCCAGCCCTGCACCAAAGGGACAGCCTGGAGGTGCTGTCAGCACACTTGGGTATTTCTCTGCTGACATTGCTCAGGGCTGGGAGGGGGCTGCATGGGCAGGGGATGAAGTTGGGGACCTGTGTGTCCCTTTGGAGCTGAGTGATGTCTGGTACAAGGGTCTGCATGGGCAGGGACTGAAGTTGGGGCCCTCTGCATCCCTTTGGAGCTGAGTGATGTCTGGTACAAGGGTCTGCATGGGCAGGGACTGAAGTTGGGGATCTCTGCATCCCTTTAGAGCTACAAGGTCTCCCCTCAGCCTCCTCCAGGTTTGCCAGCCCCAACTCTCCCAGCCTGTCCTTGCAGCAGAGGTGTCTCCAGCCCCTTCATCATCCTGGTGGTCTCCTCTGGCCCCTCTCCAGCAGCTCCCTCTCCTTGTGCTGAGGCTGCAGATGGGGTCTGAGCAGAGGTGAGAGGAGGAACCCCCTCTCAGCCAACTCCCTGAGGCTGAGCAAGGTCTCAGCCGCCGGTACCTGCCGGTGTCTGCTCTGTTGTTGTGTGTCTTTCAGGTTTTGACTCACTCTGGGCTGCCCAGATGTTATCTGCACTCTCCTTATCTGGCAGGGGCCAGGCAGGGTCACCTTCCCAGGAGCCTCACCCCACCGTGGGCGTCAGGGCTGGAGCAGAGGAGCTGGAGGAGCCCGAGGCTGCAGCAGTTTGTTTGCAGGGTGGGAGGGAAAGTGGGAGCTGGAGGGCAGTTGGTGGCTGTAATTTTAGTCTCAGGGTTTTGCCCCCTCCCCTGGCAGGGTGACATCAGGCCTATTTTTAGGAGAAAGCCACCAGCTGTTTAATTCCTTCCCAGACAGTTCAATTTTCAGCCCCTTCCCTGGAGACTTCCCTGTTGAACACCTCCCACCACCCTAGGTTGCTCAGTGCCTCGTCCAGCCTGGCCTTAAACACCTCCAGGGATTGAGGGGACATCCACAACCTCTCTGGGCAACCTCTAAAACTGTCTCACCACCCTCACAGTAAGGAATTTCTTTTTTATAGCTAGTCTGAATCTCCCCTCTTCCCATTTGCATCCATCCCTCCTAGTCCTGCCAGCCTGGACCCTATTCAAAAGTCCTACCCCAGCCTTTCTGCAGCCCCCTGAAGGAACTGAGAAGCTCCTCTGAGGTCCTCCTGAGCCTTCTCCAGGCTCAACAACCCCAACTCCTTCAGCCTGTCCTCACAAGGGAGCTGCTTCAGCCCTCTCATCACCTTGGTGGCCTCCTTTGGACCTGCTCCAACAGCTCAATGTCCTTCTGTTGAGGGCCCCAGTAACTCCAGTTGGGGTCTCACCAGAGCCCAAAGTCACCTCCCTTGACCTTCTGGCCACACTTCTCTTGATACAGCTGCATCCTCAAGGGTTAAAGTGGCCTTAGAGTGGCCCTGCTGCTGCTGCTGAGCCACGTGTGTCCCCTCTGTGCTCTCTGCAGTGTCCTTCAGAAGGACAGCCCTTCTGAGCATGTCTGCTCCCCTTCTCTGCCATGAGCTGGGCTGGGAAAAGGGGGAGGTCCCTGCCAGAGTCTTCTTGGGATGGCTGGGTGATCAAGGAGAGAAAGAAAATCCCACAGGACACATCCAGAGCCCAAGGTGGTCCCTGAGTGCAGGTGACCAGATACTGGGAGAAAGCTCAGATCCTTCCCAGCTCCTCCCTGCTTCCCCTCCTGGCTGAACCCCAGCTCTTTGCTGGTTTCTGCCCAGAGGTTGGTGCTTCTGGGGCACCAGTGTAGAACCAGGCTCTTCCCTCCATCACCCCAGCACCTGAGACCCAGCAAAGCCAAGTGGGCACAGACTGAACCTCATGGAGCCTTGGGTGTGATGAGTCTGCTGGGCTCTGCTGTGCTCTCAGAGGGTTCCTCACACCCAGGCTGGAAGTGGCCACCTCCAGGTTGTCATTTGAGGTCTTCTCCTGCCCCTGGGGATGGGTGTCTGACTCTCTGATCCCTTCCTGAGGGTGGGATGGTGGAAGCCACCTCTGTTCCCATCAGAGATGGCTTCATGTGGCACCTTTCCTCTGGGCAGGTGTGGTCCCTGCAGGCTCAGCCAGGGGTGAAGGTGGGACAGGGGAGAACTTGGCTCCAGATCCTCAGGGGAGGGATGGAGTCTGAAGGATGTGCAGATGGCTCAGCCTGGCTGGGAGGAGCAGAGGGAGATGGGATGCCAAGACAAGGTTCCTTATTTAAACTTCCTTCCCTTGCCAGGGAACAAATGTTGCTTCCAAGTGATGATTGTAAAGCCTGGGAGAGGATCCAGGGAAGCCAAAACCCTCCTGTGGGTACCAGAACATTGGCTGAAGCTGCTTTGGTTGACATTATACTGCTCATCCAACCCTGCCTTGATGGATGGGGGTCATCCCACTGGGTCCTGACTGGCTCACAGACCTGTCTTTGGGGTCATGCTCTTCCCTCATGAGTTCCCTCTTCCTGAGCAGCCCTGCAGAGTGGAGAGCTGTTGGGTGTCTGCTTCATGCCCAGGAGCAGCACTCCAGGGGTTGCTGCAACCATGGAATGGTAGAAACATCATGGTTGGAAGGGATGTTCCAGGTCATCAAGTCCAACTATCAACCCAAGTCTGAGAAAAACCATCCCTAAATCATCTCTCTATGTTCTGTGTCTGCACCTCTCTAATATCTCCAGAGATGATGCCTCAGCCCCTTCCCTGCCCCCCCCCCCAGGATAAAACCTCCCACCTTGCTCCTGAAGGAGTGGGAAGAAGGAGCTTCTCCAACTGCATCTTCCATCCCTGTCCCCCAGCTTTGGGGACCTGTGTGGTGGTGGCAGAGCCTGGCAGGCTGTGGGGACAGGGGCTGGTAGGTGGCTGCTGTCTGACAGGAGGTAAATGCCAGCTCCTACGTGGGATTGAGGAGCTGGAGCCAGTGACAGCTTGTGTTGTGGGAACAGCCTGTGCTGCAGGGACTGGCACCAGGCTCCTGGAGAGATCCTCTGGGTGCCCAGAGAGCTGTTGGCATCCACCCATCAAACTGGGACTCACTGGTGTTTTCTGCCCTGAGGTGGAGCAGTGCCAGGGGGTGTGGGACTGGGGGAGCTGCTCTTTCATAGAACCATGGAATGGTTTGGGTTGGAAGGGACCTCAAAGATCCTCTAGTTCAATCTGGTGGGACACCTCCCACCAACCCAGGTTGCTCAGAGACTCATCCAGCCTGGTCTTAAACACCTCCAGGGATTGAGGGGGCATCCACAGCCTCTCTGGGCAACCTCTGTAGCCCCCTGAAGGGGGGATTGAGAAGCTCCTCTGAGGTCTCCCCTGAGCCTTCTCCAGGCTCAAAAACCCCAACTCCTTCAGCCTGTCCTTAGAAGGGAGGTGCTCCCACTCTCTTATCATCTTAGTGGCTTCTTCTGGACCTGCTCCAAGAGCTCAGTGTCCACTTTACAGCATGGGAAGAAGAGGGTTAGAAGGGGAAACTGAGGCACACGAACATGTCCAAGAGTGCAGGGTCCCCATCTCCTCCACAGGGGTCTCCTCCTGTGCAGAGCATCCTTCAGAGTGTAACCAACACGTGTCTCCTCTCCAGGCTTCCACGTCATCCCTTCTGTATCCAGCATCGTTCCCGAGAGCTGCCTGCTCATCGTGGTGGGCCTTCTGGTGGGAGGACTCATCAAAGGGGTGGGTGAGAAGCCTCCCATCCTCAGGTCGGACATCTTCTTCCTCTTCCTCCTCCCCCCCATCATCTTGGACGCCGGGTACTTCCTGCCCTTGCGCCAGTTCACCGAGAACCTGGGCACCATCCTCATCTTCGCCGTGGTGGGGACGCTGTGGAACGCCTTCTTCCTGGGGGGGCTGATGTATGCTGTCTGCCAGCTGGGGGGGCCTGGCCTCAACCACATTGGCCTCTTGGCCAACCTGCTCTTTGGCAGCATCATCTCTGCCGTGGACCCTGTGGCTGTGCTGGCTGTCTTTGAGGAGATCCACATCAACGAGCTCCTCCACATCTTGGTCTTTGGCGAGTCTCTGCTCAACGACGCCGTCACCGTGGTGAGTACATGGAGGGGTTGGAGCATCTCCTTTCTCAGGGAGGGCTGAGGGAGCTGGGGTGAGTACATGGAGGGGTTGGAGCATCTCCCTTCTCAGGGAGGGCTGAGGGAGCTGGGGCTCTGCAGCTTGCAGAAGAGGATACTGAGGGCTGACCTCAGTCATGGCTATAAATATGGAAAGGGTGAGTGTCAGGGGGATGGAGCCAGGTTCTTCTCAGTGACCTCCAGTGACAGGACAAGGGGCAATGGGTGCAGCTGGAACACAGGAGGTTCCACAGAAATAGGAGAAGAAACTTTATGAGGGTGAGAGAAGAGTGTCCCAGGCTGCCCCATCTCTTGCCAAGGGGAGAGTTTGACCCTCCCTCCCTTTTTTCCCTCCCAGGTGCTGTACCACCTCTTTGAGGAGTTTGCCAACTTCGAGCAGGTGACCATCATCGACATCATCCTGGGCTTCCTCAGCTTCTTCGTGGTGTCCCTGGGAGGTGTCTTTGTGGGGGTTATTTACGGGGTGATCGCAGCCTTCACGTCCCGCTTCACCTCCCACATCCGCGTCATCGAGCCCCTCTTCGTCTTCCTGTACAGCTACATGGCCTACCTCTCTGCTGAGCTCTTCCACCTCTCCGGCATCATGGCGTGAGTTCCCTGGCCCCACCACCTGCTCTGCTCTCACCCCCCTCCCTGCCTGGCCCACCATGCCCAGTGGGTGCCCAGCGAGGGACAGGGGTGTTTTTGGGGCTGGGATGTGCAGGAAGTTCACCCTGTGGAGGTGTCACACACTTCCCCCCATCTCCCAAATTTCTCAGCAGACTGTGGTGTCCACACACCCCCCCTCTCCCTGGTGAATGGTGGTTGTGGGTTGGGTGTGAGTGGGGCTGCAACCCTTCTGCACACCCCACACACTCCCCAGTGCCTGCTTCCTGCTGGTGCTTGGCTCCATCCCTTGTGGTCTGACATCTGCTGGGTGTTTGGTGGCTCAGGGAGGAGTGGGAGTGACCTGTGCTGGTGGGAACACAACCATCTTCTGCTGGGGATGGGGAGTGGGTGTGGGGGTCTGATGTGTCTCTCTTGCCCCTGGGGGAGGCTGAATCACTTCAACAAGAAGTATGTGAAGAAGTGCCTGATGGCAGCCCGTGTTCTTGCCTCTCCTGGCCAAGGTGGCACGTGATGGTCACAGTTGCCCTACCAGGAGGATGGAGAAACCTCATGTCACCTTCTCTGGAGGCTTTGAATAATTGCTGATGTCTCTCAAGCCCTTTTCTGCTCTGGGGTTTTGTCTGAGGGTACAAAACTCAGGGCCAGTGACTGGGGTTGTCCCCGTGGCCACTGAGTGCCCCAACCTTGCCCCCAGGCTCATCGCCTCTGGTGTGGTCATGAGACCCTACGTGGAAGCCAACATCTCCCACAAGTCCCACACCACCATCAAGTATTTCCTGAAGATGTGGAGCAGCGTGAGTGAGACCCTCATCTTCATCTTCCTGGGGGTCTCGACTGTGGCTGGGCACCACTACTGGAACTGGACCTTTGTCATCAGCACCTTGCTCTTCTGCCTCATCGCCAGAGTTTTAGGTGAGGTCTCATCAGTGTGGTGGCAATATCCTTGGGGATGCTCCTGGGTGATGGGCAGCTCTCACATCCATCAAGCCCAGCTTTTGACTTGCTGGGGACATGGAGGTGGCTGGATGGGACTGGTCCACTGTGGGCATCAGCTTTGCTGGGGAGATGGAGGTGGCTGGATGGGACTGGTCCACTGTGGACATCAGTTTTGGTGGTGATTGGCTTTGTGAGGAGTTGGGGTTGGGTTGGGGTTGAGGCTCAGCACAGGGTTGGGTGATGGGGTGGGGTGGGTGACACTGCTGGGCTGCCAGCTGGGCTGCTCAGGGGGAGATGTTTGTAGGGCTGGAGGATATTCTTCTCCACGTGCTCACACGAGGTCCTGCCCTGCTCCTCCAGGTGTCCTGGTCCTCACCTGGTTCATCAACAAGTTCCGGATAGTGAAGCTGACCCCCAAGGACCAGTTCATCATCGCCTACGGGGGCCTGCGGGGAGCCATCGCCTTCTCCCTGGGCTACCTCCTGGACTATGAGCATTTTGACATGAGGGACATGTTCCTCACAGCCATCATCACTGTCATCTTCTTCACTGTCTTTGTGCAGGTTGGTGGCACTGGGCTGGTCACGGTGGTGTCAGTTCAGAAGGAAAGGGGGGGGGTCGTTCATTGTGTTTGGGAAAGTGAGGAGCTCATCTGCAGCCTCCACCCTTCACCCTGTCTCTCTGCCCCTTCTCCAAAAGCTCTGGATGCCACCAAGTGCCACCAACAGCACTGAGCCCTGTGGTTCAGGTCTGCTAAACCCAGATGGTGTCCTCGGACCCACCTTCCCTCTTCCCTAGGGCATGACCATCCGGCCCCTGGTGGACCTGCTGGCCGTGAAGAAGAAGCAAGAGACCAAACGTTCC
>VZTY01020574.1:0-21940 GCA_013400935.1 Turnix velox
AAGGCGGGCGGAAAGCCGGAGGTGGAGAGAAGTAGGGCGGCTCCGCCATCGGCGGCAACAGCAGCAGCGCCCCGCTGTCACAGAGCCTCCCGCCGCCCTCTCACGGGTATTTTGTTGTTTGTTTGTTGTGGGGTTTTTTTGTGTATCTTTTAATTTGTTTTTACTTCACTACAGCAAAACGGTTCAAAAAATCTCCAGGTGAAACGAGCCAGCGCTGTTTTCCTGCTCAATTTCTTGCTTTTTCTGAAAATACACCAGAGCTCCCGCATCTCCTCTCGTTCCCCTTGGCCAGACACGCTGAGGGTTTGGGGGGATTTTAGTCTTTTGTAAAGAAGATACTTTGTTAATCTGTTTGTTTTAAGCTGCTTAAAACTCATGATTGGCTCTGTCAAGAGTTTAAAACCAAAAGAAAGTGCAAGATTTGGGAAGGATGAGACTGAGTTTGTTGAATGCCTGAAACTGCTGGTGCTGCCTGACATCCTACAGGCAGATGACATCCCCGTGTTCTCTGTGTCCTAGGGACTGGGTTTGGGTTCATGAGGTTGTTTTCTTCCCATTTTGTGATTTTACTGCCTTCTGCTGGTCAAAGGCCGAGTTTAATTTTTTTATAGTCAGCACATGATGCAAAATTAAGCTTCAGTACAAGTGCCAACAATAGATATTTCATGTAGTTCATTCTGTGTGTCTTTCATATAACCTGATGGGTATTTTGTTCATGTAGCAGGGTCGATCAGTAACAAGGATGGTAGGTATGAATGTGTATCTTGTTTCAAAGGTCTAGCTTGTAGGAGAAGGAGGACTCAAAGGAGGATGTAGGAGATCACCTTCCTAATCCTTCTCCTGCCTTTCAGCTGTTTGCCCTTTATTTCTGTGCTCCTGTAAATTAATGATCAAAGTCCTCATCTCTTGCCACCCCTTCAAACATCTTTGTGTAGCAGAGTTCATTTAGTAACAGTGCCTTGATAAAATTTAAAACATAATAAAGAATGGTCTCTGTACCTTGTCAAAACTGGAAAGGAAGGGTAACATAAAGTGGCACAAGTGCCTAGCTGTTTTTATATTCTGAGCAAAGATAAAGGCTTAAAAATAATACTCTCCCCCCATTTGCTGTTTGTACTAAGCTCATGAAAGACAGTTGAGGGTAATCTGTCAGAGCATAAGGAAAGGGGCCTCCTGCCTTCAGATTTTATAACCTGTTTAAGGAAGGATAGTTCTTCAAAGTTTTCTCTTAGCTTTTACTCTTGAAGACAAAGATGAATGTGCTTTTCTGTCTGTGCATAATCTCAAATGTTGAGAGCTAAAGTTGCCAACGTGGCTTGGATTTAGCTAAATATTGAATTAAATTTAGTTGATCAAATGAAAGGACTATTATTTTGCCTGGAATTAGTTGCCTTCACCTTCCTGCTCCAAAAGTTAATAATCATTCCCCAATTTGTTTTGCCACACAACAAGCCATCTGGTTATACATTGTAAATCCCAGGAGTGAACAGGTTATGGGAACAAAGATATTTATTTTCTGGTTTTTGCATCAAGATCATGCAAAATAAAGCTTGCAAAATGATAACTTGGGCAACCACAAATTCCTGTCTGTAAAGAGGGAGTTCTCTTCATGTTCACCAATTCCTACTTTTTAATAAGATATGTGATGGGAGGACTAGAAATAATAGATGTAAATTGGAAGGAGGTAGATTCAGGCTAGACATAAGAAAAATTCTTTACAGTGAGGGTAGTGAAACACTGGAAGAGGTTGCCCAGAGAGGTTGTGGATACCCCTTCAATCCCTGGAGGTGTTTAAGGCCAAGTTGGAGGAGGGGTGGAACTAGATGTTCTTTTAAGTCCCTTCCAACCCAAACTATTCTATAACTTCTGTAGGGAAGATTCTGCAGAAGGATTGAAAGAGAATGTGTTGCATTCAACAAACTTCTAAAAAGTGTCACAGACTTTACATTTTGAGTATTTTAAGGGCATGAAGGTGATGCCATAAAGGCCATGAAAACCATTTTCGAGGTCTATTTGTGCTTGATTAATGTAGTATTAATAAGGAAATGTTTAAAATCCATGGTCATGGAAAATACTGAGTAAGGACTGGGAAAATCCTTTAAACTACTGTTTCTAAAGCATTTAGGATTGTAGGATTGCCTTGATTAGAAGGGACCTTACAGATCATAGAGTCTAACTTTCAACCAAGCAATGTCTTTCCTTTTTTGGTAGACAAACCACATGGGTAACACCAAGTGGCAGCATCAAGAATACTAACAATTAGAGAAGATACTCTCATCTTCATAGATCTTGGAGGTACCACCTTGGTCACACAGCACTGACCCACCAGACACTGCAGAATGGTAAGTTAAGAGCAGATTGATGGGCAGGCAGGGGGATGCAGCTTCTGTCCCTGATCTGCTACTAGATCACCTCTGGGAAGTCATCTAATCACCCATCAATAGGCTGCAGTGTATCTGAAAAAGACAAACATTTATCTGACAATATGTGCTTTCCAAAACATCCCATTTTCTGCTGTCTAAACCTGAACAGAGCAGGCCTGGGGTGAAGGAGCTGTAGGGAAGGGATTTTTTTCCTCATTTATTTTTAGTCCCATTTCCGCGGGAAGTAAGCCATCTGTGAGCTGCTTCCCTCTGGAAAGTTTTGAAAGCCCTGTGCAATTGAATCAGGTTTGCAGAGCCTCAGACCTTCAAAATAGATCCTTTTTTTGTGGAAATAGCTGCTCAGGTGAAAAGAGACCCCAGGATAGGAGAGAGGGAGAGCACTGCAATCTAGGCTGTGTTTATTCTGCCACTCTTGTTAAAATATGTTACTACACATTCACCTCACTCACTTAAGAAGACAAAACCTCAGAGGTGCTTGTGGATGGGTCTACTGGAAATAGAATGGTTAGATAAATGATACAGGGCTTTATAAAGATGAGAAGCGTTATTGATTAAAAACTAAAAGCTATGACAACTGTTGTGTCTCTGAAGCAAACCCATTACTCCAGAATGTCACAGGCTTCACCACAAAGTTGGGATCTTTGAGTTTAATATTTTGTGTGTGCATGCTGTGAAGCAACAAAACAGCATGTGCACTTGGGAAATCCTTTATGGGAACAAAGGATTCTCCCAGGTTGATTCTTGAGATGTTCCCCAGGCCCTGAGGTCCTTCTCCAGACTAGACTCACTTCCCTGCCCAGGGGTCAGCCTGCTCACATCTATCTGCTGAGTCAGTCTGATTTTCAACGTGTTTGTTTCTATTCATTTAGTCAGGATTTCTTACTCTCTTCCAGGCTGTGGTTAGGTAAGAGGAAGTTCCAGTAGGGTATCTCTGCCAAGGTTGGCCTTAATTCAAGATCTCAGTCAAATATCTGGAAGAGAAAATAGAGAGTATTAAATTGGGAGAGATTGAAAAGTTTATCCAGGGTTGAAACATAAACCTCCCCCAAATGATAAACATGAACAAAAAAATAATTGAAGCATGGTTGGGAAGACTGCAAGTCCTTGTGTGAGGAGATTTTTAGCTCATGAACACGTCTATTAAAATGAAGAAACCTGAAGGTGAGAATGCCAGAAGATAAAGAACAAAGAAAAATGAAGCAAGTGTCAAATAGAAGGAATATATTGAATATGAGGAAGGTTGCAGAGATTCCACTTCCCTTTTCTCTCTCAAAAGAACTCGTGCTGTTCCAGAATCTGGACTAAAGGGGCTGCTCCTTCTTTCTCTGCAAATGCCAGCATCTCTCCACTCTTGCTAGGACATTTTGCATTACACGAGTGTATTTCCTTGTCTTTAAATAAATTATTTGCAAAGAAAGGCAGAGGGGATTTGGCCCTTAATGAATTTAATTAATTTCATTTAGCCGCCAGTAGATGGCTCTCCGAATTTGCAATCCCTTATTTACCACATTGTTTGTGGAATTACGTTGGACACAATTTCAGTGGAAAATGTTTTCAGTGTGTTTGCTTTGAGGAAGTTTATGTAAGAAGAACAAGGAAGCCTGCAACAGAGTAAATAGGCTGCTGAAAAACAAGACACTGGATTGCTTCACTTTTTGCAAAATATTTTGTAGCAACAATCTAAAAGATATTTCTTTTCTGCAGGACCTAATCTTGCAACTATGGGGGTCAATGAGTTACATCTTCATGGGATGCATTTATCAAATTTTATTATAACTGAGTAAAATTCATTTTGGGTTGGCAGGTCCCTCCAAAGGCCATCTAGTCCAACCCCCTGCAGTGACAGGTTGCTCAGAGCCCCAGCAAGCCTGGCCTTTGATTTCTCCAGATATTGATGGGGCATCCACCACCTCTCTGGGCAGCCTGGGCCAGTGTCTCACCACCCTCGTATGCAACTCTAGACATGGGCTGTAAATCAGGAGCAGAAGTCTTTGTCCTGTTGGGTGTTTGTGGGATGTTCTTTGCCTCCCCCTTGGAGAAGAGCAGCCCTTGCTGGATGTCACACAATCAGCCTTGTCTTTGCAGCATCTCCATCTGTGAGCATGTGAGTGACTGCATCTGTGTAAGGTCTGGCAGCACATTTCTGTCATAGGACACCATCTTACCCACTTTATATCAAAGAGCCTGATTAACTCCAGTGGATTACTCACACATCTATGTATTTGCAGATTTTGGGGCCTGGTTTTCCTCATGTAAATACACACAGAAAGAGAAAAAACAGAATAATTACATGCAGCTGGAAATTGATGGGTTCTGCTGTTGGAAAAACAGTTGTGCCCGGGTCAATCACAGTTAGCTGGAAATACTCAGACAGGGCAGAGGGATGGAATGGGATAAATTAGCACTCACTGCTTTTGGACACTTCCTGGATCACCATTAGTAGTTCCCTGGTTTAGATTAGCAGAAGTGCATGTCATCTAATGCTTTTGAATTTGCTGCTAGAATGTGTCCCAGGTATTTTTTTAAAGTCCCAGAATAGTTGTTTTTAACTCTTTCCACTTCCTGTGAGGATGAGCACCTCACATACAACATGTTTATGGAAGTACTGATAGTAACAACCTGTTTGGATAGAAGGCTGGTTGTCACACTATCCCAAACATCTTCTAAACCACCATGAGGGAGGATTTCTGTTTATGCATTCCCAAGCTGGGAGGAGAATGGATGGAGAACAGCCTTGAGAAGACCTTGGTGGTGCCTGAGGAGCTCAGAGTATCCAAGGGATGAGCTCTGACATCCCAGAACCACCTCCTCCACCCCAGCCCTGTGCTGCTTCTCCACAGTGTGGGCTGGGGGGTAAGTTGGGGGGATCCCTCTCCTCTGCAGTGAGACCCCCCCCAACTGTAGCTCTAGGACAACCACAGCAGAAGCACGTGGAGCTGCTGGAGCAGGGCAGAAGAGGTCCTGGTGATGCTGGGGAGGGNGGGGTAGAGCCCCTCTGCTGTGAGGGGGGCTGAGAGAGGCTGGGGGGATAAATCCTGGAGAAGGCTGCAGAGAGACCTCAGAGCCCCTTCTACTTCTTAAAGGGGCTCCAGGAAACCCGGGGAGGGGCTCTGGAGCAGGGAGGGGTGTGAGAGGATGAGGGGGAGCGGTTTTAAAATGAAAACGGGGAGATTTGGGTAAGATAGAAAGGAGAAAATGTTTGTGGTGAAGTGGGGTGAGCCCCTGGCCCAGGTTGCCCAGAGAAGTTGTGGCTGCCCCAGCCCTGGAGGGGTTCACAGCCAGGTTGGAAGACGCTTGGAGCAACCCGGGCTGGTGGGAGGTCTCTGCCCTAGGCAGGGGGTGTCACTTGGTGGGCTCTGAGGTCCCTCCCAACCCAAACCACTCGGTGATTTACACACAAACGCTCCGCCCGCAGCCGCGCTGGGTCCGAGGGGCCAGCCCGCCCCGCCGTATATCTGCGAGGAGCGGCCCCTTCCTATTGGGGGGCGGAGGCCGAGCGCTGTGTGTGGGAGCAGGGCTGGGTGCGCGCCTCCGCCCAGCATTACGGCGGCCGTTCCCGGCTGCCCGGCGCTGAGGAGCGGCCGCGCGGAGAGCCCCGCAGCGCGGCCATGGCCGAGCGCCGCGCCTTCGCACAGAAGATCAGCAGGTAGCGCGGGCGGGGGGCGAGCGGGACGCCGGGCGAACGGAGGGGCTGACGATGGGAGATGGTGGGAGGTGAAGGGTAGGGGGGAACTAGCCCCGTTGCGNCGCGGCCCGCGGGGCTGCTGACAGGGCTGGGCCGCAGAGCCGGGCCTGCCGTGAGCAGCCGCCGGGAAGGGTCCGCCCAGGCCGGGGCTGCGGGGCTGCCGTTCCCTCCTCGACCCCCCACTCCTCGGCCGCAACAAAGGCCGAGGGGATGCGGGGGGTGTGTGTGAGCTGCGTCCGCCCTGCGTCCCTGTGGAAAGCGGAGAGGGAAGAGGAAAAGAAAAAGAGGAGGAAAAGGGTTGTTTGGTGTTTGGTTCGGCTCCCCGCGAACAAAGGGCGGCCTCGGAGCTTTGTGCCGGCCCCGCTCGCAGCACAATGGGCGGCCGCACGGTGCGGGGCTGCCGGGGCCCCGCTTCGCCCCCTGCCCGTCCTCACACACTCCGGGCTGGGCCCCGAGCTCCGTACCGGGGGGAGCTGGAGGTCCCAGGGGAGGAGCAGGTTCCAGGCTAGCAGGAGACCCCTGGGGGAAGCAGCAGCTCCCAAGGAGCTGGAGACCTCCAAGGGGAGCAGCAGATCCCGGGGGGAGCAGATGTGGGAGCAGGGGATTCGGGGGGAGCAGCGGATCCCAAGGAGTAGGAGATCCCGAGAGGAGCCGATCCGGAGGGGGAAGCAAGCCCCCATGGGGAGCAGTAAATCCCGGGGGAGCAGACCGGGGAGCAGTGGATCCCAAGAGAACAGCAGACCCACCCGCTCCCTGCCTTGTTTCCTGCAACATGGAGAAAACAATCCCCTTCCTTTTGTGTGGGATAACCAGTGTTAGCACGGCTGCTTGGACCAGCAAAGCCACCTGAGACTTGTCACATTAAACATCCTTGTATTTTTCGAAGTTTTGCTTTGTTTTTTCTAAAGGAAATCCCCAGCTAACAGCAGGTTTCTGCAGATCTGTATCCCAAGGTGTATGGTTCCAGATGAGAGCCACAGTTTCTCTGTCTGCAGGCCTGAGCAGGTTGCTGTTGGTGACCGTTGTGTTACAACAAGGGGTAAAGAAGCTGACTCCTGATTTCAGTGACCTTGGTACCTCTCCTGGCTGTAATTAGCAGCGGAGTGAAAGTGGGAACCATCAGTTTCACTCCCACTTTGCAGGAGGCCGTGGACAGTAGTGAAAGGAGTATCATTTTCATGTTATTGAATGAGAAAACCATAGGTACAAATAGCTGCAGTTACAGAAGTGTGATAGGGAAGGGTTATGGGCAAAGGAAAAGAGGTCAGGGAAAAGGCTGGAAGGAGAGGTATCAGTCCCACCCCACTCAAAATGGGAAGAATGGGTGAAAACTTTGTTCTTCTCTCATGATTCTCTGCTCTAGCTGGGGGTTAATGTGACAGAGCGAGGTCTTGGGAATGGGAGGATCTGGATTTGCTGCCAGGCCAATTTTCCTCATTCTTGATTGTAGTAGTAGGAATAGTCAAATGAGACACAAGTGCTGGAAGGGAGAGTTCTGGTAGGGAGTTGTATGGAATGGCCCTAGAGTGGTCACTGGTGGGTGCTTACCAGCATTAGCTAGGTGCAGTGAGTTCAATGGGCATCAGTGTAGGAGAGACACCTTTGTGTCACACCTTTAGATCTAACCCATATGATGAGTTTTCAAACCAAGCAGATGGCAGCGGTGCACTTTTGCAGGCAGAGGTGGTCTTTTCCTCAGAGGTCAGGTTCATTCATGGAGTTTGCTGTGAATGCAGGGCCCAGGTGGGCAGCTCCTCCTGGAGCAAGGCTGTTCCGTCTCCAGACTCTTCCTTCTACACTTGACTGCTATGCTTCTCCCTGGAATTTCCCATATTGTGGTGGTGTCATCTGAGAGATCTCTGGCTCCTGGAGAGCCCAATGCACGTGAAAGGAAAAACCTGGAGTCAGAAGAGATTTTGTACCCAAACTGAACATGCTGCTGTGAATGTTCCTTGCTCAGAGTGTGAGAGATCCAAGCAAGCAGACTGCGGAAGTCCCAGGAGCTCCCTAGGTGGCTGCTGGAAGCCCCCCCCCCAGTTCCATTGTTTCAGGAAGAATAGATCTGTGGCATTTTCACACTCTGCCCTCCGGTTTGGCTTACTGGTGGAGGTAGCATTTGTCTTACTCACAGGAAATGGCCGCACTGCTCTCTCTGATGGGATGCAGTTCAGACCCGGAGAGGGAATCGCTCAGAGACTTGCCCACCAAAGAGTTGCAAGCTTCTAAGCTGGGTGTTGTGGCACTGGTAGGAAAAGGAAGGTGAGATGAGCTGTTCTCTTCCTCAGAAATACCACAGATGTGGTCTTTCTGAGGGAAGCTCTGATTTATGACACTTCCTTCAGCCACCGTGGTGGACCTCAAGGGTGTACACAGAATTCTGCTGCCACATGGTGTCTGTTGTTGCTTCTGGAACCTTTAAATATTGGAGATAGCAGCTATCAGTGGCTACTATAGCAGTTTCAAAATGTCTTACTGAGACTCCCTGTTACAAGGTGTCTTTCTGATTAGCTCAGGCTGGGTTTGTGTTGGAAGGTTTTAAACTAGAAGAGATTTTCAGCCTGGACTTTGGCCATCACATGTGCTTACTAATTCTTTTTGGCTCCATCAGAAAAAAACTCCTGAGTTAAACTTACTATAATCAGTTAATAATACCTGAAATATTGCCTGAAAGTGTTAATTATTAATTGGAAATATATTGGTGTCAATTTTTTTTTTATTTTAGACTGAGTTGAAGTGTGTCCTGTGGTATCATAACAGTTCCATAGCTGCTTGGATGCTGTTGTTTCCATCTTGGTGTAGGACCAGATGCATGTCTGGTTCTCCTGCTGAGCTCATAGTGTTGTTGGAATCCTGTCACAGATAATTAAAATTATTTTCAATTATACTCTGAGGACAGGCTGAAGGAGCTGGGGCTGTTGAGGCTGGAGAAGAGAAGGCTGTTCCCAGTGGCCTCTCAGTGCCTGAAGGGGCTCCAGGAAAGCTGGAGAAGAGATGTTTGCCAGGGCATGGAGCCACAGGATGAGGGATAATGATTGGAAACTAGAGGANGATTTTTAACAGAAACCTGAGAGCAACTTTCTCCTGTTCTCCATAAGTCATGTTGTCTGCCCCTGCTCTGCCATCATGGATGTCTCATGTGGGACTCAGCAGGAGTCTGGGAAGCCTGAGAAAATCTCTGGCCACTTAAAATAAGCGAGAAGAAAAGGGACTGCAGTTCATCTCTAGGGCTCTATTACAAAGTCACTTCTTTGTACAAGGCTTCTTCTTTTGGTTGAGGTTTTTTTAACGTTAGACATGACTTTGATCTCTCCTGCAGAATTCAGTCCTGTGGTAATTTTCACAGTAAGGTCTCTGGGGAGCTCATTCCCTTCGCTGCAGCCCAGGGAGGAGAATTCCAGCCTTAATAATTGAATATTACCACAGGCAGTGTTGTGTGGTGTCCTTTCTTTTAATCAATGGTGAGGAGGAAGGGAACGTGCTGTTGCTCACCTTCTGTGTTAATTCAGACTTAGCCTGCAGCAATCAGGATGGGGCTGGGAATTTCCTCAGGCTTGGGGGTGTGAATCAAACCCATGTCACTGAAAGAGGAGGGAGTTTCACTCTGGAGGAAGCAGGAGGATGGCACTGCTGGAGTTCGGGGTAGCTCAGGGCCAGAGCTCTCCCTCCAGCAGGTTCCTTCATCCACCTCCATGCATTCCTGGTGATTCACATCATGCTTCAGGTCTGGATGGAGCTATGTATTCTGAAGGCAGGAGATCCCAGGTGAAGCATGTAGGGACAGGGAGATGGGTCTCTTCCTCAGGGGCAAGAGGACACTTGAAATTCAAACCCAAGCATAATGATGCCTCCAGCCACCCACAGGCTTGTACACAAGTAAGTTGGGTGAACAAAGAAGGATGTAAACTATGTAAATGCAATTTTTTCTGCTGGAAGAGAGAGCAAGCAGCTCTGCTGTGGGTCAGCACTGTATCTGGCCATCTTTCTCAAGAGGCAAAGGCCTGCTGTATAGTAGGATCATAGAATAGCCCAGGTTGGAAGGCATCTTTCAGATTATGGAGTCCAACCATCAACCCTACTCTGACAAGAACCAGCCCTAAACCATCTCTCTGAGCTCTGTGTCTGCCTGGCTCTTAAGTTCCTCCAGGGATGAGGCCTCAACCCTTGCCCTGTGCAGCCTCTTACAATGTTTGATAACCCCTTCTATGTAAAAATTGTTTCTGATATCCATCCTGACCCCCCCCCAGCACAACTTGAATATGGAGTCACTGCACGTGACCCATGAGATGAACAGTCAAGAGTAACTGTTCTGTAATTAGTGGGATGAGAAGAAGTGAATGATTTCTATTGCTCTTTCCAAATGGGGAGGGCTGTGGGAAAGAGAGATTTCCTCAGATCTTCACAGCAGATGATCCAGATGATGGCTTTGTCCTGACCCACCTTTTCTATAGAAGAGAAGAGCTCTTAACCTTGCTGGGTGTAACTGGACAGGTCTTGGTAAGCCTCTGCTTGGGAGGGCAACAAGAACTGTGGTTTCCAGTAGACAGCTTAAGCTAAGGAAAAGCCCCTCAAAAAACCCAAAAACCAAATTGATTGTGGCGGTGTAGAAACAGAAATGATTTTTGTGTGTAGTAAAGAAAGATGGTAGTGCCAACAAGTGGTTTATTTTGTTTCTTGCTCAGAGGACTTAGAGAATGACCAGTCTTCTTTTGCCTCAGAAGCCAGTTCTAAGGGAAATTTTTCTCTCTCTTTTTTGTTTTTTTTTTTTATTTTTTTTCTTCTGTATGAAGCACATGCACACACAATAATTAACCAGTGAAGAAGGTCAGAAAGGAAGTGAGTGGGGAAGATGTACTTTAAACATAGACATTCACAAAGCTGTGGGCTGTAATTAAGTGGAGTGTTTGTCTGAGGATCCCAAGTTACATGTTGAATGTAAGATAGCTATTAAAGAGGCAGGATTTTTATTTGTCCTTTTAATTATTGAGAACTTTAATGGCTTAGCTGTTCTGCTAAATGTATTTTTTTGTTTTTAACTTGGAGACTATTTTTGGGATTTATTTCTCTTTCATGATAGGGTTGTAATATACTTTTTAACCCGGGTTGGTTTATGTAGCATAGCTTTTAGTTAGAAATAGAGTTCAGGGTTATAATATAACATGATTTTACTAGTCATGATTGAGATTAGGTATTAGGAAGTTCTTCACAATGTAATTTCTGAGGTATTGGAACAGGTTGCCTGGAGAGGTGGTGGAGACCCCATCCCCGAAAGCATTCAAGGCCAGGCTTGCTGAGGCTCTAAGCAATCTGATCTAGTGCAAAATGTCCCTGCTCACTGCAGGGGGTTGGACTAGATGGCCTTGGAAGATCCAATTCTGTGATTCTGTGTTTCTTCTGTTGCATCCAGTGACCTTTTCATTGGGGCTGATGTCAGGCAGCATAATAGCATCCATATGCAAGCTCCTGGTGCTCCTAAGCAATGCTGTAATCACAGCCCAGCTTGATCCTGCACTAAACTGCTGTAAAGCTCCATGGTGGCTGGAGTTACAGCTGTATTGACAGGCTGTGCTCCAAGCACAGCACAGCTCCCCACTGCTGCAGAGCTGCTTGGCTGAGGCCAGTGAGAAGAGAGGAGCCAGATCCCTCCAGATTCTTCCACGGAGCATGTTTCAGGTTCAGAAAGAGCCACTGCATGCCCTGAGTAAGGTGGTTTTGCAGCTGAATATGGGTTTCCTCCTCTGGCTGAACTTTCCATCTGGAAACAGTGTATGCCTCTGAAAAATGGGGAAAGATTTTTAAGTTTTCTGGTCATCTGCTGCATGGTGAGATGTGTTTTGTGATTTTAATTTTTTTTTTCTTCCACCCATGCAGTGAAGGGCAGCCTCTTGTCTGGGAATGGTCAGGAATTGTGTGAAGTACCCAATGAGTGATTGAGATTAAAGCAGAGATTGCAACCTGGGAATGAGCTTTTAAATCAAGTTTTCCATGCTGGGAAGCCCATTTGTTACATTCCCAATTTTCCTATAAACACCAGCAGTGTGTGTGGTTCCCTCTCATGTGTGAGTGTATGTGTGCACGTGGTGGAAGTAGGGAAGGTGGTTGTGAGGGAGGTCAGGCTGTTCTCAGAAGCCACCCTCCACAAGTGAAAACTAAGCCTCCCGTGGCTAAAGGCAAACATGAAGCAAATGACTTCTTGTAGCCAGAATACATAAAACTTTTTTTTTTTTTTCCTCCCTTCTGCAGACCAGTTTTAAAACGACAAAATAATGCTTCCTCCAGTGGATCATACTCCCTGTCCTCTGGCCTGAGGAAACATCTGCTCTCCATGCAAGGCTTGGTTGTCCCACCTAGTTCCCTTTTAGGGTTCCTTTCTCTTGACAACTGCATTTACATCAGTTGCCTCCACCTGCTTCCATCCCTGCCCATTGCAGCAGTCCCACGGGTCAGAGCCCACTCTGATGTCTTCTCCAGGAATTTAATGTACCAGCTCTCTTCACGTTGCCTGGTGACACACTCATTACAACCAGTGCAGGAAGAGTTTGGTTTCATTCCAGTATCAGCGTAAAGCTTGTTTGATGGATCATCTTGGTTGTAATTCTTTCCCAGAGATGATGATACTGTCCCTGCCTCTTTTCAGAACTGTAGCTGCTGAAGTCAGGAAGCAGATCTCCGGGCAGTATGGAGGCTCTCCCCAGCTCCACAAAAACCTCAATATTGGAGGCAGCGTCTCTCATCACACAACTGTAAGTAACACTTGGAACTGAAGATGATTTGCCTGGCTACTTTAACTGCCATCTGGAAAGAAATGGCAGTGCTGACAGTGTTGACCTAAGTGTCCCTGCTAACTCTGAGGAAAATAATTCTCTGTAAAACCTGTTAATTTTTGAGTTTTCAATCTCACAGATGAGTTGGTGTGGCTGGTGATTTGTATTTCTGCAGAATCCTTGCAGGAGAAGGGTTTCTCTTGGCCAGATGGTAGTTGTTTTATCCCAGAACAGCCAGTCAAGGCACTGAACTCCATGTGTACATGAGCTTCTCTCCATGAAGAGCTCTTTGCAAGCTCATGCACTTGAGCTGTCTGTTCTCTCGTTGCTTCTCATTCTTGAGAGTGGGTCCTCAGCAACTCATCTACTCTTTGGAGGTATTTTAAATGTTATTATGAAAGTTGAGTGTGGTTATTCCTCAGATATGTGTATTTACCTAAAAGTTTAGAGTCCACTTTTAAGAGCAGCTGAAATGTTTCTGGAATCATGCTCTCTTAAGTAAGTTTTTTCTTGCATGGCTGTAAAAATCTCAAAAGTTCAGCAAACTTTTTCAGGCTGGTACTGTATTTTTGGAAGGTTTCCTTTGATTTGGGTTGTAGCAGTTTCCTTTGCAGCATGCTACTTGGAGCAAGTATTACAGCATTTTGTTTTCTTCTAAGAGAGTTGATGAGGTCAGGCAGCACTGGAAATGTGCCCCGAGTATGACAGTCTCTGTAAGTTCTCTGAGTTTACCAGAGTTCTCTGGCTTTGGAGTAGGGCTTGGGGAGTTTTCTCAGTTCATGTACTGCTCTCTGTCTGACATAATCATAGAATCACAGAATGTGTTGAGTAGGAGGAGACTTTCAAAGATCATCTAGTCCAACCTGCAGTGAGCAGGGACATCTGTGTGCTAAAGCTTTCTCATACAGGGCACTAAAGTGTCCTTGGATGCTAGTGTCGTCTCAAAAAGTATCTCCAAGACTCAGTTGACCTCTGGCTTAGAAGCATGACTTCACTGCAGGCTGAAAGCTCATCTCTGAGGAGCTCTGGCTGTGTCAGAGTCACCGGGGATTAAGAGGGCTGGAATTTCTGTCTTTTCCTTGTGCATCAGCTGTGTGAGGAGGAGGAGAGCAGGGATTCTACCAGCCCTGTTGGTGAGTGAGCAGGAAGGAGGAGGGGTTAATGAGAGTGGCATGTCCAGGGCTAATGCTTTATTGCAGCCACGCTCCGTAGGGGTGGGGAATGACAAAGCAAAGCCCTGACTTGGCAGATCTGTGTGGTCTTTCACATAATCCAGTGTTAGGTCATGGGGAAGTACCCCTGCTGTTAGTGGCACACGATAGATGGAGCACTCATGGTCTTTGAATCCACCTCCTTGCAGTAGTAGACAGCTGAGGAATCATAGAATGATTTGGGTTGGAATGGACCTCGAAGATTCCTGCTCTAGGCAGGGACATCATCCACCAGCCCAGGTCACTCCACCCCCATCCAACCTCACCTTGAACTCCTCCAAGGCTGGGGCAGCTAAAGCTTCTCTGGGCAACCTGGGCCAGGGACTCAACACTCGACAGATGCCTACTTTTGAAGGTCCTGTTGGAAGTCCATCCTACAGCCTTCTGTGCCTCACTTGTCTCACATGAGGTTTCATCTTGGAACAAGTTGGATGACTTGCCTCTCTGCTCCCCCTTGCTTTCATAAAGCAAGATCTCCTCTGTGTGCCTCCAAGCTGTTCCTCAGCTAGCTGTATTTTTTATAACTTTTTCTTTGTATCACCACCTTTCATTCTGAATTGTCTCTTCCACCTTTTCTTACCATAGAATGTGGTAAGGCCATCCAGTCCAACCCAGGGACATCCTACACTAGGTCAGGTTGCTCAGAGCGTCAGCAAGCCTCCAGGGATAAGGCCTCCACCACCTCTCTTGGCAACTCCTTCCAGTGTCCCACTGCCCTCATGTGAAGAACTTCTTATCTCTAAGGTTTTTCCATTCTGCCATCATCAAAGTGTGTGTGATAGAAACTTGCATACTGTTGATCTTCACACCTAATTCTTGATGCAGGATCAAATTTGTTGGTTGCAGTTTTGTCAGCCGTGCCTTCAGTTCTGGTATCTCTTATCGTGTTGCTGTTTTGTTTTTCAGTAAATACTTGCAAGACTCTATAAAAATCCTGGAAAAGGTCACACTGACTGAAGGCTGCTCTGAGCCTTCCCTATCAAACCACATTGTGTGATGCTTGATGTGATGTGCTCCTACTTTGTCATATTAGATTCTGTGCTGCGCTGAGATGCTCTTTGGAAGCATGATTAACATGGAACAGTAGTTTGGAGGGGATGGTCTGTAGGAAAAGTATATTTAGTCAAGCCATGAGCCTGTATCCTGAGGCTGCGTAATACTCCAGCAGTTCACTTATGCTGAATTTTGGGTTAATTTCTCTCCTTTAGGCCTCCCTCAGAATCTGCCAGTATAACAAACATTGTGCAGAGGGAGGGCATTACTGCTGGGAAACTGAAATAGCCTCTTGCTCTGGAAAGGTTCAGAAGTTTGTGTGTCATTCCACTTTCACAGAGAAGAAGTAGAAGGCCCTTTTGTGTCATCATGCTGGTTTGGAAGCCTTCGGTAGGGCCCAGTGAGGGTAGAACTAGGAAATTTATGCTGAAATGGATGGATATTTAAATGATGCCATGTGATTGAGTTTCCTGCATCTCCACTGTGGCAGGTCGCTGGGCTCTGAGTGTGGTGCTGGAACTGGAGGACTTCTAATGCCAATGTGGATGAGGTCTCTCCTACCATTGCGCCTTGCTCATTGTGTTGAGCACTTCCATGGGTGGTGATGATCCAGATAAGATAGCACTGATTCTCTGTTGATGTTTCCTTATGGAGACTGAGAGTCTTACCTCACCCATTTTAATGGAGAAACGTGTTTCTGTAAATGAGGAGCCATCAGCACTGTGCTCAGCAGAATCTCTTGCTTCTCACTGGCCAGTGCAGGGTCTTTTCATGCTCAACAAACTTGCATGTGGTTGAATTTTGGCAAGTCTCTTCTCTCTTGCTGCAGGAGCAGCAGGCAAAATGCTGCCAGAACTGTTTCTAATTTAGTATCTGGTGGAGCTGGGGAGAAGACGCTGATTCCAAATGACTCTACAGGAGCTTGAGGTTGATGATTGTTGGCCTCCACCCTTCTGCCAGCTTTGGAGCAGCCGATTTTAATTGCACATTTCTCACACCACAGATAGAGTCTTTCAGAGGCTTCTCCTGTATTACCCAATGTGCTGGTCTGGGACTCTGGCAGTCTTGGCAGCACTGAGCTTTTATTTTTTGAATCCAGATCAGAAGGCACTGGCAGTTTGTTACTGGCTCAGGGTGGCCCTTTCAGCTCATGGACTCCAACCATGGACCCAGCTCTGACAAGAACTAGCCCCAAACCATCTCTCTGAACTCTGTGTCTGCCCAGCTCTGAAATTCCACCAGGGATGGGGCCTCAGCCCCTGCTCAGGGCAGCCTCTTCCAATGCTCAGTGACCCTTTCCATGTAGAAGTTTTCCCTGATACCCATCCTACTCCTCTCTTTGTGCATTTTGAGGTCTTTTGCTCTTGTCCTGTCACCTGGAAAGGTTTTTGAGTTAGATGAAGGAGATTCTATTTTTTTAAGTTACTTTTGCA
Source organism: Turnix velox (assembly GCA_013400935.1). Lineage (NCBI taxonomy): Eukaryota > Metazoa > Chordata > Aves > Charadriiformes > Turnicidae > Turnix > Turnix velox. The sequence goes on from VZTY01020574.1 coordinate 16,468, forward strand.
AATCTCTCTAACTCTACTGATACATGGAAAATGTATTTGCACATTGTTGTTTGTGTCTAAGATATAAACCATGTGCTGTGCTTACTGCATTGACAAGTTCACTGTTCCCTCATGGGAATGGAGCTTCTCGCCACCAAACTCGGGGATTGAAGTCATTGGGAGCAGAGAGGTTGCACTTCCTTTCACAGAATTCCCCAGCCTCTTGCAGGATGGGATTCTGGCTTTGTTTATTTGATGATCTGGACCGTTTACTATGGGCTATTATAAACCCTTGTGACTAATCACTTTCTTTCCAAGTTTATTTTTTCTCTTGAGCAGCTCCTTGTGCTATGGTGCTTGTTAACTCTGTTCACCCTCTGAGGCACTGCTCATTTCTCCTCCCTCACTGCTGAATCCTCTCTGGATTTCTACAGTAGTTTAACCTGGATGAAGCTGAAGGGGGTACAGGAAAGCTGGGGAGGGGCAGTATGCCAGGGCATGAGGCCACAGGATGAGGGGCAGCGGTTTGAAACTAGAGCAGGGCAGGGTTAGGTAAGACATGAGGAAGTTGCTCTTTACCATGGGGGTGCTGAGACACTGTCCCAGGTTGCCTCAGAGAGGTGGTGTAGGCCTCATCAATGCCTGGAGGCATCAAAGGTCAGGCTTGCTGAGGCTCTAAGCAACCTCATCTAGTGCAGGATGTCCCTGCACACTGCAGGGCTTTGGACCATGGATGGCTTTGAAAGGTCCTTTCCAGCTCTTATGATTCTATGATAAAATTTTCTTAATTAAAAAAAAATTCTTTAAAGGTGTATTTTAATTAGAAGAGCATCATTCCATGGAATTTGCAAGCAAGCAAAATTAGTTGTTTTACAGAGAAATCCCATCATTTTACATAGGATTAGAGGCAATGGATCCTCTCTCTTTGTGTATGTTATGGCACAGTTGGATGTTAGAGTAAGGATGAGCACTATTATAAGAAATGCTAATTAATCTGGGAATAAAGGAATCTGGGTTCTTCGACATGATGTGATCTGACCATCTCTGCTCTCAGAGCTCCCATTTTGTGGATATAAAAATTAAAGGTGCTGACATTTACATATCTCTCTAAAGCACTGGGGGTTTATGGGCATTATCTGGGCTAATTGAAGCTTTGTCTAGGATTTATTGGATGTCAGACTTTGGTTGTGTTATTCAAAGATAACATCTAATCATCCAACAAGAGAATATATGTTCCTTTGTATATTTTTCATTGTTTATTTCAGTGCCGTTTAAAAGGAGAAGAAAAGATAATTAGTGCAAATGAAAGGAAAGTACTGCAAGGGAAAACATGACAGAGCCCTATATGACAGAGAAAAGGGCGTTGGGAAGTGCTGAGAGCCAAGTCATTTTATCACCAAAATCACTTAAAGTGAAAAGGAAAACTAGCCAAGTCTTAATGCTCTCTCAAAGCTGATCAAGGTGACTTGGTGGTGCCTCCTATTAGATGTGTTTCCTGCAGGGTTTGCCCTGCCTTTGCTCGATGGCCTGTCCTGCACAGGGAGGGGAGGATGGGAGAGGCACCTACATCCTCTTCTCTGCCTCCTCCCAGCAGGGATTGCTCACAGTTAATTCTGCTCTGGGTCAGAAACTTTCTTTAGTCAATTAAAATTGCTACCTTCAATTTCTAATCTCCTATTGGAGAGGTCTCTAGCGTTTGTCTGCATTTATCTGCAGTGACTCAAACAATTTATGCCTTAGCAGAGACATATAATATTAACTAAATGCTGTTATACCAAGTAAATTCAGTTACTTAAATGAAGCATACGTGACAGGCCTGTTAATAAATACTCAGAATCTAGAAAATGCCATCCAATGATGCTCTTTGATTATCAAAGTTGTGACACATCTTTTTCAGGAACAACATGCAAGAGCAAGCTGATGTGTAGTAGAATGCTGTTAGAACTCTAAACTGCAAAAAAAAAAAAATCTTAACTTTAGATTCTAATTGCAATATGAAAATTACATCTTGCTTTCTTGCTGAGAAGGCTCCAGAGAGCAGTCTCAACACTTGGGTTTTCTCTATCAAAGTGTTCTTCAGATGCTCTCTTGGTGAAATTACATGATTCTTAGTCATCAAAGAAGGTAGTGTCTTTTTTCTTACCCTTCCTGGGAAGTGTAAGTTGTGTCTTTCAGGATTTGGTAAGAATTTGTTTTAGTATTCCCAGATAACTAATTAATCTGTGATTAATATTAACTTTTCTATACCCCAATGGCTTTCTGAATTAGCAGCCACTTATGACAGCAAATAACCTGGCAATATTTGTACATAAAACATCTCACAGGTTTTGTGGCTGGCTTTTACTTATTACATGTAGATCCCTCTTTCGGTGGTTGTATTTCCAAATATTTTCTTTCATTACAGTCTTTTTCCTTTCCAACCACTGTGGTGTGACATGAATTTGACACATGCTGCAGACCATTGGACTTGTCTGTAAAAAGAATCCAGCGCTTTATATTCGGAGATCTTAAAAATGGAGGCTTCAGACTTTTTCTAAAACAAAGTTTGCCTTGATGGAGAAATCTTAAAAAACTTTGGAGGTACATTTCTGGTTTGTAATGAAGGACTTTTATCAGCCATTCTCTGTAGTAATTGCACCTTTCAAAACACAGAGTAATAAGAGCTAGAGTGCAGCAGGAGATTGGAACAGCATTCCAGAGGCAGCATGCACACACGTACTGGGAGCTAATGACTGTATTTTATGGCCAGGGTGGTGTCATCCCTGGTGAGGGCTGGGAGCCCTCTGTGGTTGATGAAAAGCAGAGATTGCCCAGGAATCTCCTCGGTTCGTTTGCGTATTTCCATGCAGTTAAATAATTAAATGCAGGAGTTGTGTGTCCTCAGCAGCCACCAGGTTTATGATGGCAGCAGGTGGGTTTGTGATTCTTAGGATCTGAATTTAGTGACTGTTTTTGGATTAAGTTTTAGGTGAAAGAAAGTGTAGCTTTTGCATATAAAACATGTATCTAGTTTGTTACATTTCCACTGTCCTCAGATTTATGCTGAGTCCTTCCTATGGTACAGTTTTGATTGCTGCTGCAGTTCCCTGAGGTCCCACTATCCCTTTAAGGGGTTTTGCCATAGCAAGAACAGGCCATCTGCATTCCTGAGCGCTCCACGAGGGAAGTGACTGTTTGCCCTGGAGACCTAGCAGATAGCTAAGAGAAGGCCTGGCTCAGCTTTGAAATGTTAATCTGCTCCTTCCCTCCTTCCAAGATTTTTGCCCAGGGAGGCTGTGGGTGGGAAGTTGGTATTAATTTAGCATTTCAAGCTTTGGCACAATCTGTTGCAGTTTTAGCACGTTATAAATTGTTTAATATTTAAAGAGGTATTAAAGTTAAGATGGAGCTTTGTCCTACTTTCAAAATTGGCAAGAAATATCACCCCGATTTTAGAAAAAGTGCTTAGCCACCAAGTAAAAATAGGAGTCAGAGTCCTCCCTGTGATGAGGAGCTCCTCAAGGTTAATTTTCCAAGGTCCCTTATCCCGTCCTTCCAGGGAGTTCTACTCCCACACAGGAGGCAGGAGGTGTAACCTTTAAGTCATTGCCATTGTTGTTTTGACAGGGTCACTATTTGTGCTGTGATCCTCACAGAGGTCTCTGCCCTTGGGAATTATGCATCTCATTTTAGATAAAAGGAAAATTGGTCTTGGATCAGGCCAGGGGCAGCTTGGGTGTTCAAATCCTTGTCCTGCCAGATGCATCCTGCCCAGCCATCACATCATAATAATCACTTTTCAAATGCTGTCATGGCTCCCTCTGAGAATAAGCCTCTTGAGAGGGCAGAGGTGAGGGAGGGAGAAGGAAATGTGAGGGACACCAGTTCTTTCTGTGGCTGTGCTGGCAGACACTAGCTGGAAGAGGCTGCCAAATCATAGCTGGGATCAGTGTGTTGCTTCAGGTGTGTCCCGTGAGGCTACTCGTACTGCCCAGTGCAACATGTGTGAGTTTAGCAGCAAACATCTGGGACAGGGCCAAGAAATGTCCCCTCTGCCCAGCTCTTTGTGTAGGGAAGGAATGGGTTAAAAGTCCTACTGGCAAACATGTGAGTGCCTGTGGACATCAGGGCACACAGCAGTGATCTACACAGGACTTCTTACCTGTGAAATGGAGATTATAATTGCCCCTTTTTCTGCCCTAGTTGCTTCTGTGATCCATTACAGAGCTTCTGTAGAGTGCCCAGGAGAAAAGACCTCTGGTCTTTAGGTACCAGCATGGGTGTAATTGCTTCAGTAAGTCCCCAAACTGGAGGGGGAGGCCCTTCATGCCAGAGCACATAATGATGGCTAATTAAATGGCGTACTAATTAAATACTTATCCTTTGGTTATTTCTCAAGCATGATGGACAAGTGCATCTATGGCCAGTATACCCATTGCTCTGTGCTGCCTCTGGACACTAGGGTGGCTGCCTTCCCTGGATAGGACCAGCATCTCCTCCTGGCAAACCCCTGGTCACCGGGGTGTGTGGGAAGTCCTACTTGACAGAGGGCTTGGCTCTGCTCTGTTCTGAGGAATGCTGTGACAGAGCAGGTTTAAAACCAATTTGCTTCTTCTGTTTCATTTTTTGCTTCTTTGATGGGGTGGAATAAGTGTTGCAGCCTGGTGCCCTGGGTGTAGCTTTCCCTCCTTGTTAGCCCTTTGCTCCTGGAGTAAATGCTGCCTTGACTTGCCTTCCATGGAGTTATGCCATATCCCTTCCCTTAGTGCTGGAAAGAAGCTCTTCCCTATGAGGGTGGTGAGGCACTGGAAGCGGTTGCCCAGAGGGGTTGCCTGGAGACATTAAAGGTCTGGCTTGCTGAGTCTTTGAGCAACCTGATCTAGTGCAGGATGTCCCTGTTCACTGCGGGGGTTTGACCTAGATGGCCTTCAAAGGGCCCTTCCAACTCAACACATTGTGTGATTCTGTGCTCCCAGCCCTGTCTCCAGATTTGTGCAGGTGGTTCTTCAGTAAGTGATGTTGATGGTACAAGTTGGTGCTCAAAAACAGGACATAAGTAGGATGGAGACATGTTTCAGCTGGTGCCACACTAAAACTACAGCAAAATACAATGTTTGCTGTTGAGAGAAGGGCAAAGTCAATAGGAAACGAGATTTTATTTTCAAGCTTTTAAGGGGATATAACAGTGAAGAATAACACAGCCTTGAAGAAGAAAGCTTAACTGTTCCCCTAGCAGGAGAGCTGTAAACTTTGAAATAGGGTTGTGCAGTGCCACTGCTGAGAGCTGTGACTGCAACAGTGTGGGTGCACCCATGTAACATGTATGTTAAACAGCTTGTATCAGCCCAATCAGTTGGGCTGGTGTCTTAATTAAGGTGACAGCACGTGTGTCTACGGTTGGGTTAAGGACATAGATGTGCAGAATCCTTATTTGCAAGTGCTGTGTTTGATTTGGGGTAATAGGGCTGTAAATCCCCTTTGAATTCTGCTGTACGAGGCCAAGTGCAAGGTCCTG
>VZTY01020576.1:0-28908 GCA_013400935.1 Turnix velox
GAACTGGACACAATACTACAGTTAGGGCCTCACCAGTAATATATAATACTTTAAATTTTTTCTTTTTAATTGAATGCCCCAGAGTTCTTGAGCAAAGTAATTTTCTCTTACTAATGGTGGGTGTGGGGGACTGGGAGGAGGGATGAGAGGCAGCCAGAGGAGCTTATTTGCAAGGCTTTTGTCAGTCATTGAGGACATAAATTCAGTGGTCTGCATTGTGAGTAGAGAGCATTGCCTTTCAAGTAACAATGAGCATGAGAACCTTGACTTGAGCTAGAACAGGAAGAGTGACTAAGGCTATTTTGAATCTCATACTGAAGGCCCACTTGATGGATGGAGAAGCCTAGATACCCAGGTCAAGACTGAGGTTTGTGAGGGAGGGGAGGCATTTGTACTAGATTTAAATGGCAAGGTTTTGGCAACACTGTAGCTACTGTGAGAAGATGTTAGAAGTTGTTCCTGTGTCAAATGCAGCCAGTTCTAATTTGCTTCAAGCACCTCTGTGATTACATACTTAAGAAGTTGTAAAAAAGCACTGCACAGCAGCTGTGAGAGGAGGAAGAAGAATGTGTCAGGAACAGCCCTGCAGCACCAAAGTCAATGGAGAAAGAGAGGGAATAAATGCCTCAGGCACTGCAGGGCAACCTGCTCTAATCTTTGAGGAAGACCATGGTGGTGGGTGTTGTCTGATTTCACTGGACATGGCTCCTGGAAGGAGCTGTAGCCCATGGAGGGAACACACTGGAGTAATCTCTTCCTGAAGGACTGGACATTGTGGAAAGGTGCCGTGCTGGAGCTGTTCCTGAAAGGCTGCATCCCTTTCTAGGGCAGGGGAATAGTGTAAGGAGGAGGGAGTGGTGGAAATGAAGGGTTCTGAATGAACTGTCATGCCCATTCCCCAGTGCCACTTGGGAGGAGGGTGAGGAGGTGGAAGAGTCATCAGTGAAGTTGAGTTTGGGAAACAGGGAAGGGGTGGGGACAAGGTGGTTTTAGTTTTGTTTTTATTTCTCACTATCTTACTGTGTTATTGATTGGCAGTAAATTAGTCTTCCCCATCATTTTACCACATCTTAGCTGTTTTAGATCTGTTATCTTCAAGAGTCTGGTTCTGATGTTTCTGTATCAACACAAATAGGTATTGACAGACTTCTGAAAGATACCCTCGGTCTTCTCTCATCTCTCCTGATGGGATAGTCTCTGAACACCATTCCACCTTTTTCCTGAACTCTAGTTTGTCAGTATACTGCCTTCACACAAGTTGGTTGATGTCTTCAAAGCAGTCAATGAAGATCTGTCCATCTCTTCTTCCACATGGCAGGTGTTGTTAAGAAAGATAGCTTTCTGGATAGTTTCCTGAGCAATCCCACTTATAACTGGTTTCCAGATAGTCTAGTGATCCAGCCATTTTTCATCTACAGCAATCCATCCATCTAGACTATAAGGGACTGACTTGGATGCAAGGATGTAGTGGGAAACCTGGATAAAAACCCAATGGCTGTGATAAACAGCTTTTACTGGTCTTTTCATAGAAGATTTGAAAAGAGGATATTACTGAAGCTCTTCAGTGTGCTTGATGGACAAGTGATTGAACATTCAGCTTACCACTCTCCTCATGTGAATTCCTTGTTTTCCTCCAACATGGTATTTTCTGTGGTGAGATGAAAAACTGAGTCTCTCTTAATGTGCTCACTGTCTGGCTGCATCACCAGTTGTATGTGCTTTGTGCCTCAGCCTGAATAAACTTCATCACATTCTGTCTTTTACTGAATCAACATAGTTGAACAAGTGAGCTGACACTTGTCTTTCTTGCATCATTGGTACCATGTTGTACTCAGTGGAAATTAAAGGCTCTGCTGGCTATGTGTGTATGACTTTGAAGTCATTGGTGTCATTTGAAACCCACTAGGTAGCAAAATTGTCACTACTACAATTGTCATTTAGCTCTCGTAACTTTGCTCCAACAAAAGATCTGGAGGTCGCTCTTCATTCTGGCCAAATCTGGAAATGAGAAATGTTTCTATTAGTGACTGAATAGGGAATTGGGACAGCAAAATATGATCCTCCAGTGGCTTTGTTGCTTTTCAAATTATCACAATTTCTGGTATCAATTGAATTTTGGGTTGAATTGAACTACGAGTTTGTGGAAATTCTCTGATCTTGTGTCCACTTTCATTATGAAATGAAATACTTCTGGCACAAAGAGCCCTTCACTGATTTTGTTTGCTTTATCAACAAAGGTTTTTCCTAATAACTGCATGGAGGCTGTCTTACAACTGCAAAGAACTGGTGGTACAGCCTTTGTTAGGACCACCACAGAGTGATTTCACTTTTTGCTCCCAACTAAAAGCTGCACTGTGAAGTGGCTTCACGTTACAGTGACTTTTGGATATGAACTTGACCATGCTAGCGTGATCTGATGGATTCATTCTACGAATAAGGGGTTGTTGTATTTCTTCACATTTACTCCCCTGAATTTAAAAAAACATTAAAATGTTAGATTGGAAGGCCAAGTTCCCATTTCAAATGACTGAAATAGTAGAAATTCACCCATGTGCGACTTGCCAGCTCAGAGTGTTTGATGTTATCTGTCCTGAGATCCAGACACTGAGAAAAAGATTCTTGTGAAAGTTTTCAAGTGTATCAATACTTCTGTTGAGGTAGAATGTTCACGTGGAAAGAGTCAGCCAAAAGGAAAGCCTTATTAACTTGTCACAGTCATTTGGAAGATTCACCGGTTCCACTGAATCTCTGGCAATCACTGTGGCAATAGCAGAGTTTTCCTACCTTTGTGTGGTGATCTGTGTAAGCTCCTATTGAGATAATGCTAACGAACTGATAAAAACAAGCAACTTGAAAAGCTGATACTTTTTTTCTTTTTTTTTTTCAGCTGCTTTATGGTGTTTGGGTTTAATTTCCGCTATGGTATTTTGAGTTATTTTATTTCCCTTATCATGTAAATCTGTTTAGTGGCATAGATTTGTCAGAGCAGCTGAATCTCAAAGTGAAAGACAAAATTCAAACCTTCCAAATTATTGAAAACTGTAGCCTGTTTCAGTTGGAGTGTATATATGTATAGAATGAACTGTGATCATATGTTTTCCTTTTGATCTGGATTTTTGTCTAAATGATTCTGAGGGCTGTTTTTCAAAACATATCCAATGGAGGTGCTTGGCTCTGGTGAGGCCCCACCTGGAGTATTGTTGTCCAGTTCTGGAGACCTCAACATAAGAAAGACATTGAGCTGTTGAAGCAGGTCCAGAATAGGGACATGAATATGATCAAAGGGCTGGAGACTTCCATGTAAGGACAGGCTGAAGGGGTTGGAGTTGATCAGCCTGGAGAAGAGAAGGCTCATGGACGACCTCATAGTAGATTCTCAATACCTGAAGGGTGCTACAGAAAGGCAGGGGAAGGACTTTTTAACAGGATATGTGATGGCAGGACTGGAAATAAAAGACGGAAGTTGGAAAAGGAGAGGTTCAGGCTAGATATAAGAAAGAAATTCTTTACTGTGAGGGTAGTGAGACACTGGAACAGACATCTCAGAGAGGTTGTGGATGCCACCTCCCTAGAAGTGTTTAAGGCCAGGCTGGATGATGCACTGAGCAGCCTGATCTAGTGGGAGGTGTCCCTGCCTATGGCAGGGGGTAGGACCTAGATGATCTTTAAGGTCCCTTCCAACCCAAACCCAAATGATTCTATGAAGTGCTGGCATGTGATTCCAAGCAGGCAGCAAAACTTGCAGGTTGATGGCTACCCAACAAAGTAAATGCTTAGCACTTGGTGCAGATCTGTAATTGCTCTTTTATCTGTCTTTTTTTCGCACTCCCTTTTCCAGATTCCAATCAATACTGTGCTTTGCTGAATACTAACTCTCAGATCAGAAGTTTTGTTAATAATCACTACTTTTACCTTCTCAGACTCTTACTTGACTTCATTGGATAATATGTTGGTTGGCACAAAAAGAAGAAATCCATTTTAGTTATGACTAGTCTTTCACATACACACTCTGAACTTCTACCTTAAATGTGTTTTTTATTTAATTATAAAAAGTCCAGATACATGAGTCATCCTTCATACTTCAGAATGAAGATAAGCAGATTGATGTGCTGCCATGCTGATTTCAGTGCTGTCCATTTCTTCTTCATGTATGAGCATTTGTAATTAAATTCTATAGGAGGGGGATTTATTATTTCTCTCATAATGCCTTTTCAGCAGTGAGAAGATTAGAGTGCTAGACTTCTTTTTTTCAATGTAATAAACATAGGACTGGGGTTTTTATTCCCTGAGCAGTGGCATCATCTGAGAGAGAGGATTTCTATAAGCTTGAACTATAATTTATTCTAGCTTTTATTTAAGTTAGTGAGGGTTTTGGGCCTTTTTGAAAACCACCTGCCTGTTCTTATTGCACTTTCTGTCTTTCTAGAAAGAAATATAATTTGTAGTGATCTTCCTTAATTGCATGTACTTGCCTAATTATGTTTGTGTTTAAAAAGAATTACATCTTTATAGCTGCCCACTAAAAAAATTATTTTTAGTGGCACGCCTTCCTGGTCCTTCTCTTTTTTTTTTTTTTTAACTGCTGATTATAGACCTGCCTTTTAAGAGGTTACACTGACTTTTCTGAACCTCTATGTTTGTGGTTCACTTCAGAGAAAAGGAAATAATTGGAGCTGATTCCCTGGGGATATCCTGTGGCTTACTGTATGAAAGAATGAAGAGTGCTGAAATCTGTTGGCTGTCTGAATAAATAGGTAACTTTTAAGAGAGTTTGTCTTTGTATTTTAAATCTGTAGAGGATCACATTAGAGCTGCATCATCAAGTTCTAAACTGCCTTTGTGGCCACTGCTTAAATATTGTTCATCTTTGAACTTCATTTAGTGGCTTTAACTGTCAGGATGATCAATAATTTATATGGAAAGTTTAGCACTTTATAAGACATTGTGTCAGAAAAGGGAATAGGTAATTAATGCTAATGTTAGCATGCATGTGGAATTAATTTTCTGCTGTGAAAAGTACCACAAATAATATGTATTATTTAAGTTTAAAAACCATACATAGACACAATTGAATGTGAACTATGTGAGCCTGAATAGTGTGCAATATTTATGCCATACAGCCTGGAGAAGGGAAGGCTCTGAGAGACCTCATAGATGCTTATCAATACCTGAAGGGAGCCTCCAGAATGGCTGGGATAGGACTTTTTAATATGTCAAAGGGTGGCAGGACTAGGAGTAATGGATGCAAGCTGGAAGAAGGGAGATTTAGGCTGGATATAAGAAAGAAGTTATTTACTGTTAGGGTGATGAGACATTGGAACAGGTTGCCCAGAGAGGTTGTAGATGCCCCCTCCCTGGAGGTGTTTAAGGCCAGGCTGGATGAGGCATTGAGCAGCCTGGTCCAGTGGGAAGTGTCCCTGCCCAAGGCAGGGGGTTGGAACTAGAAGATCTTTAAGTACTTTCCAACCCAAATCATTCTATGATTCATAAGAGAGGAGTGGCTCTAAGGAACTTCTGGTTTTATCCAGACATACACAAAATTCCTGCAGCACACACAGTGTGACATTTTTATAGGAATCAACATCTTTTTCCTTGTACAGGAGCTGTAAGATCTGTAAGACATTGTGTAGAAGATCTGTTCTTAGAGGAGCCTGCTTTTGGCAGGACAGCCCTATAAGTGAACTTCTGTGTGCGGAGGGGATTTGAAAGCTTAAATCAGTAGGGGTGTTAGACTGATGTAACTTCCCCTTGGAGGCACTTATTCACTAGGCACATAGCTCTACAGGTAGCACTGACAAACCTCTTGGATGAGAGCTGGAAACAGCACCTGTGATTAGGCTGGCTGGGACAGCAGGGTCCCTGCAGGCTTCCTTTACATAAAACACTTCTGACATGGATTGTGTTTGTTTGACTGGGCATTACTGCTGGTCTTAGCTGTGTCTGGGCCAGAGGAAGGGTGCCAGTAGAGCCTTATCAGTAAACCCTCCCACTGTAGACAGTCATAAGTGTCCTATTTAAAAACAAGTTGAAAATGTGGAGCAACTTGATGCAAAACACATGTATATAAGACATATGTCTGCCCATATGGAAAATTGTACAGTTGCATCTATTTGAAACTGTTCCTGTTCATGGAGTACTCAAATGCAAATGGTTAAGGAAGCAAAGATGTTTTTTGAAACTTTCTCACTGCCATTAACATAAAAAAGCAGAGATTCTTTGCTCATCTCTCTTGGGATTTCATAGAATCATAGAATGGTTTGGGTTGGAAGGGACCTCAAAGATCATCTAGTTCCAACCAGGTGAATGAGCTGCACCAGGATTAAGCTGATGGAAACTCACCATACAGGTGAGATGGAGCATTTTGGGGTGGGGTTTTCTTGTTGTTGTTGTTTGTTGGTTTTTTTTTTTTAATTAATGGCATTTTTAAGGAATAGGATTTAGTCAATGTTCAATTTTTCATTGTTATAATCAAATAAATCCAACCACAATCACAAGAATCACATCCAGCAAGGCAAGAATTAGGACAATGAAGGAGTATTTTCACTAGCATTCTCCAGCAGCAACAACTTGGTTTAAAAATCTGAATCTGAACAATGGAGCAATGGGGGTTTCTTTTATTTATATTTTTTTAATTTCTGTTTTTTAATTTCCTTTTAGTAGCATTTGCTTCCTTCTCTTTGTTCTCTTCTAGGTCAACTTTACTTGTTGCTCATGTTCTGTTTGATGATATCACCCCTCAGAGTAGACTGCTACTTCAACACACATAGCTAACTCTTACCAAGTTTTATCTGTTCCTTCAGGGACACAGAACTGTATATTATATCTTGACTGGAATCACGTGGGTTAGGAAGTTTCAGCATAGGTTTTTATTCTCCTGCTTTGTTTTTCTTCAGCTGAGTTTCTGAATTTGAGGTGCATGTAGTTTTCAATCAGATCAGGAGAGGGAGCTGGCAGTCTAGGGGTGAAAAAGAATCTTCCTTTGTGCAAATAACTTTTTTTTCAAATTGGGCATTTGAGTGTAGAAATGTGGTGGGGTTTGCATTTGAAATAAGAGAAGTCTGGACCCATTTCTAGAATATAAAGTTATGAGTGAGGATTTTTTTTTTTACTGCTTTGTTTTGTGGCTGGTGGTATTTTATTTGTTGCCTGAGGATCCCCTTTAGAAGTGCTGACAATGCTTTTCTCTTGGAAGAAGTTGTGTTGCCGGTGGTACATGCAGGTGATAAGGACAGTAAACAGAAACTCTCACCTTCATCTGAATCCAATAAAACAAAAATGTCAGTGCTGATATTAACATTGCCAGTAGTAATTACACTTACAGGGCAGCCACCACACTCGTATCTGCTTGCCCTTCATGTGGCTTTTGTAGAGATTAAAGGTTTATCATAGACAGCATGCCCTTCAGATGACCACTGATGTGATAGAAATGTAAAATTACCCTGGATAAAGGTTTCCCCAGGGCAGTGGGTTAGCCTTGGCCAACAGCCATGCTCCTCTCAGATCCTAAATCACTCTCCCCATCAGGAGAATGGGCAAAGAAAATATGGTAAAAACTCACAGGAATAAGAAAAATCATGGGTCAAGGTAGAGGCAGCTCTTTTCCAGGCTCAAATTCACTCTTTCATTTCTTACTTTTGTACCTGCTTCAACAGTGACCAGTGGCTATGGAGGTGGCTAGAACCAGCTGTGTCCAACATGGGCCCTGATGCCTTCCCTGAAAAAAACTAAGTAGTGAAATTCTCCCTTTCAGATAATGTAGGTCTTGAGATGGGATTGTTCTTTTCTCCAACAGCAAAAAGGACTTCTGAGGCCCCAGATATGCTCTAGGCACTTTTGAAGGGCTGTTCTGTGAAGGTCAGTCTGTAAAGGGGTGTGTGTTGAAAACAGTTGTGCCGAGTCACTTTCAGAACAAGTTAGCATTGTATATATAGGTCCTTTCACAAAGCTGGTCCATCTGTGTTGTACTTCACTCATTTAAGGAAGAAGCAGAATGTATTTCAGAGGTGGGGAGGGAAGCTGCTGTAAGCCCAGGATGCACAAGCTGGCAAAGGAAAGTCTATACTTTTCAAATCTCACCTGACTTCTTTGAAATGTGATTCATGGTTTAAGTGTTGCTTAAACCATGTAACATGTAACCTCCTCCCAACGGATTTCTTTTCATGGTTTTGACCTTTTTAATGTCGGGTAATTCTCTCCCTGCTGTATTTTCTGTATACAGTGCTCTGCTGCTGTTCCAATCTTTGACTGATCTCAATGACTTTATGCTTTTTGATTAATTAAAAGTCTTTTCATTTCTGTTGCAGAGCTTGAAAATACCAAGTTACTCTTCCCTACTCTTAATTTTTGGTTTTGGACTATTTTGTTTTGTGTTTCATTTCTTTCTTTTTGTATTTTATTCACAAGTGACTACCCTTGGTAGTCTTGGTCAATGTCGTGGTTGCATGTTAAACGTATTGCAACGTGACTGTAAGTCTGGTGCCATTTGAGTTTATGTAGTTCCTGGAACATACAGAGATCTATTTATTTGTTCTTGTTCACCTTTCTCCTCTATACTGGTTCTGTACTTTTATACTTTTAACCAGACTGACTAGGAGCTTTTTAATACTTTGTTTGGTTTGCTGCTGGTGTGTGTTAGAAAAAGAGGGCTGAAAGCTAACTGCTTACTTAGATGAGTCAACTCAGTCAGGAAGATGCAGAAAATAGCTTCATAAAAGAAATCCTGTAACAGCTGCCAACTTTGTTTGAATTCTTTGTATTGCATGTACCACTACAATTATTACAGTGTTCTTCCACTCTGTAGAATTTTTCATGTGAGAACTTTCTTTCAGTGTCCCTGGGGAGACACAGCTTGGTGAGATCCCTGAGTATGTAGCTCAGTTGGGAGAGCATCAGACTCCTAATCTGAGGGTTAAGGGTTCATGTCACCATCCAGGTACAAGGCTTTTCAGAACTCAATGATCTGAAAGGTCCCTTCCAAACTAGATGATTATGATCTTTTGAACTCTTGCAGTCTTGTAAAAAGTTGCAGAGGTGCTACTTGTCTTTTGGAGTCAATAATCCCTATTTCCATCTTGTTCAGCATGGTGTGAACACTGATTCTTCCTGACACCAATTGGCAGAGAGGGAAGAGTTTGAGTAGTGTTTAGAAATGCCTCTGTATAGCAGTGATCAAATTTGACATACTCACTGTTTCGGGATTATTTTTTCTTAGTGTCTGCTTGTGAATTCTCATCTAGTGACAGAAACCCAGCTCATTTCATTATTGCTACCAATCTGCCAGCAGGGAGAGTAGTCTTAAATGGTGGTATGCTTCTTCTTTGAGATTCCTCCATCCCCTTGATGGGATGTGCCTTGTGAGAAGTCCTAGGTTTCAAGAGTTCTAGTTCTATCATAGTCTTTAAGCAGAATTTGAAGAAAGTGGCTCTATTCACTGGTTGGGGTTTTTTTGCTTTGTTCATAAGCTTCTTTAGGTCTGGAAACAGCAATTTCAGTTTGAGGTATTTGCAAAAATGGCTGTGAGAAAACTGTGCTTTCAAGGTTATAATAAATGAAGGCCATTCAGGGGATTTTTTTGTTGTCCTGATAAACAGGTAGGGTTTCCATGATGTGTTGTTAAAGTGATTTGGGCTCTTGTTCTTAGCTGAGACCTCTAAGAGATTAGAATGAGTTTTGTTTCCTTTAGCTGTAAGCTCAGATGCATCATCAGTTGCATTTTCTTTTGGGCACCTTAGGAATGCTGCTTGTTTCTATTCATTTAAACATAAGGCTCTGATTCAGTGCTCCTGTTATTGGTGTGACAGGCTTAATGGTCATTTCAACAGTATCACATTTTCAAGTGAGCTTGTAGCCAGAACTGGAATCTTAAGTCAGTGTTTGATAGATAAGAAAATAATCTAGTATCTTCCTGTAAGTTGAGCAAGTTAACTAGCCTCGTGGAACTAAAAATAACTTGTTTTTCTTTTAGGCTTTAACATTGAATTTATTTTATATTGGTGGGGAAAAAAACCCCAACAGTATCTGCATAATTTCAAGCACAGAAATGGAACCCTCTACGTTCTTATAAATCTGTTCAGGTGGTCCCCTGGGAAAACGATGGGACAGACATTAAGGTCATGGCTAGTTGCAAGGCTCAAGGTGCCCTATACAAAATACCATATAGAATCATAGAATGGTTTGGGTTCTAAGGGTTTCTGTGTGCTCTAAGACTATCCATTACTTTCTTGCACTGAACTGGTACTTCTCTGTGTCCCCTTTTCATGCCCTTGGGCAGATTCTTTCCAACAATCCGCAGGAGCTAAAATCAACACTGATCAGCCAGTTTGGACAGAGCCAGTTGGTATAAAATGCCCCTGTCTGATGAATATGCCATTCCTTTCATGCACCAAATGCCTGTCAAAACCACTCGCGTATTCACCTGTCAAACGTGTAAGACTTTCTAATCAGAGAACTTAGTATTT
The DNA here is from genome assembly GCA_013400935.1 of Turnix velox. Lineage (NCBI taxonomy): Eukaryota > Metazoa > Chordata > Aves > Charadriiformes > Turnicidae > Turnix > Turnix velox. Next base: position 10,458 of record VZTY01020576.1, read on the forward strand.
GTTTTGTCAGGTTTTAGCTGACAAGAGTTTCCACAGGTTCCCTGCAACTGGAAGTCTTTGGAAGCTAAAGAATGAGCCTACTGGAAATGTGGGCTGTGCTGCTTTTGGTGTGCCTGTACAAGGCACTTGAAGACAGTTTAAGTCCTCATAAAATGCACGAACTTTTGTTGATGCCATGATTCATGGTCCCAAGGAAAATATGATGGGGGAGGTTATCTTAGGAGACCTTCCTCTTCTCTCTTCTTTTTGCCCCTTTTCTTTCTCACAATAGTTTCTTGTCATGGAGCTTCCCAATCTGCACGTGTAATTCAGTCTTTCTGTGTTGCTTGAAGGTCAAAGAGGGAAAAAGGAGCACAGGTGACTGCCTCATACTAGTTCAGTTTTCCCTTGGGTTGCAGCTGTAATTTGTTTGTAAGCTGGATATTTTAAATGCCCCTCCAAGTGTTTGCCTCTGATATTTCATGATGCTCACACAAGTTAACCAAGGAACACTCCACCAGCAACTAGCAGTGGTTTTGTTGTGTGGTATTTTTTGTGTTTGATTTGGGTTTTTTATTGTTTTGGGTTTTTAAAAAAAAACCAAACAACTGACCAAATCCCTTCTCCACCAAATAAAGTTTTGCAACTTTCATTACATCACTGTTCCCAATTTAGTAACTTTCATAGTAACACTGTTAAGTTTATATAGTTTATATTGTTGCCTTTTTCACCCTTTATTGAGGTGGAAGTTATGCAGGTCTTTTACATACAACAGTTCTTGAACCATCCATCCAGCAAGGTGTAAAATATTGTAAAACATTCTTAGTTTAAGTTTTGTGGTTTTGTTTGATTTTTTCACATTTATCTTTCAAAAACTTGCAGAAGTTGAGAGTCTCTAGAGAAAGTGTCAAATTCCACCTAATTAGATCTACTTTTGAATTTTTTACTGTATGAAGTCAGTTTCATATTTATGTGGTACTAGGAGTTGATAGAAGAAAAGTTGGGGTTTTTTTCTTTTAGCTTCTGTATTGTCCTCAAGGAGGAAGAGGCCATGAAAATCAGAACTTTCTTTTAAAATGGCCATCTTTTCCATTAGGTAGACTTTTATGCATGTGGATATCTGGAATTTGTGAGGGAAATCCTTTCTATTTTTGCATGTTATAGAATCATAGAATGGTTTGGAAGAGACCTTAAAGATCATCTAGTTACAACCCCTTGCCATGGTCAGGGACACCTCCCACTAGATCAGGTTGCTCAGTGCCTTCTCCAGCCTGGCCTTAAAAACTTCGAGGGAGGGGGCATCCACAACCTCTCTGGGCAACCTGTTCCAGTGACTCACCACCCTCACTGTAAAGAATTTTATTCTTATATCTAGCCTGAATCTCCCCTCTTCCAGTTTACATCTGTTATTCCATTTGTCCCTTCAGTGAACAGTTCACTAGTCTGGAGTTTGACCCTACCAGGTACAGAAGAGGCAGAAGAAAAGAGAGCAGATTATCCTTTCCAGGAGAGCAGGTCATCCTTCTCTGTTAATAGAGGAAAGGCTCTAAGTCACTTTTATCTCTCCCTTTTAATCCAACATCAGAAGGAAAGTTTTTTGTCAGGACTTTGTTGGTTGCAGCAGCTTCATCATCTAAATGTATGAGCTGCTGGGAAGGTTCATTTAGTGACAAGTTAAATGTTATAATCTGCTGTAAGCTATGCATGTAACACTCCATTTTATGGTCTAGTCATGCAGTGCAGAGCTATTCTGTGTGTAGCACATGTGTTGATCATTAACTATTATTTGGGTTCAGAAGGTGGAGTGTCCTCTCTCTGGTTTCTATTGGGTGTGTGGCTGTCAAAGACAAACATACTGGCATGTAATGCCATAAGGCAAGGTACTGGGAACGAGTGGTGTGATCATAGGGCATCAAATTAGTTTTTCCTGGTTTTGTAAATTCCTCATGTCTTGTCATTTCTTTTTCATTATGTTGGAGGGTTTTCTGTTTGCTTGTTTGAGCAGGATCATTTTAAATTCTTTGTATTTCTTTTAATGAGTACTGAATTGACTATACATGAGAAAATATGTTCTAGATACTTATTAGCAAATTTTTTTGCCCTATAGCAATTATTGTACACCTAGAGATGATGGTCTCTTAGCAACATATTCCTTCAAGAAGCTGTTGTATTCTCATCTGTTTTCTGCAGGATATTGAACTTTCATTAAGAGTGTCTGTTATTCACCTCTTGCCCCCCACAAATAATCATACAATAGTTTGGGTTGGAAGGGACCTTAAAGGTCATCTAGTTCCAACCCCCCTACCATGGGCAGGGTATAAAGCATCTTACAATGATAATTTAATACTTAAGTTTTGATGCAGCTTGTTTTAACAAAGTACCTAATTGATAAGACTTGATTTCTGTCAAAAACCCCAAAACCATACTCTAAAATAGACAAGTTGAATAAAGTTAGCTACCTACACCTATGTTTGCTTGTCCTTCTTGTAAAAATAGAGAGATGAATCTTTTCATAGAATCATACAATGGTTTGGGTTGGAAGTGACCTTAAAGATCATCTAGTTCCAACCTCCCTGCCATAGGCAGGGACACCTCCCATTAGATCAGGTTGCTCAGTGCCTCAGCCAGCCTGGCCATAAACACCTCCAGAGAGGGGGAATCCACAACTTCTCTGGGTAACCTGTCCCACTGTCTCACCACCCTCTCTGCAAAAAACTTCTTTCTTATCTCCAGTCTGAATTTCCCCTCTTCAATCTGCATCCATTACTCCTAGTCTTGCCATCACCTATCCCATCTTGTCTTTAACTGGAGAAGATTAGACAGCTTGGAATGCTAGGCAGGAGTTCTTCATGTTAAAGTTGATGCTGCTTTTGTGCAGCAAGCCATACTGAAGGAACTGAATATTGTTTATCTCTCATTTAGCTGAAATCAATGAATTTTGCTACAAGTGGGCGTGCCAAATATGCTAAAGCTTTAAAAAATAAAAATTAAAAAAAACCCAAACCAACAAACCTTCAACAACAAAGAACAACAGGCACAAAAGTTATTCCAGATCTGTGTTTTTCTGTAGCTTGAATTTTGTACTGAGATGTATGATCATCTCATGTATTTTTAGACAAGGTTTTCTTCTACTCAGAAACTTGAAAACTTCCACAAGAAGGATTTGCATGAAAAATTGGCTTATTACTCCCTTTTCCTCCTACCTGCCTGTCACCTTCAAGCTTTGCTGCTTCTAGTGTTTGAAGTTGAGGCACCAGGTATCTAAATTCTTGGCTTAACCCCAGAACAAGTTCATAGGCCAATACAGTCTAGCTTTAAGATCAGGTAACATTCCTACTAGTACCTGTAGCACATGATATGGATTAGTTTAGTTTCATAGTGCATATCAAGTAAGAATTGTGCCACTTTCTCATGCCTTTTTTTGTTACTGCTTTGAAAGATTGTAAATGTCATTGCAATTAGAAACATTCTTAAAAGATTCTTATCAAATCAAATTAATTTTCTTCACACTGAGCTGCAAGTGTTCAAGCTGTCCAGAATTTATTTTGTCGCTTGAATGGTGGTGTGGCTCGGAATGACTGCAGATCATGAATTACAGACAGTGGGTCAAGCAAGCTTTTACTGGAGAATTTAGCTTTAAAATTTTAGGTTTAAAATTTTGGCTTTTTAGGACACTTAGAGGACATGAATCTTTCTTTCCTACACTTTGAGTTATGGTGAACTTTGAAAGTTATTCTTTGAGAGTGAAGCCTGATGCTGTTGGAATAGCTGCAGACAGGGACAACCTGTTACTGTATCTTTCCTGAAGAATATAAAAAGAAATGTTGGTGCAATTCTTCAGAATAAGTAGAATTGCTATTAAGATACTACTCTCCATTGTGCATCTCCCCTATTTGAACTTGAAATCACACAAAGCAAACAAATACCAAAAAACCCTCTTTTCTGTTACAGAAGCATGCAAAGGGACAGGAGTTATTTGACCAGATTGTGTACCATTTGGACCTTGTGGAAACAGATTATTTTGGATTACAATTCATGGATGCTTCCCAGGTTACAGTAAGTATTAACTTCAGTTTATGTTCTGGAGGACTTTGTGTTGCCTATTATAAATGTATCAGTAGGGGAGAGATGTAGCCATTAGGGTATGTTGTGCAAATAAAGCCAGATCTTCTAGGTGTGTCAGGTCATTTTACATGATATGGACATGAATTGATTGTACATAAGTGAAAAAAAGAATAATGGAAAGTGAAGACAAATGTGCTTTAGTAAACTCATGGTATTAAAAATGGGCTAAATCTCTTGGAAGCAAGGGTTACTCCTAACTCCTCCCTGTGCTGTTCCATGCACAGATTATGTTGCTCTGTACATTTAGTTTCATTTGCAATAGAGAAAAATTACTCTCTCTTATCCAATGACCTCTAGAATCTGCATGTAAAAGCAAAAAAAAAAAAAGAAGGAATGTATTTACAGATGCAGGTAGGTAGGTATATTAGTAAGACAGGATAAAAAGGCTCAGACCTTGTTGTTAAACTGTATTGCTATATATTTCATGTTTTGCTTTGTGTGTTCATGTTATGTACTGAGATATCTGTGTGACTGCAGTCTGGGCTGTGGAGAGAGACTAAACAGTAGTAGTATTTGTTTTTGTGTTATCTGATCAATATTTAAATACAGGTGATACCACGTATAGCTACATGATTTTTAGAAAATATTTATATGATATTTATATAAAGACACGTCCTGCCTGCTTCAAAGACTCAGCCAACTTGTTGTTTCGAAACTCAACTTATGAATCTCTGATCAACAACATGGCATGGCAGGATGTGAAATCTTGCTGTTACAGCAGCATTGAGGTTGAATGTTTTCAACCTACATAAGAAAAAGTGAGGAATGAATGGGGGAAGGAGAAATTGAAGACTGGAATGCAGTTTGGTCAGGAAGCCCTGGTGGCATCTTTCAGCTTTTAACAGGATAGGGCAGGTATCAGCAGAAACATCCCAAAGGTGAAAAGTTCAACCCCGAGGAAGACTCTGTGCTTCAACACAAGATGGCGGTGCGACCCCCAAACGACCACCCACCCATTTCTTCAGGACTAAGTGAGACTGAGCAAGAGGGCAGGACCAAATTAACATATGAAGCGAGAACCTATATTAGCATAGATAAGAGTTTCATGAATATGAATGTATCTTGTGTTAAATGCTGATGGTTCTGGGACCTGGGTGTGCAGGTTAGGCGAACTATCCCTGTGCACCCGGGGCAGTAAATAAAGAATACCTGCTTAACTCTCTACAAAAGACTACTTGCATCTTTAAATCACAGGGATAGAGAGCAGGTAGAGAGAGGTTCTCCTTCCCTTCTACTGTGCCCTAGTGAGACCACTTCTGGAATATTGTGTCTAGTTCTGGAGCCCTCAGTTGAAGAAGGACAGGGAACTGCTGGAGAGACTCCAGCACAGAACCACAGTGATAAAGGGATGGAGTATCCTCCTCAGGAAAGGCTGAGGGAACTGGGTCTCTTTAGTTTGAAGGAGACTGAGAAGTGACCTCATTAATGTCTATAAATATGTAAAGGGTGAGTGTCAGGAGGATGGAGCCAAGCTCTTCCCAGTGACCTCCAGTGGTAGGACTCAGGCCAGTGGGTGCAAGCTGGAAAAGAGGAGGTTCCACAGAAATATTGCAACTTGATATTGAGAAAGGCAATCTATGCTCTGAGGGAAGAGAAAATCTATATTATCTATTAGAACATTATTCCAACATCCCAGTTAATTTAGAAGTCTATGTTTATCACTGGAAAATTATGTTTGAATGAAGTATGATCATAATGACTTGGCTTTTTTAAAGAAGTTTAGTGTGTGCCTGATAAAATTCACTTGACATAAATTGTGTGAACTTTTGTAATGGATCTGATCATAAGGACACAGTTCATAAGCAGAGCCTGCTCATAATAGGAAAAACAGGATATATTGTCACTGATCACCTAACTGGGAACTTGATAGTAATGGTAACAGTTATTTAGCAAGCAGAGCTGTGTTATGTTATGAGGGAAAAGAAGCAGGGAAGGAGTGAGGGTGGTGAGACACTGGAAGAGGTTGCCCAGAGAGGCTGTGGATGCCCCCTCAATCTCTGGAGGTGTTTAAGGCCAGGCTGGATGAGGCACTGAGCAACCTGGTGTAGTGGGAGGTGTCCCTGCCCATGGCAGGGGGGTTGGTGCTCGATGATCTTTAAGTTCCCTTCCAACCCGAACTATTCTGTGATTCTGTGATATCCTTTCCTAGCAGGAAATAAGACAGATCATAAACAGAAGACATGGATGTGGAAGCAGAGAATTCTCTTTTATATTTGCAAAACCGAGGGACTCTTTTGAAAACTAAGCAAGATGGAGCAGAGCTGTGAGATAAGTGTATTTTTCATAGATAGCTCTATCCTTGGTGTTCTCTGCAAATTGTGCCCAAATGTGTTTTAGTTTTCTTTGTATGTTATTTCCTTTTGCTGTATTAGGGAAGGAAGTTACTCATGGCGTTTACAGTTAGAAGGAGGATAATGGCTATGAACAGCTTCTGGGGGACCCAATAAAACCAATAGTGGGTGCAGGGCTTTGGTAGTAGGGTTATGGTTTGCTGGGTTAAAAGGAGGGTTGAGGGCAGAGTTCTTCACCTTCACAGGAATGCAAGGCTGAAAGCTCTCATTTGGATTGTTTTCCTTTTGTCTGGCTCAAGCTAGGCAGAGAGTCAAGTGTAGAAAGCTTCAGGGCACAAGCTTTTATCTTCCCCAGCGCCCTATCTATGCAAAAAAGTTTCCGTGCTTTAACAGCCTTACTTGGTCTGTTTTGAACCTGTGACCCACTTCTTTAATTTGCGTGGCAATTAATGCATGGCCTCCGTGTACTTCTGCTTAATGCCAGCTCAACCACACAGTGGCAACTATGGTACTGGGATATTCAAGATGTGCAAAGTCCTTGAGGCTCTAAGTCTTTGTCTTTATTATGTATTGTTCTGAAATGTCTCTAAGCCACTATTAGAAAGAAGAGAGCCCAGAAGAGTCTCTGAATGGTGAAGTTTGTTTCTGTGTGCTCCAAGGCCAGCAGCTTTTGAGTGCACTGTGTATCTTACCAAAGTCCTTTAACTTTGGGAAAAGAGCTGGGACAAGCAGCTGTGATTCGGAAAAGAGAATTGACTGAAGCTTATCTGCTTTGAAGGAAAATTGGTTTTGTTCAACAGCTTCATTTTAACCCCCACCAAAATAATTTTTCAATGCAACCAAAAAGCATAAAGTTGTATTCTACCTTTCTGTCTCCTGCCTTCCACAAATAGGAGGAAAAGAAAAGCAAAGCAGGTTTTTTTTTTTACAAAATAATGGAAAAAGAAGGCAAGATGTCAACAGTAAGTCTGAAAATGCTGTAAAATGTAATGAGTTAACTGCATAAAGATAGAGAAACATTTATTTCAAGGAAATGAAAACACTGTTTTATTACCTTGTACAACAAGAGCATTTACATGGAGTTGTTTCAGATCGGATTGCAGCCTTGTGTGGGACATTGCACACTGTCAAAGATTTAAGTTAAATTTACATCAGAAAGCATTTATTGCTACTCTTCTGTAGATGCAATTTGCACTGATGGGACAGTGCAGAAACAGTGCTGAGAAGCACACTTTTTGTCATCATAGTTGCATCAATTCAAGATCATTTGCTGTTAGCTTAAATGGAGGAGAGAGGTATGCATCAATGTTTCCTGAATGCTTTTTAGTGGGAGTCAATTAAGCTTTCATCGTTATCTTGAAAAAAATTTTCTGCAGAGAAATAGAAGGCAGGACAGGCTGTACAGTATCTGGAGAGTCTTTGTCAAACAGGGGTGTTGAAAGAAGAATTAAAACCCAGGGGTTTGGCCTGCCATCCTCAGGGATTTTTGAGCATCAGTTAAACTCTGGGCACAAAGAGTATTCTCTTTACATACCACTACCTTGTGGGTTTGAATTTTGGGATTTTGTCATGGAATCATAGAATGGTTTGGCTCAGAAGGGAACTTACAGATCATCTAGTTCCAATCCCCCTGCCATGGGGACGAGGTGGTCACGCCTCCTCCAGCCTGGCCTTGAACGCCTCCAGAGAGGGAGCATCAACAACCTCTCTGGGCAACCTCTTCCAGTGTCTCACCACCCTCACAAAAAAGAATTTCTTTCTCGTATCCAGCCTGTATCTCCCCTCTTCCAGTTTACATCCATTACTCCTAGTCCTGCTATCACATATGCTATTAAAAAGTGCTACCCCTGACTTTCTATAGGCACCCTTCAGATATTGAGAAGCTACAATGAGGTCGCCCCCAAGCCTTCTCTTCTCCAGGCTGAACAATCCAACTCCTTCAGCCTGCCCTCATAAGGCAGTTGCTCCAACCCTTTTCATCTTCTTTGTGGTTTTCCTCTGGACCTGCTCCAACAGCTCAATGTCCATCTTATGTTGAGGGCTCCGGGAAGAGTGAAACTTTCTTGGGAGTATCGATGCATTTATAAGTCTCGCTTGTGAGAAAAGTTGGTAAATCTGCAAATAAACATTTATGCAAAATGTGTAGAACTTTAGCAAATAAATGCTCTAGTATTTCCTTTAAAGAGATTCTTCTCTATTAAATATTAGTGTAGTTATTTTATTATGTTAACAAAGTCTTGAACTGGGTCAGCTTTTAAATATGGATTTTTTTTTTAATTTTTAGCACTGGTTGGACCATTCAAAATTCATTAAGAAGCAAATAAAAAGTAAGTACCATGTCTCTTATCTGTTTATTTTGTTAGTTAAGAATTTCATCTTAGAGTGTTTGAATGTGAGTATGCATGTTTAAATACATCCTTTAAAGGAATAAATATTTATTCATCAGTTTTTCAGCTGATTGGCTTACTGTGCCATGTCTAAATGCAAGAGCACTTGGAGGCAATAGTCCAGCTTTGAGTAGCCCTCATTAAATCTATGCCATTTGTCTGGGGCAGAATAGGTTGCCAGGTAATGTCACTCTGTTCTGTGAAATCAGGTTGCTAGGACACAGGCTGTGGTTTCTGTCAGTGTTTCTGATCCAGAACATATTTTGTGGTTAGTTTCTTTGGGTTTGTTTTTGTGTTTTTTTTTTCCAAAAGGTAAATGGAAGATATTTCGATTATGTAACAGTTAACTGGATTTGTATTTTTTAGTATGAATACAACTAACCAAAATACCTACTGTTCCATCAAGAGGAGTTTTTGGTTTGGCCACTGATTCTTTTTGTGGAAATTGGCTAAGGCAATCAAGTTGCTCCTGGTTGCAGGCTTGGGTATGGTATAGCATCAACCCTGACATGTCTTGACCACAGCCATAGGTCAACTGATTGTATTGCTTCTGTGTAATTAAAACATGTAGTTAAAAGAAATTGTGGACCCCCTTGCAGGACCTCACAGGGATGGGTCTTCATTGTTTCAGTGGGGCTTTGCCTTTCTTTCATAGAAGTATCCAAATATCTAGATGATTTTTGTAAATTTTTTTGAGTTCTTTTTTGAAGGCCTTTATCACAGTCTGCTTTCACCACACTGTGTGTGGATGATGTCTGCTAGAATAGATGGTAAGGATAGAGGTTATGGGTAAGGTTTTGGTGATTGGCTTTCTCTTCACAGAATGCTTCAAGTGATTAAGTTATTTGCAGGTGTACCTTCCTTTTTTTCATCTGTCTTGCAATGTGGAAAATCAATGGTTCTGTAGCACCTTCAGACAATTTATTTGCACTGTTTTGACTATCTTTAATCTGTGAAGGGCCTGTTTTAAAAAGAAATTTTAAGACCTGTCCTGAGAAATTTTAAGAATTAAGACCTGCCCTGAGAAACACCAGAGAGAGAAGCTATTTAATGAGTGTTGTGAAGGTCTGTCTCACCAGAGGATACTTTTCTTTACCTTGCATGCTGCAGGAAGAGATGGATGGTGCTCACTGCTCTTTTTTACCCAGCAGTGGGCATGTAAGGGTCATTATTTCACTGATGCAGACCTTCCCGGTGATGCCTAACTGTTAGTCTAGGGTACTATGACTTGTCCTTTTGAAGGTATTATTGAAGTTGGGACTGCATGTTGTTTAGCAGGATGGACTGTTAATAGACACTTACATACTGTGTTGATGTGGTGTTACAGAAGACATTAGAAAGGTGTGAAAAAGAATAATTTTTCTAGCACTTAATGTACCAGCAGAGTATTTATCTGCAGGCAGATAATGATGCATATTTGCAGACTTACAGTAGCTGGGTAACGTTTCATTATCTGTGGTACATAGGAAGTGAGACCTACCATTCACCTTAGAAAAAGCCAGTTCTCACAACTCCCCTTCATGGCATTTGTTAGATTTCTATGTTTATAGGTGCCTTTCAGCTTTTTATCTTGCTTTTTCTCATTCACATGTACCAACCTAATGTTTGGGCCTCATAACATGAAGTATCTCCCTTTCCCCCTGCCCCCAGTCCTGGAACTTGCTGTCATCCACATCCTGATGCAAGACACATTTTGAACAAAAATGTGCTTGCCAAATGATCTGTTACTTAATTGATCTAATGACTAGAGTATCATTAAGTATGGTAATTATTTGAATTTTTCCTATTGCATGCTTTTTGAAATGTAACACCTAGAAATATTTGCTTCTGTGAAGAATTTGGTTGTGGGTTGTGGTGTTGGTGGCTGTAGTTCTGTCTCTGCAGCGCCACTGATGTAAATGATTTTTTTTAAATTGTTTAAAATCTCTGCATGTACAGTTGGACCTCCCTACACAATGAATTTTCGAATTAAGTACTATTCATCAGAGCCAAACAACCTCCACGAGGAGTTTACAAGGTAGGAACTCTGCGTGGTTAACTGGGAGGCTGGGAGAGGGATAAATAAGGCATCTGAGATACATGGGGCTTACTGAAAGCAAGTGATATGAGTTTTTTCAGAGTAGTCATTGTGTCTGACAACTTCTGTATTTGCTACCAAAACTCATTCATGGGCTTCCCCAAGTTTTTTAGTCTACAGACTAGTCTACAGAGATGCTTATTTCTGATTCCATGAAGTTAACAAAGAAAGGCAGTGTTTGGTGGGAGAGCTGGGACACAGCTGCTCTTCACACCAGGAACACCTGCCCTAACTCTGAGAGGATTTCCCATCATGTCCTACTGAAATGCCCTCCATCTGAGATTTGGGAGTGATTTAATGATGGTAGGAAAGCCATAGAATTTTGGGAATAGACAGTTTGAGTTCTTGCTTAACAGTTGACTGATTGGTTAAATTCCTGCCACTTTCACACAAGTTTTCTGTGGTACAAAAGGTGTAAGTCATCGTTGAGTATCTAGAGGTCCCTTGTTTCAATCTGGTGAGCTATTTTCTGGGCTATGAGGAACTTGGTGGGTTTGTAGAACTCTAGAGGATGTATTTTGAAAATTGGGAGAGAAGCAGCTACTTTGTGTCTTCTTTGTATCTAAACATTATTTTATCTTTTTTTGTTGTTCTGTTTCTTATGATGGGTCACTTTCTATATCTTCTGCTTGGCAATGATCAGTGTACTCCAGTCAGCCTAAGGTGTTTAAAAGTTGTTGATTGTGGTAGTTCACGTGATGTTTAAAAGTTGTTGATTGCGGTAGTTCACGTGATGTTTATATTAATTTACATCTTCAGGCATATGTTTATTTTCTTCTTTCCTATCTGTTGTGTTGTCCATGTATTTCTTTTTTTTTTGCCCACTGCCTGAGACAAGATGAAAGAGCTAATTATCACCACCTTATAAGATTGACTGGGAGGCTTTAATACCCATTATGAATTTAGTGCAGCAGTGTTAATTCAATTAATGCAACATATAATTAATTGAACTCACTGCCACTTTTGTAATTGTGTACAAGGTCTTAGAGAATCCAAAAACCTGTATGATTTGGAGGCATCTTTAGTGAGAAAATGCAATTAAATTAGTAGTAATAGTACATACTTTCTGAAAAATTATATAAGTTTTCATACATCAAGGTGCATGTTTGGCAAGTATTATTCCATTAGTGTCTACCTCAAGTTTTCTTCATCCTGTGAAGTATATGATCCTAATTTTGGAGAGATGTGTGTTTCTGAGCTGTATGATCATTGCTGTGATTGAGTAAGACATTTCACAGAATGTCTTGAAATGGATCTCAAGCAGTCATCTAGTCCAGTCCCCCTGCTTGAGCAGGAACACTCAGATCAGGTCACGCAGGAATACATTCAGGCAGGGTCTGAATATCTCCAGAAAAAGAGACCCCACACCTTCTCTGGGCAGCCTGTGCCACTGTTCTGTCACTCTTACTTTCTTCTCTAATTATTAACCTCTGATGTGAAAGGTGGCATTTTCAGAAGACTAATTAGGAATACCCTTTAGTCTGCTAAATTTTCAGTGTTATGAACATTTTCATTATAAGCTTGATAGAAGACCACTGTGAAACTATGGAAGGAAAATGAAAATGAGCTAGAAATCGATTTTACAGCGATTTTACAGACAGATGCATTTTGGGAAATGTAATTTTGGCTATTGCTGGGGTTTTAAGAATTTTTGAGCTTGCTGGATTATATTTTTCACATAGTATGTTGAGTAAAAACTGAAGATTGAGGGCTATATACTCCGAATTATTTCAAGTGGAGAAAGAAATGTGATCACTAATGAGCTGGCCTGGTTGGGGAGAGGAGAGTGTTTAAAATTCCTTGTGGAGGCATGTTTTCTGGTAGTCCCTGGTTTATAGTGAAGCCATAAACATTACAGTCTTATAATAGGGAAGTGTTGAAACCCTTCATCTGTCTCTTTAAAATTTAAAAGCATAGATGAAACCCGGTACATTTTGGAAAGCAACATCTGTCACTTTTATGGGACCTGATTAGATACTTCTGTTAGGAAAATAACAGAGGAATGTGTCCCTACATGTGTGTTGTGGAGACTCTTCTGTAGCAGTTTGCTGATTTGGGTGATATAATCAATGAAGACGGTGGTGCTTGTCTGCCTGCCTGGAGAAAAGGAGCAGGAGTGAGGCAGGCCAAGAGGAGCAGAGAGCTGCAGCTCTGCACTGAGAAATATTGCCCAGGCTTTTCTTGAAAATTTAGAAGAGTTCATTGAATTGTGAATAATCATGGGGGGAAAACAATAGGACCTGGAAATATACTTGTAAACACTTATCAATGCACACAAATACTCAGGTTTGATTGGCAAGTGAGATGTTAGCTAAGTGTGTGAATCAGAGATGTGACACAAAGCTCATGCAGAAAGATCTGATTCTCTTCCAGTGTATCATGAGAAGTCTTATTAATCCCCTTTTCATTTCTGTTTTCCTATCTGATTCCAACTATTCATCCTTCACCACATTCACAGCATCCTCTGAAACTGAATAAACTTCATCCTTCTGGCACCCTTTGTAAAGCTAGGAGAAGTTTACATTTATTGGCATGACTCTCTGTAGTGTTTCTTTCTTCCTTTTCTGAAGTCACTCAGCATTGCAAGGCTCACCCCACAGTGACCAGAACAGAGCCATCCTGTCCTATCCTGTCCTACACAGAGCTATTGCATGGCCTGGGGCTCCTCTGTCCCTCAGACTTAGGTTGGCCATAAAACATGAAGAATGACTAGAGAGCAGCAAGTACTTAAAATGCTATAAAAGTATGAAGGCTGTAAATTTCTACTTGACCTCCTAAATGACCAAGTGGGCTCTGTGGGATTCAGGTTTCTTTTATCCAGAATTTTTCTGCCATTTGAAGTTTAAAATTCAGTTTGAGGTTTTCATTTTTTCCCAGTTCAAACTTTTTTCCCATGTACTGTGTTTGTAGCCTTGAAGTCTTTGTGCTTTTATCTGTGTTTTATCTATAGATCCCATAGTTCAATTCTTGTTTTAACTGGGCAAGACCAAATTAAAGGGAAGATTGGAGTGTCAGTAATATTTAGGTTGCTGTGGTATGTCCTCTAAGAACAGCACATCCTTCAATGTCCTGAACACAGCCAGCAAGCGAAAAATGTTCTCCTCTTTGAAGGTACTTTGAAGGTTGCAGGATGCATCTGAGTGATCCCAGAGGCCAAAAAAAGCAAGTTACTGAAAATGATGTGATTGCTGAAAGGAACTGCAGTATTTTTTCCAGTACTGGGGCTAGGAGGATTTATTCATTTAAACATTATACTTTTGACTTTTTGAATTTTTATTTGTCAGGTACCTGTTTGTGTTACAGCTCCGGCAAGACATTCTTTCAGGGAAGTAAGTACCTCTTTGCTCTTGCAGCTATAATTTAATTTAATTGTTTTAATTCATTATGGTATTTGTGCACAGATTATGGTTTACAGTTCCAATGTGCTTTTTTGTTTCCTTTAGAAGAGAAAGGTGTGTGGCTTTGTATGTATCATTATTATTGACAGAGAAAATGGGTAAAGAACTTTGATGGATTGACCCAGTGATAAGTATCTATACAGAGAGCCAACTGTCCTGATTTCTATGATTTGAAAATGTAACATGGGCATTCCATATTTTTCAATATAGAATCACTAAGTTTTTTGGGTTGGAAGGGACCTTAAAAGTCATCTAGTTCCAACTCTCCTGCCATAGGCAGGGACACCTCCTACTAGATCAAGTTGCTCAGTATGGTATGTAAAAGAGGAGAAGAATATGAAGTGCAACACTTTCTGTACAGCTCAGCCATGCCAAAATATTTTGTGTAATATATAGTATATATATATATATAGTATGTACTATATATATACTATTGTGTGTATATATATATGTGTATATAGTATCACTCTGACCAATAAATTCTGCTCTGTTTTTAGAAACAGGTTTTTAGAAAACCTTAAAAAACCTCAAAGCTACATGATCTAAAACATATATATAGTCTTGGAGCAAAAATGTTTTCCTAGTAAATTTTCATGTTGCATTTATTTATTCAAACCTGTTTTATGGTGGAGTATGCAATGTATGTAATGCTAATTAGGATGTAGCAAATTAGGAAATAATTGTGTCCTAGTAAAAAATATTTGTAAATGTTTAATGTTATTAACAGCATGTGGAAGTTAATGCTTCCATTTCATCCTTCAGTCTAGTTTTTAGATCTATTGCAAGAGGAACTCACTGAGAGATACAACATAAGTTTTATAGCTTGAGTTTTTTTCTCTTTTTAAGACTGAAATGCCCGTATGAAACTGCTGTTGAACTGGCAGCTCTGTGTCTCCAAGGTATGCAGTCTTTTTGTAAGTGGTTTGTCTTAGTCTGTTAAACTACTTGCCTCCTAGTTTCCTTTCACTCTTTCCTGATAATGATTTCTCTTTCATCATATATAAATGGCATTTCTTTACCTGAGGACAATAATTTTAGGAGGAACACTTACTTTCCTGCCTTCCCTTCAGTCATAACTTCAGAACTATGTTAGCCTATGCTTGCCAAGGGGAAGGAGCCTCAAAGGCATGGGTGGATGAAGTTTTCATGGAAGCCAGGAGCTGATGAGGGAAGAAAGACTCTGGGTATAATTTTGAACATGAGCTGCCTCTTACCTGGTCAGTGCTTTGGAGAAGAAGCATGCACAGTGTATAGCAGGAAAGGAATGGCAGGGACTGGAAAGAATTACTTTGAAATGTAAAAACTAAGTTCACTTCTGTGTCAGGAGCAAAAGTTACACATTCTTAAAAAAGCAGGACACTTCCATTAGTTTTCCTTGTTACTTGAACACGTTAATACAAATGTTCAGGCAGTTTGTTTTGTAGATGAGAAGGAAATCTGTGTAATGAAGCTCAAATCAAGTTAAATTTTTGTGGAATTGTCCAGTGAGCCAGACCATTGTAGACATATCAGCAGCAAAAGGAGATGAAATGAAAAATATTCTTCTTATTCTGCTGGTGGCTGGCAACAGCACATGGAGTGCTCAGGCAGAGTTTCTTAGTTTAATACAGGAATGGAGGTAACTCAGTGTTTCTAGATGGACTTGACAGTCAGAACTGAGATTTTAGTTCAAATAGCAAAAGGTGTAAATTTTAAGGCAGTGAGTTTTTTCTCAGCTTCTGTTTGCACCAGGCTGCAACTACACTTACTGTTAGGTGAACTAAGAACTGCTGCAGGCAAACTCCATTTGACTTTTTGATCTGGAGCCCCTGTTTGATTCATTACTTCAATTTTCACAGATAAAAACACCAGTAACTTTACCACTTACTGGTCTAATCAAGGAGAAACAAGCAAAGATTAATATGCCTCAGCATTTTGGGAGGTAACTGACATCTTTGATTACTATGCAAATGTAATACTTGAGCCATCCATCACATTTATAATGTCTCTAACCAGGTACAGAACTAGCACTTTCTAACAGGTACTATGGGAACATACTTAAATTATGGTGGCCTTTTTATACTTTTCCTGAACTTTTTGTCAGTTTAGGTTTTCTTCTATTCTGACATCCTGGCAGCAAGTTTCTCAAAGTGTTTCATCACAGCAACAAACTTATTTATTTCTGCTGCTGTGTGCTATAATTAGCTTTTTTATAACATTTCTTATATTCTATTGGTGTTGAAAGCTTTTAATTAAGAAGAGATTAAAGAAATGTCAAATGATTATTCCGTTTTCAGTAGGTTTCAGTAGGTTACATAAACTCTGAAGTCTTGCTCCTTAGCTTTCCTAAGAATGAGGAAGAATTTTTAAAAGGTTGTTTAGCAACTGATGCATTAACTCTCTGAAAGGTCTTTTCCCTGCACAGGGCAGCTTTCAACATCACTGTATGTTTCCTTTACCAAGGAAGTTGTTCTGTTACAGTAGTTCTTGCTTTTCAAACAGCAGCTTCCAAGGCTGTGTTTTGTGTTAATCATATTTCAAACAGAAATTGTTGGTTTGTTGCCAGTCCCATGAAGGAAATTCTGTAGAAAATAACACCTATCTCCAGGATGAGAAGCAGATTACATAATCATATGCTTCACTTTGGGATTATCCACAGAAAGGCTGTAATCAACCTGAATTGCGCTGTTTTTAACAACCTCATTAGTCTTCCTAGGGTTTTGCTTTAACCAAGTTTACTTTTGAAACTGCCAATGAAACTGAAAAGGAAAACTTTTTCTCCAATTTTGAGTTGTCATTTCTAATAGTAAGCCAGTCAAAATCTAATATCTTTTTAATTCCTTCTATGTAAATTAATCAAGTATATTACCAAATAAACATGTTTTTTTCAATTTTCAAAAACTTTCTAGGAAAATTCCTTTTGAAAATGTCCCCCAATTTATGCAGTTCATTGTTAAACAAAAGAGATAATGTATGTAAATGCATTATGTAATGTCCTCCCCTCCTAAAAAAAAAATAAAGGGCTGGAGGAGTAGCATGCTGAATCACAGAATATCAGGGATTGGAAGGGACCTCAAGAGATCATCTAGTCCAATCCCCCTGCTAGAGCAGGAACACACAGACCAGATCACAGAGGAAAGCATTCAGATGGGGTCTGAATATCTCCAGAGATGGAGACCTCACACTCTCTCTGGGCAGCCTGTGCCGTCACTGTTCTGTTACCCTCACTGAGAAAAAGTTTTTTCTTATATTTCTGTGGATCCTACTGTGTTCCAGTTTTTACTCATTGCCCTGAGTCCTATAATTGGAGAACTCATGGAGAGGAGCCTGGCTCCATCCTCCTGACACTCACCCTTTATATATTTATAAACATTAATGAGGTAATTTCTCAGTCTCCTTCAAGCTAAAGAGACACAGCTTCCTCAGCTGTTCCTTGTACGGGAGATGCTCCAATCCCTTCATCATCTCTGTGGGTCTTCACTGGACTCTCTCCAGCAGTTCCCTGTCCTTCTTGTACTGAGGGCCACAGAACTGGACACAGTATTCCAGATGTGTTCTCACAAGGGCACAGTAGAGGGAGAGGAGAACCTCTATCTACCTACTGACTACACCCATTCTAACACACCACATCACATCCCCCATCTCTGAGCTTCACCTCCCTGGACCTGCAGGATGAGCTGTGGCTGATCCCAAATCCATCAGCCCCAGTCAGGGAAGGCTATTGAAGGAGAGCAGAGCTGCAAAGCCCCAGACTGGCCAGGAGCCTCAGGAACATTGAGATCTGGGCTTGCATCTGGAACTTCATCTCCAGTTTGGGCTAACAGCTCACTGGAGAGCCAGACACACATTCACACGTGGCCCTGACGCCAACAGCTCAAATAATCCCATTACATCTGACGCCAGCTGCAGCTCGCCTGGGCCAACGTGCTCACCTGCCCTCTCCACCAGGAGAACATGGTTTGTCACAGCAAAGCAGCACAATGTCATACCCTACCTCCCAGGGAGGGCCACAAAGATGATGAGAGGGCTGGAGCAGCTCCCTTCTGAGGACAGNATAGTTTGGGTTGGAAGGACCCTTAAAGATCATCTAGTTCCAACCCCCCTGTCATGGGCAGGGACACCTGCTGCAGTTAAGAGCAAGGCAGCCCAACTCCAGAACAGCACAGCGGCCAACCCTCCAGGCCACTCGGAGCATCAGCACACAGACACCAATGT